>CM062804.1:332404364-332804000 GCA_031772625.1 Pinus tabuliformis | reverse complement strand
TTTAATGTCTCAATCCATTGTTCCTTCATTCCCCTAATTAATGCTATTTTTAATACATTATCAGATAAGGGTAATGATGCATAAGGAGATCTTTGAAGATTATACTGGAAACGTTCAACATACTCTTCTAATGTTTCATTTGGTTTAGCTACCATCTGAAATATTTCATCTTTTAACTCTCGAGACCTGCAATAGTCCTGATATTTTTTAGAAAAGACTCTTTCATTTGATCCCAATTATTTATAACTCCACCACCTAATCCCATAAACCATCTTAAAGCAGCCCCTTTTAATGTAGAGGGAAATAATTTAAGTTTCTAGGGATTGGTGGTATAGTCATATCCTCTACACAGCACATCGAATTCAAACAGGAATGCATCTGGATCTTCTGATGTAAGACCATGGAATGTGGGGATATGCTGAAGAGGAATTGATTTCATAGGTGCATTAGCTGCAGTATCCACAATGGGGTATTGCAGTGTAGAGGTTTGGGTGTTTGGCTGGTTCCGGGCCATTTCGTCAAATTTATGCCAAAAGCCTTCTGGGATATCTAGGAGGGTATTCCTAGGTTGTCGAGGATGAATGACTCTAATGGGAATGGCCTTGACAGCACTTCCTTTATCTGGATGATGAGAGTGCCTAATGTCTGGGGAGATTCAGGTTCTTGAATTTCTTCAACTTCGTTATAAACGATTTTTGCAACACTTCCCTTATCTGGGCTGCTTAATGGCTGGATTATCCCAAGAGGAGATTTTGGTTCTTCAGCTTCTCCTGTTTCTCCTCTTCCTTCAAAGAGATTGCTAAGGTTCCCTTCTTGCAATGATTTTAGGCTAGAATTTTCAATTTCTTGAAAATCTTGCTCTTCAGTTTGACTATGCACCTTAGCAAAGGCTATAGATGGTGATCCTGTGGCTTGAAGGGAACTAGTAGGCTATCTAGAAGGAACTTTACTAGGTCCTACTGAAGGCTGAGATTCTGCTTTCTTAAGGATTTCGTCTATAAAAGTCGATTGGCCAAGGGTCACCGGCCCCTTAGCTTTATCAGGCTTGGGTAGAGGTTTGGGATTCTTTTTTGGCTTTTTCTGCTTAGTCATGCACACAAATCAACTGCTAGGTTCTACCCAAACAAGACAGCAAAAAATCTTCAGGAAAGCGGGCAAGGGAACACGGCTATTACATACTCACACGCAGGTTCTTACCTTCTGTTTTTAAAACCCAATTTTTCCTAACAGGTTCTTACACTACTCTGGAAAATAAACAAATGGATACACTCTTCCCTGGCAACGGCGCCAAAATGTCGAGCCGTAAAAAGGGTCTTTTTCACCTCTAATTACCTCACATTAACTTATCAATCCAGGAACGATTTTCTATCTCAAAGAGTGTACTCAGTTTGACGTTGTCATTTATCAAAGTAATGCTAGTAGTATAGCTCAAGAAAATACAAGAGTAAATGGATGCTTGAAACAAGATCTACTTACAGCAAAGTACTTTAAAAACTAAATCATGCACTCGGAAAACTAAGCAATTTATCAGTCAAGGGTCTAGTAACAATAACTCATCCCTTTGTAAACTGATGTAACTAAAGGTAATCAAGGAACAGATCATCAATCTGGGGACTACACAAAAAATGTCAACGCCCACTACAGTTTCAGATCGTTCTGCACACCAAAGCAACAATAACGCAAATAACAGGAAATGGAACAACAACTAAGAAATGTAACAACAACTAAGTCTGATGAACAACAACACCTTAATCTACAGGAACAAGTGCAGTAATCATATCCTACAGAAATCAGATGGCAATCTTTACTTAAAGGATAAATCGAACAACACACTGAAATAGAACGGCAACTGATTAGTAATGAAATATAGAACAGCGCTTTAAAACCAAATGTAGATGCACAATAGACTTAACACACGGCACACCTTAGTATTGAGAAAGACAGTAATCTGATCTCAGTAATACAAATATCAATCTTAGTTATAAGGATAACGATCGTAATTCGTAATGGAACAACAATATCAGTTGAATCAGCAATCGCAATTAAATGTAATCTTTAGATGAATCCAGTAATATCAATTGATAAATGTTACAGCACAGTTAATCTGTAATGGAACAGCAATAGCATTCTGTAAAGATCAGCAATGTTATATTAAGGATTAAAGGAATCGCAATGCATTACAGAGTTAGAATGGACAATACGACATTCCAGTCACAGAGAACAGTATTACTTAGTCTAACGTAAATCCAATATAACAGAGTCGTGATGTAAAATAACAAACCACATCAGATTACCGAACAAAGCTGATAACAGAAAACCACACACGAACTAAAGATAATGATACAGGAGCAAGTGTTCCACCAGGGCCGGGCCCTTAGCCTCCAGGGACACACCGCTTGAGATTATTCCAGGATCACAAACAGAGCAGCAACAAACTTTATATTAAAGCATTAAAACAGAGTTACAGTGGATCACTTCTCAACGAGAGTCGATGATCAAAGTTTCAAATACAGAGCAAAGTTACATAAAAATTAACAGTCGATCCCCGGGCTAGCAGTGCTGCCCCTACTTATAACAGTTGAAGTGGAGATGTCAAGGATGCGAAAATAGTTAAAGCAGCGATCCCTCAGGATCAAAGGATCCTGAGGGATTCGCCAAGCTGTTAATCCTCAGTTATCCGGTCATTTTCTTACGCCGAGTCGATATCTCCTTTTCCTTTCCTTGGATGAGATGTCTTAATTTAGATCGTCTTGTTTGCATATGGTTCCCTGCCAAAGGGACAGCGGTTAGGTTGGCCCTGTCCTTTTTTTTGGAGTGGAAATCTTTAGTTTTTCCCTTTTTCTGCATAAGAAATGGCAATTATTAGTGTTTTCATGTTGCATATAAATATTATAGATTTGTCATGATTTCCCATTATCTACCTAGTTCATGATGCAAAGATGTTACGAGTTCTAAAGAAAAGATGACAAAATAATCAATAAAAACATACCTTCTTTAGTACTCCACACCTAGGAAAAGGGGCAAAGAAGTGGGGAAGAAGGACACTGAACGAATCCATTCAGATGGTTGGGGAGCTACTACTAAATTCTATAAGAGTAGTTCCATTATCAGAGGTCTTTCAAAAACCCCCAAAATTGTTGAAATGATTATTACATCATGGAACATAAGAGGCCTCAATAGCAGAGGCAAACAAAGGTACCTCAAAGAGATATTGAAGAAAGATAAACCAAGCATCATGATAATATAGGAAACTAAAATCAGTGAAAGCAAACTGAAAGGGATTTTGGAAAATTTTAAACCCCAGTACCAAGTAATAGCCTAGGATGCAAACAGAAATGTTGGAGAGTTGGCGATTATATGGAATCTTGGAGAGGTTTGGTTTGAAGACTAGGTCACTCTTCCAAGAATACTATCACACAAATTTAGAATTATTGGATCCAAAGAATGGGTGCTTCTTACAGGAGTGTATGGTCCTCATATCCCGGGGGAAAGAAGAGAATTTCTTCAAAATCTTGCAAACATGAGAAACCTATACCCAGAAGACCTTTGGGTAGTAGGAGGAGACTTTAATATGATCACCTCTCTAGCAGAGAAGAAGGGAGGAATGAGAAGAATGGATGCAAACATGGAAGCCTTTGGAGATATCATTTCAGAATTGCACTTAGTAGACCTCCCAACAATCAATAGAGTACACACCTGGAATAACAGACGAGGAGGGATCCATCAAATTGCTTCATGACTGGATAGATTCCTAATCTCAGAACAAGTCATAAGAAAAGATATATTCATGGAAGCCTTGATCCTCCCAGGTATGGGATCAAACCACTAGCCAATAAGATTGGAAGTGGATCTAAAAGCAAGCCCTAAGAATCGAACCTAATAAATCAACTAGAGAAAAGAAGAAAACAGGAAGAGATCCTGTGGAAACAGAAAGAGAGGGTGAACTGGTTATGGGAAGGTGAACGAAACACTCGATTTTTTCATAAGGCCATGGTCCAACATAGACAACACAACAGAATCTACTCCCTGAAAGATGAGGAGAGAAATCGTACAGTCCAACATGAAGAAATGGAGGAACTTCTGGTAAACCATTTCAGAGATCTTCTCTCATAACCACAAGAAAATAGAACGGAAGCAATACAAAGAATCTCACAGCATATCCCCCACCTAGTAACTCAAGACCAGAACCTAGCCCTGATGAGAGCTACTACATTAGAAGAGGTGGAAGAGATTGCCAATGGCATGCAGAAAAACAAGGCCCCAGGCTTGGGTGGGTTCGTAGAAAAATTCTACCTAGCCACCTAGAAATACATGGGACGAGAAATTCTAGAAGTCATAGAGGAATCCTGCCACAATCAAAAGGTATGCCCAAGCCTGAACTCCAATTTTATTACTCTTATTCCTAAAGCATCGAAATTTGAAGATCCACAAGGATTTCACCCTATTGGTGTGATTGTAAGAAAGTCTGGAGCCTAAGGATGCTTAATGATGTGGGCATACTTCCCAAAGTCTCCTAATGCTGAAGCTTCTGGCTGGTTTCAAGACTGCTCATAGGTTTCAAAGGTTCTAAGGTAATAGGGGTGTAACCTAATAATCCTAAAGGTCGAATTCCTGAAGTCAGGTGAAGAAGCCTAACCCTAATGCGGTAGACTTCAATAGCTAAAGGTCATAGGTTCTTCCTAATAATCGGCATAGTGTAGCTGAAAGAAGAATTGGCACATAGGGTGGAGACTCATAAGCATATTGAGTAAGCATGAGTCTAATTCATGACCTCAAAGTAAGCATAGGTGCATTATGTAATGTTATATATAAAATGATTGTTACTCTCATTGTAAAACGACTAAAACACCTCTTGTCTAATATCATCTCTCTGGAGTAGACAAGATTTGTAGAGGGAAGGAAAATCGTGGATGAGCTTGTAACTTCTCAAGAAGTAGTTCACTCTCTCAAGGCATAAAAGCTTGCAGGTATGATGATTAAGCTGGGCCTTTCTAAGGCATATGAACGGTTAAGTTGGGCATATCAGAGTAGTATCCTCAAAGCCTATGGTTTCGCCCAAAGATGGATAAATTGGATCCTGGCCATGATCTCCTCCCCTGTCATTTCAATTCTGCTAAATGGGACTCCTACCCCCACTTTTAATCCAACCCGGGGCCTAAGACAGGGAGACCCATTATCTCCTTTTTTGTTCATTATTGTTGCAGAAGGGTTGGGACGATTTATCAAAACTGAAGTCAAAGATTCTAGGATTAGGGGCCTGAGGATTTGGGGTAATGATTTATCCATCACCCACCAACAATTTGTGGACGATATCATTCTCTTCTACCATGTCTCCCTTAGGGAAGCTCGAAGAATAAAAGAGATTCTGAATACCTTTATAGAGGTCTCTAGGACTAAGATAAATAATGAAAAATCTTGTATTTTACTTTTTAACACTCAGGGGAATGTCAAGGCCTATCTTGCCAGGATCTTGGGGTTTAGTACTGGAAACCTCCTGCCTAAATACCTTGGTATGTCGTTATCGGACAATTCCCTAAAATTATCCTGCTGGTAGCAGATCCTTCAAAAGTTGCAGGGAAGAATAAGTTGCTCAACTTTTAGATTCCTCAACCAGGCATGCACGAGTGTCCTTCTTAAAGCAATGCTACAATGGATACCAATCTATCAACTTTCAAGTATGACAGGCCCTAAAGGGGCGTGCTCCAAAATGGTGGACATTTTCAAAAAGTTTATGTGGGGAGGGTCTCAGCAGGTCAAAAAATGGGCATTGATATCCTGGCAGGGGCTGGTGAAAATAAAAATGGAAGGAGGACTAGGCCTAAGAGACCCTTATACATTAAATCAAGTAATGGGCGCAAAACTATGGTGAATATGGATAGGAGGTGGAAGAGACCTATGGAAAAAAATATGGACAAGAAAATATAATATGACTTAGAGAACTATGGATATTCTGCGATACAGAGACCCCCCAAAGGATTGGCAATGTGGAACTTGGCAGCAAAAAGCAGGAACCTCATAAACTAGCATGCCTTTCAGGAAATCCGCAATGGAAAAGACACAAGATTTTGGCAGGACTCTTAGAAAAAAAGAGAACGATTTATAGAAAATCATGATCTCAGGGACATATATCAATTTAACATAGACAGGAATATACACCAGGTAGAGAAATTATAAAGAGGACCAAGGAACGAGAAATTGGAGGAGATGGGAAAAAAAGAAGGAAAATTGGTGCCAGGCTGTAGAGACCGACCAATGGATAGAGATTGAAAAAGAGCTGAGATCGAGACAATTAACGATTCGAAATGATCTGGATATCCTAAGATGGGGGCACACCACAAAAGGAACCTTTACCATAAAAGAAGCATATTACCTCCAAGAAAGACAAGTCCAAGATGGGAAAGGAATCATATGGAAAAAATATGGAAGGGAGGATGGTGGCCTAAGGTATCTCACTTCCTCTAGCTGGTCTACAAAGGACGAATCCTAACCTGGGATCAATTATAGAAAAGGGGCTTCCAGGGCCCATCCTTTTGCTGACTATGTCATTAGAATCGAGAAGATATCGAGCATATGCTTAACACATGCCCATTTGCTAAACAGAAATGGAGGCAGTTGCAAGGAGTTTTCAAAAGGATGGATCGAGATCACCACAACATTAAGGAAATAATCCTCCTATGGCATAGCAACATATTCTCAAGCCCGGTAGTAAACCGAGCATGGGGACTGGCCTTAGGCTTAAATTTATGGGCCAGATGGAAAGAGAGGAACCGCAAAATCTTTAGAAATGAAGCCTCATCTCAAGAACAGGTGTGGGAAGGAATAATTCAGAACATTAGAGAAACAATCTTAGCATAACAGTGGCACCAAGAAGATTGGCGAGTCCCCCCTCAAGAATCTCAAATTTTATAAAAACTCAGTCTATCACCGAAAATGATTTCCCCACTACTTGGAAAAAGAACAAGATAGGTTCGATATCCCCAGATCACTTTACTATCTGTTGTAGCGGCTACAACCACCCTCCAAAATTTTTCCTTAAGCTTCATTTTGGAGCCTCCCTACCAACCTTTCATAGCAGCATGTCTTTCTTTGTCAAGTACACAAGCTCCAGTGGTTTTCTTGCAGAAAGACAGTCTGTCGATCAATCTCTGATGCATTCCCCTCACAGGTTGTTCATCCGGACTTGGTCCAGCAGCAGGCTGAGCAACTCCTTTAAGAATTTGCACAAATCTAGAAGGAAACCAACCTTCCCTCTAGAAATTGTGCAATGCTGATTGGAAGCCTGTTGGGCCCCATAATTGTGCAATTCTGCTGAGCAAGCTTCACCCAAAAAATTGCGCAATCCTTCCTAGCTGGGCTCTGCAGCCCAGAATTTGCAGAAATCTTGGCAATAGTCAGCTGCTCTACCCAAAAATTGAGCAAATCTTCTGAGAAGCCAACCCAACTCCCTTCAAGAAATGAGCATTTTCTCCCATTAGTTGAGCAACCTCTTGCATGTGCAGCTGAGTTGACTGGTTCCCTTTGAGACCGAGAAAAATAGACTTGCATGCATGGATTTCTTCCCCCAAGACAGCATGCAAATGCATCTCTCATTTCAGGGACATATTGCTGATAGTTGGAGGTTACATGCAAGGATCATTTCAGAAACCTCCCACCAAGTGTCAGTTTCCCTAGATTTGTGGCATGCGCGTCACAACCTTGATTTTATCGAAACTTATCAACCGGATGCTGTAGAGATCATTCCTCACATCAACCTTGCAGATCTAACATCCCAAATCGCATCTACGAGCTGTCAGCACATTCAACTCAATTGTTTTGGGCTAACCCTACTTTCCATGTCTTGTGTTGCATTTCTAGTGCTTTGTGTTTCGCTTCATATGAACATTGTCTTCTTGATTTCAGTGAGCGCATGTTTTCATTTTGATACATACTAGATTTTACTATCACTGTTTCAGTTTTCATTAACATCTCACTGCTGTCGCATGCATGAAATTGTTTTTCACGAACAGCTAGCGATTCGACGATTCGCCTCACCCACATGCATGTTGTTCGATTTTCTGAATCCATCATTCACCGTTTGCATGCACGATCATTCACTTATGCTTACACTCAATATCGTTATGCATTAGCATTTGCATTCACTTTCAGTTGCCCGTCGACGAGTCTGGGTAACCTTGGCCTGGATGATGCCTCACCAAGACAATATTTCACAATCTTGAGAGGGAAGGCTCTGTCTTCCTATTAGGAAAGGTGTATTTCTGCCCAATGACTGTCCTCTAGTCTTGCATTGCACAATTCTAAGGGGCAGTGACTGTTGGCCCAGAAAATTTCGCAATGCAGTCATTGAGCTTGCAACCATTACCATCTGAGATTGCGCATTGTGCAATTCCAACAGTCAATAGCTAGACAGGACTGTGCATTGTGTAGTTTGAGCAGTTAATCAGCCTCCCAGCAGCCCGGACTGTGCCTTGCACAATCTTGGAAGTCAGTCTCCCAAACTCCCTATGGAAATTGTGCAACCTTCATGAGCAGTCACACATGTATGTTGCAAGTCAGTTCTCAAGTTCATTTTGGTTTTCGACTGACAGATTTTTTTCCATGAGTGTTTCACTGCCTACAGGTATCACAGGTGTTCATCAGCATTTGAGCAGTACAAGTACAATAGTTTCCAAGAGAGAAAAGTCAAAGACATCATTCAGAGCACACTTGGGGATGTAATCAATCAAGTGTCTATGGACTTGCCTACCCACGAAGACATCAAGTTGTTTGTAGACAAGGACATCAAGATATGATGACAACAACATCAGAGCAAGTAGCATCATGAACAGCAGCTGAAGGTAACATACTTGGTGCAACGATGCAAGAGGAAGGTTGTTGAAAACACAGAGGTGGAACGAAGTTGCAATATCAAGCAGATCCACTTGTGGTGAAAACAACTTTGGGGACCTAGGCTATGAGGTGATAGCGTGACATGAATATTGCGAGAAGACAAAGAATGGAACAAAAAAGGAGTTTCATGTGCTGAAGAAGTAACTCAATGAAGAACATTAACTGCATAGACAAGAGATTGAGTTGCAGCAGGAATAGGAACAATAAGGGGCGCAACATGCACTCATGGATGAGACTACGCCCGTACAAGTTATAGATCCATCCAAGCAACCCGCACAGAGTAGACATGGTGAGCGGTGTTGTTGATCGCATGCAAGGGAATTCAGCAGCATGCATGTCATCGTGTGCATGCATGCCATCCCACCCATTCAACACGCTCACTGAGGCAAAGAAAAGAAGCAAGTCCAACTGGAGCTAAACATGTAGTTTACAATTGATGCACGTAACCACCAACACACACTAGAAGATCAACATGGACACTCTGCATCAGTGTGTTGCTAGTTCGACCGCACCCAAGAAGACCATGCGCATGTTAGCAAACAAATTGGATGGAGGAGACACACCAATGCACCCAGATGCAACGGAGGTGAGAGTTCGCTTCAGCAAGATGTCACCATGGATCGCATGCACACGATCACGGATGACCAAGATTGGCATCAGCTCACCACCTTCACCATCACAAGCATGTCAAAGATTTGGTCTCACTACAACGGACTGAGTGTCAGTGATGTCTTGCATGTCTTGCTCAAGCCATTTTGTCTCACATGGGCACATGTGCATTGTAATGTAACGTCTTGTCAAGTGGAAGTTCAAGTGTCGATAGTTGGATGTAACAGACTAAGACAGTCATAGAGTAGATGAAGAGTCATGACGGTAAATGAACTGTCACAAAGGGGAATGTCAAGGGTCACCCCATCATTTTCTATAAATAGAACCTCATAACTCATTGTAAAGGCTTTTGGTCAGCCAAGCTTCCGATAAGACTATCTTGGGGAGAGCTTGGACGGTATTGTAACGAGCCTTGGCTTCTCCACCACGCAGGGCTAGTACATCTCTTTGGAGGAATAGGCGATTGTGGCTGTAACGTTCCACTATTGGAACTAGTAGTTGGACATGGATGTATTGTATTATTGGAACTTACACTTCTTAATATAATAGAGCCAACACATTTCATGCATATCTTGTATTGTATTCTATGCCATCTGGTTTACTCTAAATGATATAAGTATTGTTTGCTTACGCATGAATGTATGGACTATTCTGTATAAGTATGTATGAATCTTTCTTAAATGTGTTGTTGGTTTAACCATCACTTTGGATTTCTCGCTATCTTTCTTTCCAACTTGTGATGCATCTTCGCTCATGTTTTCCCTTCCAAGCTGAGTACTATTACAGGTTTCCAAGGGGTGCACTCATCTCAACCCCCATGTGTTAGAACCTCTCATGCACCTTCCTTGTCTCACTGCAGCTATCACACCCTTGCAACCAACAGAGTTATCTTACTTGCCTGTGTGAAATCGCGGTCAAGGGATTACCATACGACCCACTACTGGGACTTCTACACCAAACGGTCTAAGGTCTAATTGGGACTTCTTACTGGGGGGATCCCCTTGCATGTTGGCAAGTCCAACACCGTCAACATTTTGGCGCTAGAAGGAGGGCCAAAAGACAAGATGAGTCCTCACATCTATTCTGAATCTTTACATATCTATCATGACTAACTACCCAGTTTCTCTTCCAAAGTGCATGTCTTATGGAAATAACTTCATTATCTCGGAAAATCTCTCAGATAACTTGTCTCATAAAACATATGATGGTGGAGGCCACGTTGCCTTGGTTAGGCACGCGGTCGCCATTGTAGGCTCATGTGAAAGACATGGATTCTTTGAAGAATACATGAGTTGCATGTTGTTCGTCTACATGCTTCGAGGGCACCCAATGCATTGGTGTGCCATGCTGCTCGAAAAATCTATTCATTCTCTTTCTCATTTGGTCGCAGAGATAGACTGTGCTTTCAATCACTTTGACCGTGAAGCACTCAACAAAGAAATTCTGAAATTACAAAAAGCACCTGATGAATCTGTTGAATAGTTTCACACATGCTTTTGTAATCTTGCATACCAATTCCCTGAAGATGATATTGATTTGGAATTTCTCGATGGGAGATTTGAGTATCTTCTTTACATATCTGAAAATCCACAATTCTTGAAATCACTCGAATCCCGCTCATACTTCATTGATGGAACTGCGTAATCATGAGTAGGCACAGTCGCTTTCACAAGTGATTGTTCATATTCACCTCATCAAACAGCTCCACCACTACGGAATGATGTGGGAGATCATGCACATACCTCTGTTGAACTGTCACATTCTCCCACCCCACTTACTCTTGATATCTACGCAGATTTGGCTTGCAAACCTGTTGGTTGTCACGTGGATTTGTTCCCTCGACCTCCGTCCTCGCATTTTGTTGATCCTCTGAATTGTACTGTCTTGTGCTCTTCCATTCCGGACTCCTCACCTATTGTGAATGAGGATCAAGTTGTCGACGGAGTTGGTGTTATGTAGCCAACCTGCACCATCATTCATGATGAGTGTGTGCGGGAATCTAAAGAAGAACCCATGGGTAAGGATGACTCCCTTCCAACCGTGCCTCATCTGCTTCATCCTGACATCCCTTGTGATTCTGGCATGGTTGATTTCCCCTATGAAAACCCATTTCCGGATGTTTTTACTTCCGATCATTCACAGGACACATCAGATGCCAGTCTATCATCACAGTGCAGAGAGGACACATCCTCCTCTGGAAATCCATCCAATCGGTCATTTTTCATTTCTGAAAACTCAAAGGGTGAACATCTTTGCTTCTCATCTACCCCTCTGCCTGATTCATCAAATCATGAGGATGCCGACAAACATCCTAAATTTTCTGATCTTGGCTATCGTGATCTCTCTACTTCTTCATCTAATCACAATGTTGATTCAATTGTTGTTAATATATCTAAGACACTGGTCTACAATGATTTATCTATCAACGAAGTCGAAACCCCACAGACTGTCGAGGCACTTCAACCCAATCTGATGGTTATGTCAGGCCCTCGCTGTCCTAAGTTTGGTTTCAATTCTGGTAAGGAAATTGTTGAAAAACTCAAGGCTCCTCACTACTCTCTGCTTTGCATTGAAGATCAACCAAACACCCATATTTCGCTTCCTCCACTCGAACTACACAATCCCATTGCTCATGTGTTGGAGGAATCTTACACAGAAAGCACACATGCAAAATATAAGTGGTCTACCTTTCTCACATTTTCTTGCATGTCATAGTCAAGAAAATGTACACACTCAACATCTACATGCAGTGTAGCACAACACCATGGAAGCTCCACAGAGTGCATGTCATGCGCTTTCACTCATCTTTGTTCTGTGGTCACTTGTAAGCTCAGAGTGTTTTCACTATTATATCTTTCTTATTTGTTGGTTTTCATAGCTGTCTTGTTCGCGAACCATGCCTTGACCAACATGGGTCAACCAATGTTCTGGTGGCTGCATTGGAAGTATCAATTCATGTGAGATGGCACATGCATTGTTAGCTTAGGAGTAGGAGTAGTGTTTTCTTTTAGTCTGTTTGCTTCCATGCTTGTTTTCTTACTTGCTTTGTTGGTTTGTTCGCTTTCTTGCTTGTTTGATTACTTGCTTTTCTTTCTCTTTTGCTTCTGCTTCTGCTTTGTTTTGTTTGTAGGTTAGTTTTGCATGAAACCATGTATGACTCTTGAAACGAGCTAGGTAAAGTATGAGAGGAATTGTACAACTATCAAAATTTGGTTATCTACTGTCCACTCTCTTATGTAAGAACTTGTTGTCTTTAGTCCATGATACATCAATGGAAAATACGTACTGTTCGAAGTGAACCTTGGTGAAAACACAAGGCTTGCGCACTCACTAGTGTCACCTACTCTAGTTGGTTATTTTTGGGTTAATCCTTGTTAGCTCAGTCAGGTAGAGTAAGGTGAGGGGGAAACCTTAACAGGCATGCCAGAGGTATAATAAACTACTTCTTTGCAGAACAACCTCTTCTGCTCTCAATAAGTCGGGATCCCTATTCCACCTCTGAAATGAATAAGTGTTATGCACAATTATGAAGATGAAAAATGAAAAAGTGAAAAAAGTTTGAAAAAATGAAAAATGAATAAGGCGAAAGAAGAGAAAGGCTTCCTGTGTAGAGAGGTGATGCAAGTAACTCTGCCAGGGTAATGACCAGGCTCATTGGCAACGAAGCCATGCTTGTGTTCCTATGTGACTTCGCCGAGGTACTGTCCAGGGCTGTTGGCAGTGGAGCAATGCCAGAGATGAAACTAAGACTCTGACGACTATAATTCTTGTGCATCAATATACTCCTCAACCCCAATCGAAACAACCACATTGACTTGGCTTGGAATGTGGGTCAATCAACCAAGAGCTTGGCGGATAATACATCTTACAATCAAGCTAGTGTGAAACCAAGAAAAGCTGAGAACTGAACAATACTTCCGGAGGTGTTAGACTTGCTTTTCACAAACAAGGTCCATTCAGAGAGTTGGATTTCTACTAGTGTGTCGTCAAGTGTTGTAGCGGCTACAACCACCCTCCAAAATTTTCCCTTAAGCTTCGTTTTGCAGCCTCCCCACCAACCTTTCACAACAGCATGTCTTGCTTCGTTAAGTAGACAAGCTCCAGTGATTTTCTTGTAGAAAGATATCCTGTCGATCAAACCTTGATGCATTCCCCTCATAGGTTGTTCATTCGAACTTGGTCTAGTAGCAGTTTGAGTAGCTCCTTCAAGAATTTGAGCAAATATGGATGGAAACAAGTCTTCCCTCCATAAATTGTGCAATCCTGACTGGCAGCCTGCTGGGCCCCAGAATTGCACAATTCTACTGAGCAAGCCTCGCCCAGAAAATTGTGCAATCCTTCCTAGCTAGGTTGCTCAACCTAGAATTTATGCAAATTTGGGTAGAAATCAACTACTTTGCCTAGAAATTGTGCAAATCTTCTAAGCAACCAGCCTAGCTCCCTTCCAGAAATGTGCATTTTCTCCCAGCAGTTGAGCAGCCTCTTGCATGTGCAGCTGAGTTGACCGGTTCCCTTCAGGACCGAGAAAAGCATACTTGCATGCATGGGTTTCTTCTCCTAAGACAACATGCAAAGGCATCCCTCGTTTCAGCGACCTAATTTTGGCAGTTGGAGGTTACATGCAAGGATCACTTCAAAAACCTCCCACCAAGTGTCGCTTTCCCTATATTTGTGGCATGCGCGTCACAACCTTAATTTTATCAAAACTCATCAACCGGACATTGTAGAGGTCATTCATCACATCAACCTTGCAGCTTTGACATCCCACATCGCATCTAGGAGATGTCGACACATTCAAATCAGTTGTTTTGGGGTAAGCCCACTTTCCATGTCTTGTGTTGCATTTCTACCGCTTTTTGTGTTTCACTTCATATGAATGCTATTTGCTTGATTTCAATGAGCACTTGCTGTCATTTTGATACATATTAGCTTTTACTAGCAGCATTTGAGTTTTCGTTAACATCTCAGTGCTGTCGCATGCATGGAACTTTCTTTCATGAACGGTCGCTGATTTGGTGACTCACCTCACCCACATGCATGTATCAACCACCATTTCCATGCACGATCATTCACTTATGCTTACACTTAGTATTGCCACGCATTCACATTCACATTCGCTTTCAGTTTCCTGTCAGCGAGTCTAGGCAGTGTTGGCCCGGACTCAGCCTCACCAAGACAGCATTGCGCAATCCTGAGAGGGAAGGCTCTATCTTCCTCTCAGGAAATGCACATTTATGCTGAGTGACTGTCCTCCAGTCTTGCATTGCAAAATTCTGAGGGATAGTGACTGTTGACCCAGAAAATTGCGCAATGGAGTCACTGAGCCTACAACCATTTCAAACTGAGATTGCACATTGTGCAATTCAAGCAGTCAACAGTTAGACTAGACTGTGCATTGTGCAGTTTCGACAATCATTCAACCTCCCAACATCCCAGACTGTGCATTGCGCAATCTTGGCAGTCAGTCTCCCGACCACCTGATTGAAATTGTGCAACCTTCATGATCAGTCACACAGGTATGTTGCAAGTCAGTTCTCAATTTCATTTTGGCTTTCGACTAACGGATTTCTTGCCATGAGTGTTTCCATGCCTCCAAGTATCGTAGATGTTCATCTGCCTCTCAGCAGTACAGGTACAATGGTTTCTAAGAGAGCAAAGTCGAAGACAACGTTCAGAGCACACTTGGGGATGCATTCGATCAAGTGTCTATGGACTTGCCTACCCACGAAGACATCAAGTTGTCCGTAGACAAGGACATCAAGATATGACGACAACAACATCACAACAAGCAAAATAATGAACAACAGTTGAAGGCAGCATACTGGATACAGTGAATGCAAGAGGAAGGTTGTTGACAACACATAGGAGGAACAAAGTTGCAAGCTCAAGCAGATCCACTTGTGGTGAAAATAATTTTGGGGACCCAGGCTATGAGGTGACGACGCGACATGAAGATCGCGCGAAGACAAAGAATGGAACAAGGAAGGAGTTGCATGTGCTAAAGAACCAACTCAAGGAAGAACATGAGATGCATAGACAAGCGAATGAGTTGCAGTGGGAACACGAACAACAGGGGGCGCAACATGCACTCACGAATGAAACTGCACTCGTACAAGTTATGGATCCATCCTAGTAGCTGGAACGAAGCATACATGGTGAGTAGTGTTGTTGATCCCATGCAAGGGATTTCAGCATCATGCATGTCATTATGCACATACATGTGATCCCACCCATTCAGCACACTCATCGAGGCAAAAACAAGAAGCAAGTCCAACTGGAGCTGAACACGTAGTTGACAGCTGATGCACATGACCACCAACACACATTGGAAGATCAACACAGACACTATGCATCAGTGTGTTACTGGTTCGGCTACACCAAAGAAGACCATGCACATGTTTGAAGATGAGTTGGATGGAGGAGCCACACCAATGCACCCGGATGCAACAGAGGCAAGATTTTGCTTCAGCAAGATGTCACCATGGAGTGCATGCACACCATCACAGATGACCAAGCTTGGCATTATCTCACCACCTTCACCATCACAAGCATGTCAAAGAGTTGGTCTCACCACAACGAACCGAGTGTCAGTGATTTCTTGCATGGCTTGCTCAAGCCATTTTGTCTCACATGGGCACATGTGCATTGTAATGTAACATCTTGTCAAGTGGAAGTTCAAGTGTCTATAGTTGGATGTAACAGTAATAGGGTAGATGAAGAGTCATGATGGTAGATGAAATTTCACAAAGGGGAATGTCAAGGGTCACCCTACCCTTTTCTATAAATAAAACCTCATAACTCATTGTAAAGGCTTTTGGTCAGCCAAGCTTCTGATAAGACTATCTTGGGGAGACCTTGGACAGTATTGCAAGCCTTGGCTTCTCCACTGCGTAGAGCTAGTACATCTCTTTGGAGGAGCAGGTGGTTGTGGCTATAACGTTCCACTATTGGAACTAGTGGATGGACATGGATGTATTGTATGACTGGAACTTACACTTCTTAATATAATAGAGCCAACACGTTTCATGCATATGTTGTATTGTACTTTATGCTATCTGGTTTACTATAAATGATATATGTATTGTTTTCTTATGCATGCATGCATGTACTATTCTATATAAGTATGTATGAATCGTTCTGAAATGTGCTGTTGGTTTAACCATGACTTTGGATTGCTCGCTAACTTTCTTTCCAGCTTGTGATGCATCTTCGCTCGTGTGTTCCCTTCCAATCCGAGTACTATTACAAGTTTCCAAGGGGCGTACTCATCTCAACCCCCATGTGTTAGAACCTCTCATGCACCTTCCTTGGCTCACTGTAGTTGTCACACCCTTGATACCAACAGAGTTATCTTACTTGCCTCTGTGCGAAATTGCAGTGAAGGCATTACCGTACGACCCACTGCTAGGACTCCTACACCAAACGGTCTGAGGTCTAATTGGGGCTTCTTACTGGGGGGATCCCCTTACATGTTGGCGAGTCCAGCACCGTCAACACTATCTCGGGAGAAGGATTCATAAAAATCAATTTCGATTGGGTGTCAAAAAGGGAATCCAAGAGTGGCATGCCTATGTGGCCTCTTCCGAGACACCCATTCCAACACTCAGCTAATATATGTTGACTCGTGCGAGATAGCAAGCAAAAACGAGGCAGAGTTTGCTCTAGTAAGACAAGGACTTCTAATAGTAGTCAGAATGGGGTACCAAAACGTAGTGGTGGAAGGAGACTGAAGTCTGGTCATAAAGACTCTAGAAAAAAAGAAAAATGGCATCAAATGGGACAAGCTCAGCTAAACTTGGAGGAAAGATTGCCTCATCCAAGATATAGGGGAATTAATTCAAAAGTTTGATTATATTATGGTCTGACATGTCAGACGATAAGGGAATAAAGGGGAAGGTTTTATTGCAAACTGGGGATGCAATTAGAAAAATGCCCTGATGGAAAAATTATAACCAGTCCAACCCTGGGATGAGAGATTCAAAACCCTCGTGGAAATACTGGAAAGAGATCACAGGCAAAGCCAGGAAAAAGAACTTCCAGAAACACAATACCTCGATCTGGGTGTGTGTTGGTGGTTGGAAATGCCTACGGGAAGTAATGAGGTGTAGAAATGAATTATGTACCATCGACCCCCCACACACTCAAAGCGATGGGTGTGGTGGCCCTTGACATGAGTACATGTAAGGGTGGTCAGACAGGTGGTAGAGACGGGAGTGGAGAGATAGGTTTTATAGAAACAAAGGGCAGACAGGTGGGTAAGGATGGTGAGTTTTCTTATGGAGTAAGGAGCTAGAGGAGGGGCAAGGGAAGGCATTGACAACAGCGACATCAAACTTGGATACAGTCTACAATCAATAATGGGTATGTTTCTTGGCTCTTTGCCTCCTTTGCAATGGCGACCTGGTTTGGTTTTTGTTAGGGGGAGAGGGGGATAATTGGGAAGGGTAATTGGGGGAAATGCTAGGGGAAATGGAGGAGGTGACTCGCTACAATGGTTTGGCTATGCATCTTTGCATTGAGATTGGAAAGTATTGACCCTGCCTGTGGCTTTTTTGACCTTGCATGGTTTGGCAATGGGAACCCAAGTACAGCACACTGAGGGCTGAGTGGGGCTGGTCGATGGGGTTTGGTAGGTAGAGGCTTTGAGTCAGAGGTTGAGGGCAGCGAGGGTTAGTTAATATGTCATTTAGGAGCTTGGCCCTACTACTGAAACCACTGCAACTGCTAGGGCAAAATTCCCGCGTTAAGAGAATTTCTAGGTCCCTTGAGGGTGAAGTCGAGTATGAAAATGACAGGGGTGTTGCTCTAGATTACTATGCAGAGGGGAAAGGGGTTGCAATTCTCGGAGGAAAACTTGTCGGTTTGAGGCTAGGCTCACTTGCGTGGCCTTGGCCAGGGATTTTCAACCTTATGGCGTATGAGAGGCACTAGAGGTGGAGGAGTGAGAAGATAAAAGGGATCTGGAGTCCGACCCTTTCTAAGGACTCTCTCTCCGCTCATCTCGCCTCCAGTATTTATAGTAAATGGAAAACGGAAATGAATGGGGAGGATGACGGCAAAGGCAATTCAATTCAAGGCAGCAACCAATGCTATAGTATGTCAAAGTGATTTTGGTTAACAAATATTTTCCGTGAACAGGTTTCGGGCATCGTTGACATGGCTCATCTAGCGAGAGGTCGTGGATGTGGAAGATGAGGCTGGGAGCCCAGAAAGGATACGGGCCCGAGCACATCGAAGCCCCGCAGAGGGAGGAAATCAATATAGCATATTATCAATGTAGCTGTTGCGACATATCATGAGGCACAGATGAAGGCATCAAGAATCTGTTAGAGGAATGGCAAGAGGAAATTAAGCAGGGCAGTGAGACAGAGGAGGATATGGAAAATTGGAGGACACTAGTCCTGGGTCCTGGGAACACCAGAGGCAGGATAACGCAATTTAAGCAGACATTGTACCTCTACTGGCTAATGAAAAGCCTGTGGGGTAAAGCCATGGAACAGATCTTGGTGGGTAACGTGGTTTCTCTCCAAGGGATGCCGAGCTACAAACAAGATTTGCAGAAAATTCAGTTCCAACTCCATAAGCAGGATATTAGACTAGACATAATTGAAAAACACATTCCATGCATCCTGGAATTGTCGGAGATTCCTAGAGCAACTGTTAAGGATCCTGCACCAGTGGAATCAGCCTCGGAGGAGCAGAAGGTCTAGTCAGTTTAACATGTTTACTTTTGTTATATATGCGGTTAGCATTTACTTTTCATCATGCAAGTATATGTATAGATAGAAATATAGAGTTTGGTCATGAAACATAGACATATATAGCCTGGCTAGAGATATTGAAACTTTATTGTTTTGGGATGGCTTACAATGAGGATAGGTGGCCAACAGACTTGGTTTCCCATTGGGGAAGTTGAGGCCACCTAGCCAAACTATATGGTGTAAATTTGCCGATTATGAATAGAAAATGAAAGGTCCTATAAAGATTAACAAAAAAAAAAGAATAATATAAATATGTAAAATATTAATTTTACTAAATTTAGTCTATATGATTCAAAAAATAATTATTCTACCCAAGTCCAATTTCTATAAATTACATCTCCTCGATGGGCGTGTGAACATAGGAGGAGTGAGAGATTCCTTGGAACTTTGTGCTATATGAATCACATGTGTCTCAGCCTAAAGGAGGTGTGGTAGTAGACAACTGATGGACTTGGGATTTCTAAGTGGGGGTCTCTTCAACTTAAATGCTTAGTTATGGCGTCAATGTGGCCAATGTACGTGCAACGTGGGAGTGGAGGTGGGGATTTACCCTTGACCTCCTTCATTTGGTTTCATTTGAGGTTGCAACGCTTTATTTCTCACCTGCCGAATTAGTCCTTTGACTCTTCTTTTAGTTTGAGTCCAGATATTTGGTAGTAGTTTTAGAGGTATCCAATCTCCTTTTTTCGACATTGAATTATCTAAATGATAAATTGTTTTTCGTGCAAGGTTTAAATGTCTCTGGGAGGGTTATTGCTTTATCAATAGAGGTGTGCCATTATCAAAATGTCTCACTTTTGTGCTTATGTGTTACTTTGAAGCAATACTCTGATTTAGTAAATTTGGGTTTTTGTATGTCAATGCATGTGATACATTTTCAACAACTTTGTGTTTCACTTTGCCAGTGACACTGAGTGATATCAGTGTTGAATTTTTTCTTGTCATCTGTTTGAGTATTTAGAGCTTCCATTGCTTATTACGATTTTGTGGAATTTCTTATTTTATGTCTTTTTGTTATGGTGAGCTTAACAATTTTCTAGAATTTGGTCCTCTCGTGTGGCAATTGGGTGATGACTTCTTGATCTTTAGGTCATGGTCACAAGGATTTGGGTCCCATCCTTTTTCTTGCTTCTCTAGTAGAAGGTATTGTAGTGGTTGGCCTGTTTGATCCCTTTCCACTATAACCATGCCTCCTTGCCAGAGAATGGTAAGTCTAAGGGGTGGAGTAGGTAATGTCGTGTTCAAACCAATTCACCCTTTTGTTTGTGATTCATTCGAGACTTTATTTGATGTTGTTCCTCTAAAAGTGAGGAAGGAAATCCTTTTGTTGGATTCTAAAGAGACTAGGGAACATATGTATCATTCATATTCAAATGTTGTAAGAGATGATATGAACAAGATTCCTAATCCTGACAGATTCAGGAAAAGGAGGTTTAGTTTCCTAAACTCTTTGGCTCTACACCAACAAATGGACACCTTGTTGCATTTAATTTTTAAAGGTAAGCAAGTTGAGAACTATAATATGTTATCTTCACTAGAGGATATCAAACGTATGCTCCAGAACCAAAGGTTCTATTTAGATAATGTGGATTCTCAATTGGCCTAGGTAGAGAGATTTCTGGTGACAAACTCAACCTCTAGTGATCTCATTGAACTGCCAGGTGATCCTACAAATGTGCTAGTTTACAGTGATTAGGATATCACGATAATCTTCGCTGATCAAGAATAATGTTGGTTGGTACTATGGTTTTTTTTCCTATGTTGGAAATCAATCTCGAAGTAATATGGTCTTGCCATGGCGGTTTCAACTTGTTTTCGTTCTTACGCTCAGTGCAACAACTTATGATTATTGTCTTGGAATTTCAATTTCATGGGGAAAATTAGTCTCTCCCAATATCATTATTTTATTTACACAGTGTTATTCTTGTTCGTTCAAATATGGGCTTCTTGGGAATGAGGTGGTTTTATGGCCTCTTTGGATATTCTATAGGGCTAATGCGAGCAATGATTTCACTATCATGCTTGTCTTCCAATTCATAGATGGTGGTGTAATTCTAGTCATTTTTTAGACCCATCATTGGCTCATTCATTTATGTTATCTTAGCACTTCACCATGCTCTTTTGGGTTCTAGGTTGGCCTCCATTTCACCTTGGAAAACTATTGGTATTGGCCTCCATTTCTCCCTAGACGTTTATTTTCACATGTTGTCTATGATGTGGTTATGTTGTTAATGGTTGGTGTGGTTTTGACTTGCCTTCGATGTGAAAGGAAATTCTTGTGTGATAACACTTATGGCTTCGAAATTTTCTCAGTTAAGTTCTATCAAACAAGGTGCTTTGGATATGCATTATGGTCTTTGGAGAACACTGGAGGTTACGTTATGATGGAAATGCTCCCAGGTCTTGGCTATGAGTATCCAAGTTTGAATTATCATGTTTTCTTCTTGGTGATGTATCAGATGGTTGGAAAATGACTTTTTGTCTTTTGCTATCTTGAAGAGCAATTTTATTGTTGCATCTCTTTATTTTTTAATATCTCGAATATATGGTTTGCTATAACTTTAAACTTGATCGCCATATAACCTTTTTTTATCAATAAATATAAAATATTCCAGTTTAAAAAAAAATCTACAAATTACATCAAATAATTCATTTAAAATTACATCTTCCATATAACAATTCATTTAAAATTACATCTTGCATATCGTTCAAGCTACTATTGCCTATCATAGCTCCTTTAAAATCCTAGAAAACACAACACTGATATTTTGTTTGCAAATAACTTGACATTTTTCAAAGAGTTGGCCATTTAAAATAATGTCACCTTGTTAAAATGTAAAAGACAAGAGATCACCAAATAATAAAATCGGATGCCAAATTTAAACAAAATAAAGAAAAAATCAGAATGGTGAGTTGATCATTTTAAACAAAATAAAGAAAAATCAGAATGGTGAATGGAAAACTTGAAGTTGGGAGGTCAACAAATTTAAATCTTCCATGTGTTTGATATTTCCAAATGTAAGGTATTAGTTTTCCTTTTCTCCCGCTGTTGGTTTTCCATGGATCGTTTAGATACGAAACAAACGATCTGCAAATTAACGAGCGGAGAAATCAAAATATGACATTGGCCTCATAGAGGGGTTCAGTATGAGGTGGTTGGGTATATATATATATAAAAGGGAGAAGTAAGAAAAATTAAAGTAATTTGGTTATTTTTTAATAAAATTAAAGTGTGTAATTTATTTGAGATATTTAAAAAATATTATTAATAATAAAAATAATTAAAGTGAATTATAAATAAAATATTTCGCTATGTAAAATTATTTAATATTGATATCCATAAATTAATAAAATATTTTAATATTTAAAATATTTCAATCTCATATATATATAATAGAAAAAAATACGTTGTTAAAATATTTCAAATTGTTTTACTATTTTATATTTGGTAATTTTTGTTTAAGAAAGAGGGGGGTGAGTCCCTCTTTACAAGCTATATATTAACCTGTTTTTCACAATTTGTACATATGTGCAGAAGCGTGATTGATTATAATATGCTACGGAGCAGTGCTGTCATGCAAATGAGGGTAACCCAGGTGGGGAGGCTATTAGCCGGCCATCCCATCCATGTGGGATAAACGTCCAAGTGCAAATATTTTAAGTATATTTAACAACGAATTTAGTCTCAAATATAGTAATGATTTGTGGAGAGTGCAAATTTAAGTTGTGTAGTTTATATAATCTAAATCTCCAAATAAATTTTCAAGATATTGTATCCATTTGAGTATTCAAAAATATAATTTAAATAATATGTATTTTGGGTGCAAACTTTTTTAAAATTTTACATTATAAAAAAATAAATTAAAAAATTTAATCCATTTAAATACATAATAAATCCGCTATAATAATTAAAAAATAAAAATAAAAATACAAGAAATAAAACATATATTTTGTTTGTTATATAATTACGGATTGCCATGTTTCTTCACAATAAAGGGCGATATTTTAATATAGCCATTTATATAAACATTACCAAAATTAAAGTGTTTGGTTTCTTTCTGGGGTTAGAGACATCCGGTAAAAACGTGATTTAAAATTAGGAAAGTATTTATTTAATTAAAAGATTTCAAAATTTTATAAATCGGGTTATATTCCCACGACCAATTAATGTCAGAACTTCGAAATCACAGGTATTTAATGATTAAAGTGTCTATGAGACACGTAGCCCATGCAATCATTTTGCAAATATTATTGAATTAGGGTAATGTGGTAACTGGTTTTGTGGTTGGTGGGAAGGGGAGAACAACTTGTGCTATTCGTTACATTAAACTATAGATTAAAAGCACACAATGATATGTACTCGAACAAATAGCTCTCTTTTATAACTAAAGAGATCTTCGGTCGCTAGATATAACGACTCGTGTGTTTAGTGTTATTCATAGTATAATAAATGGTTTTTTTTAGTAAATATTAATTTCATTTACATTAGGAATGTGTTTTTTTGCATTTTTCGTTGGATACAAGGTAGATCTTCGCATTAGGGGTGAAAGTGGGTGAGAGCTCCATATAGGTGGGTGAGAGCTTCAAATTAACTATATAACTTGGGTATAAAGTGCGTGGAAAGATGGTAAAGAAAGGATGCATAGAGGTTAAAATTTAGAAGGTGTTAAAATATGATGCTTTTCTAGTACATCTAACAAGATTTGAACTTACACTAGGGGTTGTATTGGAATCTTATGAGATTTGGCTAGAATTAGATTTCAAAGTTCAGTGTTATGACCATGCCATAAATATTTCCCAAGATAGG
Organism: Pinus tabuliformis; assembly: GCA_031772625.1. NCBI lineage: Eukaryota > Viridiplantae > Streptophyta > Pinopsida > Pinales > Pinaceae > Pinus > Pinus tabuliformis. The sequence continues at coordinate 332,779,937 of CM062804.1, read as the reverse complement.
GTTAGATTCATATGCAAAAAGGTTTTTTTTACACATGAATGCATGGGAACAAGCATGCACATTGCCAAAGGAATGTTAGTCAATGTCCGCGATGATGACATTGTTGAGGGTGAAACATTAGGTGAAATGGAATTTGGTGTTTTTTAAGAAGAGATAGATGCAAATTGTGAAATATGCAGAATTGGGGATAAGTCTACACACAGTTTGGTTAGATGGCCAATAAATAAGTTGGTGGATAACAAAGGTGAGATATTAAGGGTAAAGGAAAGGTTCAAGGAGCCACCTAAGGAAATGGTGATATGAGATGTTATAAAGGACACAAATCCCTTAAACAAATGTGATGGGGATATTTGTAAGGGAAAAAATAGAAGCTCAATTGATATGCATGTAACAAGGCCATATAAAAGGATTAAATGAGTTATGGCTACAAAAAAAATGCAAAATGTCAAACAAAAATAGATGAAGAGAAAGAAATTCGACTTTTGGAAACATATGTATGTTGTAGAAAAGGTTGCCTTCAATATGTTGATAAGAAAGCCATTGCAGGTGCTAGAAGGGGTATGAGACAAATAAAGAAAAATGGTATTAGGGGATTTGTCTTGAATTCACTCATTTCAAACACAATCAGGTCAATGAGCCATGGCTATAGCCTGCCACCTATTTCTAGAAAGGTAAAGGACCTGTGATTTAATGGGAATATTATTTGTAATAAAGCATGGTATAAGATACATAAGACTCCTCAAAGAACATTCTGTAATTATCAATGTCATTACCAACATGGACAAATCAAATCTATTCATGGTAACACCAATGCATGCAAAGCATGAGCACACACCGTTGCATCCATAAACATATTGCATAGAATTGTAATGGATAATTCATATTTTTCACCAAACCAAACACATCAAGTTCAAGGAGATGGAACATCTGCTCCTTTAAGATTGCTTCCTTCGACTTACACACAAAAATCTTCGTTAAAAGAGATCAATGAGGCTCTTCAAAAGCTCAATTACCCATCAATATCACAATAAAAAATGAGCAAGATCTGGAATACTAATTTTTGAGATGTGGAATTTTCAAAGAACACTAACTTCATTAAATGCATTGAATGTATTGTGTTGAAAACACAGATGAAGTCAACGACTACGAAAGAGTTGGAAGAAAAGGCATGAGGTATATTGAACAAACATAACAAGACTATTGTGTGTGGAAGATATTGCTACTATTCCCATAGAATTATGTCAAAGTAGTTTCCAAAGGAGTATTTGAGCATTATCCATGATACAATGGATAAAACAAAGACTTCAATCCAAAGGCTACGTGTCAAATACAAATCTATTGTAGGACGAAATTTAGGTTTCTCATTGACAGGTACACTAACATATGGGCATAAGACAGGTGGTTTTGGTAATTCCTCCCTACCATTTGTACATTTTGGATCAAAATTTACTATTATATCCCTTGCAAAGTGCTTAAGGGACCTTAAAGACCCACAAATTGATATGTATGGTGACTTACTTTATGAGAGTGGAAGTTCAAGAAACCCACTTATGGATGCATTACTTGAAACCTCTATTTACTAAAAATGTCAAGTGTACAAGGATTTTTTTATATCCCATGGAAGATCAAAAAGTCAAAATGTTAATTTTAAACCTCTTCCTCCACATTTGTTGTTACAATTGGTCAATTTAGCAAGTGATAATAAGAATATTTACCTTTTCATATTTCTATCACTTTTAACTGCACATGGTTCCTTCATCACTATTGAGGTTGGGTTCTTTCTTAGGGGGCACACCCATGAAGACATAGATGGAAACTACAGAATAATGTCTTCCTACTTGAAAAGTAAAGTTATATATTCTTTACCTGAAATGATGGATACATATCGCATAATTGAAGAAAATCGAGTGTTTCCACTTATACTTATTGACAAGGTCTATGACTTCAAAATTTTCCTTCATGGATACATCAAGGAGGGAAAAAATACACTAGTTGGACATATTAATGTCCAATACTTCCAATTTCTTGTACTCAATGACATTCTAGTATTAAGGTACAAATAATCCATTAGAAATATTGAGTGGTTAGAAGCAGTTGAGTTATGGAATATAGATGATGAAGGTCGACTTATAATTCCTAGAGGGAAACCATCTTTCTTAGCTTCCAAAAAGAATGATGCCTAATTAAATGAACTAAAGGAAGGGATAACATCATACATAAAAATGTGGAAAGACATTATCGAAAATGAGGACTCACCAATTGTTACAGAGGAATGGAAAAATAAAGTAGTGTATTGGGAAATATTTCTTGATACATTAGATGGAATCTATAATTATCATAGAATAATAGATGGAAGTGATTCATCTTTTGAGGATTTCTGGCCCAAGGCAAGGCACATTGTTTATGTTGACCATAATGCACTCCATGTAATCTCAAGTATTATGGATGGAGATTTCTATAATATGACAGATGAATAAGTATTTTTTGGACCCAAGTGCAAGAATCCAAAGCCAACATTCAATCCAATGAATGATATCGAGAAAGAAAATATGTTGTTAGTTAGATCAGGAAATCAGGATGCAGGAGAGATGATTTGGATGGAAAAATCCATCTCAAATATGTTTAGGGATAATGAAAGTGAGAATGTTCATGTAAAGTGTGATTGGTGGAAGCCTATGTCAAGGAAGTACAATGGAAAAACTTTAGAGGAATACTGGCTATCAAATCATGATGACACAAAACTTGGCTCTATTCCAATTAATACCATTATGTGGGCATGTATGCCAAAGAAAGAACATTGCAAGAAGACCAAGATAAATAAATGTGGTGTAGAAGTTGTCCTTGATCTACTTGAGCGAATATCTTAATGGTTGATATGATTCATGAATGTAATTTTATCTTTTGAAGGGTCTATTAATATACATTCAGACACACTTTTCAATATTTTTTGTATACCAAATATTACCTTCATCTTTTTTTGAGAGGAATTTTATATTATTTAGCATTTTAATGTAATCATGCGGTGATACAAATTACATGAAAATGCCATTCAATATTTAAGTTTTCAAAGCTTTGTTTGACCGACAAGACTTCTCACCATATGAAGTATATGAAGTATGCATAATCAAATTCAATAATGCACTTAAAAAAATCTTCTAGAGTTGGTCTAATAAAAGAATAGTGGAGTAGCTAATCAATATTCTATTTAATATAAACCATTTAGACACTTAATAAATAAATTCTAGTCACTTGTAATGATGTTTGAAGTTGTCTTTCTTTAGTATTCCTTATTATATTTAATATAAATCAAATTGTACTATTTTTTTGCATTATAATTTATTAAAAAATGATTTTGATCATTGAACAACACCACTAGACTTATAAAATATTTCCCCTTATAGATTTTGAAGTGGTGCCAACATTGTACTAGTACAATAACTTTGTACTCAACATAGGAAAAGTAGTTACTTAGTGTAAATATTAAAATGGTCAATAATAGTAAGAAACACAATATTAATATATTGTTAAATGACTTTGTAGGTTAGATTTGTTTTACAAGAATATATTATTCATTAGTCAAATTTAATACATAAGTATAAATATTAATGATAATAGAAATAATGTAAGGAATCTAAGATTTAGATGAATGTCAATATGTTATTTTCAATATAATATCCTTAAACACTCAAGGAATAAAAATTAAACATTTGTAATAACTAGTTCAATCAATTTTCTCTTTTTGCTCTTGCATTTGAAAATAATCAAATTGTATTGTTGTGTTTCTATTTTAATCATGATTGATTTTGAGTATTAATATTATTAGTAATAGGCATTGGACACTTACTCTCATCATTTTTCATTAAACAAATTTATACATAATATATTTCTTGCATATTAATCTATTATTCATGAAGCCTCAATCAACTTAGTTTTTAACACAAAATTACAAACAACAAATAAAAAAATTATGTTGCTATTTTAATGCATAATTTAATTTGATCATTAAAAAGGTAAAACTTAGACATAAAAAAATATTTTCTCTTGTCAACACTAAAGTGGTGCAAACTTCCTACAACAATATATAATGATGATGGTGTTAATGATGATTATCATCCATTAAGACCAAATATTATATATAAGAAGTCATAAAGATATTACTCAAAATTCTTTAGAATTTTACTTTTATGCTAAAAAGGCATTAAAAGAAGTGCTTAAAGATCATCATAGTTTTGTTCTATTTAAAATATCAAGAAGGTTGGTAGTATCACAAATATTTTGAAATTTAAATCCATTGTATAAACTAGATGATCTGAGTTATTTCATCTTCAACCATATTACTAGTGTTGCAAAAGTGATAAACTTTTAAATTGTGCCAACCTTGTCATATCAATAATAGTAACTGAACACATACATGACATTGACTATATCAGGTTATAATTAAATGGGTTAATAATAGTAACAAACACAACATTCTTTTCATAAATGAATTTAATCAACTTAGCTTTTAATGTGAACCATAAATAATAATAAAAGAGATAATGTAAGGAATCCAAGATTAAGGTGTGAAAGATTTGCTTCGCAAGTTTATATAACTTTGTTTTATATATTTTATCATGATGATTTTTTGACAAAAAAAGGTGAATATCTATATTAAAATTAGCAAACAAAGTGATTTTGTAATTCCTCATTTTGAAAAAACTTAATATAGTTAAATTTCTATATTCTAGATCCACTCAATAATTCCAAATTTAGTGAAATATGTGTTATAAGGGATCTTTTCTTTAGTGATGTTAGAATAATTGCATAAAAGAGCATGTAAAACCATAAATTCAACATTTTAAGAAGAAGAAACACATAAAGAGACCATAAAGTCAGTCCACCAATGTTTGATAATGGAGCTCACATGATCTGGGCTACATATTTGGGCCCAACATCAAAATGGAGAGGCTTCTTCATTCATTTAAACAAAAACAAAGGCAAGTACATGGAAAAATACATCATTATATTTCTCTTTTGGGAGTGCATTGAAAATGGGTTGCTCAAATCCCAAATCTGACTACACCAATGAAATCCTTGTGAAATTCTGAGTGAAGTGAGTATAAGCTGGAACAAATTCTAGCATCATCAACTCTAGACCCCCAAATAATCTTCAATATTCCACAATAAAATCTTTTTGGAATATTCCAAGGAATATTATTCTCATTCTATGCACCCATAGGGTTTTACAGCCTCCTTTTTCTTGTGTTAGTGTTTCCTTCCAACCGATTCCACCTCAACCCTATCAGCCCCTTACTCCTCTATCGATCAAATGGCTTATAATTAGTTTAAACAACAAATGGTGGTGAACTATACAAAGCTCATCCATAGGACGATTGGTTGGCGCATAGTATATTAAGAGTGTGGTTGGCAGACATCATAGGTTCAAACCTCGTGGACCTCAACAATTGTTTGTTTTCTTTATATATTATATATATGATGAGTTGGTTTGGGTTTACCAGGTCCACCAAGTTTGGTGGCCATCAAACCCATTGCTCAAATTATCTTCCATTTGAAAACAATAAATCTGTTGGGTGGTTAAGGCTTATTTGGCTATAAGTTGGGTGCCACATGGTGCCATTTGATTATGCCACATGACTCCATGCTATTGGGCCAATAATTTTCCACCAAATTTAGTGGGATGCCACCATATTTCATGTTACTGAGAACTCTAGCGGTTTCACTACATTTATCTAGAGATCCACTAACTTTAGCCCCCCTAACTGCCAAATTTGGTTGGACCGCCAATTTTAGTGATGATCTAGATTTATCTGGTGCCAACTAAATGTGTCTTTTTCCCAAGTTTGACTAGGAATAACTTTCACATACAAATTCATATTGAGGCATCATTTGTGTCGTTGGATTCCTTGTGATGAGATCTTTGACTTGGTCCTAGTTTTATTGAGTTTCGAGGACTTGGATATTTATGCCTTTATGGATCTTCTTGGATCACTTGTATGAAAAAAAATTATTTTTTGGGGTTACAATATCGAGAAATTTTTCTCTCTCCCTCAACGTTATTTTACATATTTATATTTTTCCAATGGTGTGAAAAGCACATCCATTAGAGCTAAGGTGTAAAAGTGATGCCTCCTACAAATTGACCTACCCTCTCGACCACCATAGTACAAATGAATTTCATGTTAGCCCGCATTACTTATGCATGTGGGGTTAGTCACAAGTGAACTTTCAAAAGTATTCTTCAAGGTTGAAAAGTTATCACCGATTGGGGGTTGAGAAAGTAAAAACTCTAGCATTATACATATATTAAGATATTGTAAGTACCAGGCCACTAGGAGGATAAATGATTCCATTATTTAGTATTTTATTTCTTCCATAGTTGAGTAAAGCATCTAGGAGTGGTATTATGAGAGCATAAAAAAGGATTAAAACATTCTATAGTAGTCATTCAAGCCGCAATGTCAAATGAAACTTGAATGTGAGTTCTTATTTCCATGTATTCACATTTCCATAACTAAAGAAAAGGAAACAGAATGTAGAACTCACATTCTAGTTTGATTTTTCTCCCAAATTGGGCTTACTAGGACACATCTTGAGTGATGGTGTGTTCTTTTTCTCATTTCTTTCACTTTAAATTTTAGTTTTTCATTAATATAAGCAATAATATGGTAAGGATTTATCTTCCATATAAGGAAATAAATAGTAAAAGATAACATTTTGAAATAATATAAGAACTATTGTGAGTTACCGTTTTAGTGGAATATCCATTGTAGTTGACAAATGAATGCTTTTCTAATATATCATGTTGTTTTCAATTGTATGTTTTCACATTATTATCGGTGAAACTATGTTTATTTATTTTTTTAGAAAAAAATCTCCCACTCTATGTAGAAAGTGTATTCTACACCATATATTCCTTTAAATTGGAAATCAAATCCATTTCGTCTCCAATCCAAGATGATAGGGACAAGGATTCTCATCTAATCCTAGTTTAACTATGAGCTTGGATAGAAGGGAATATTTTTTCAAGGAAATGGTAGGAACATATTGATTAAAAATAAAGAATTTTAAAGGAACTAACATTTTGTTATGGAAGCCTAAGATGGAGAAATCATTTACAGAGTGGGACATATGGGTTGTAGTATTTAGATTTAACCCTGTTGGAATGATAAATGAAGGCCAATATTGTTGGGTATAAAGGATATAATCCTTAGTAAGATTTATTTGCTTGAATTAAATGTTATGAAAGGTTTTGAAGAAAAAACTATTTGAATTCTCTTGAACAAATTGATGAATTTGTAATAAGCTAAGTAATTTCTTAGTAATCGTTTTTTGTGGAAAAAATTGTTCACCTTTATATTGTATGATGCTTATTCTATAAAAAAAGTATCTAAACGTCTTCAATATGTTATTACATGAATGGTTTTAGTTGGAGTGAAAAAGGATGAGGAGGATTGATGTATGACCTACATTTTTTGTTTTCCAAATTCATCATAAAAACTTGATAATTGAATTAGGAAGAACTCTTAAAAAACATAGTTCTTGATAATGTCATCACTACATTACTTTCAGAGCAATGGGGTGGAAAGATTTTGAAAATGCCAATCATGCATGCACTACTTATAAAAGAAAAGGAAAAAAGAATAGGAGATAATAGTGTAGGCATAAATCCTAAGGTACACCTAATCGTCATAGAGTGTTCAAGGAAAATTGTTGAAGCCTCTAAAGATGTCAATCATGCATGGGCTACTAATAAAAGAAAAGTAAAAAGGAATAGGAGATAATAGTGTAGGTACAAATCCGTGGGTAGCCCTAATCCTCGTAGAGTGTTCAAGGAAAATTGTTGAAACTACATCAAGTTCATACATTTTAGATTCGACTAGAAACAAGAGAAAAGGAAGAACAAGGACTATAATGATTTGATGACGAATTTAGAAATATTCTCAAGAGGATGTAGAATATTCCTTTCTTGCATCTTGGATTACTCATGTATGCTAGACTACATGGTTGATAGAATCTACATATTCCTTCTATACTAATCCATATTGATATTTATTTTTAGTGTATAAGGGAAACGACTATGGGATGGTATACCTAGGCGATGAATCTCTTCTCATGGAGTTGGTTATGGTAGAGTTGGGATCAAATTGCCTAGTGGTAACATGAATTGGATGAATGTAGTTTTGCACATTTTAATTTTGGTATGAAATATATTATCAATGTGAAAACTTAATCTGTCTAGTGTGAATATCTTTTCTCTAAAAAACATTGTAAGATGATCTAAGGAGCTATGGTGCTCATTTAACCATGGAGATTTATGCCCACTTTACTATGGAGATTCTTAGCCCCTAAATATAATTTGTTACAATTTCATAGGCCAATAACATGGCTTACTCATACCACATGCCCAAAAAACTATAATTTTTGTTCATATAACACTTATTCATATGACCTTTCTTTTTAATTAATCAATTTTAGTAAAAGGCCAAAAACAAGATAACTACTTTTGAGATAAATATCAACCTTTGATTTGTGACTACTTTAAATATTCTAAAATATTTTATAAATATTCTATAAATTTTATTGCAGAGAAAGACTCTCTCCAACCTAGTATGAAAAATATAGAAAATATGTTATAATACCATATCTTGTTATGTTATTATTATATTATCTAAATATTTAGACTTCATCAAATTATATAAAATTAAAAATAAAATAAAACTAATAATTAAAATATAAAAATAAAATAAAACAAATAATTAAAATATAAATGACATAAAATAATTAGTATATCCGCCTTAATCTTTTTAACACTTCCTAAATAATTTAAATTATTTAAATAATATATATATATATATGAAAAGATAAACTTAAACATATCTTTAAAAACATTTGATGCAATGATGATAATAAATGGATTGCCGAACTTAAGGATGCACTAATAAAAAACTTAGAGATATATTAAAAACATAATTGCTGCAAAGATGATAGCACAAGTGCTTTCAACTTCCAACGAATCAATTGTGGATTGCCAAACTACACTAGACTTGAGGATGCGCTAATAGGCACAAGTGCTTTCAAGTTTCAACGAATAATTCGGGAAAAATGATATAAGTTTCGATTAAAAGCTAAATATAAATCATTGATTGATTCTGCAGAATGTTCCGCTTAACGCGCCTTGGCAAAATAAATTAAAACATTGCAAGTTACCATTTCCAGGAAGTATGAGATGTTCAAATTATGGAAGTAACTATACTATTGAGATGTTTGAAATATGGTGGATTGTAACTATACTATTGAGTAGGGCGAGCGTAAGGGCTCTTTTTTGGTGGATTCTTTCATTCCTTTTCTCTATGAAATTCAGAATAGAATTTTTTTTATCCTATTGGAAGGGCCACTGTAAAAGATGGCACCGACTCCCCCGACACTCCGCCGTCCCAACAGTCACCGCCAGACCTGCGCCAAACCTACCACACCACCATTAACCTTTAAAAGATAGCACCGACTCCCCGACACTCCGCCGTTCCAACAGTCACCGTCACACCTGCGCCAAACCTACCACACCACCATTAACTGTGGCCAAACCTACCACACCACACCACCATTAACTTTTAGATATTTATCTGAAACACATGCAGGATTCTAGATCTTCTTTCCGCCTCTATAAATTTGTATTTGTATAAATTTGTATTTGTAATTTTATTGGCCAAGGAAGGCAACCGAAGGCCCAGGCCTGTTGTGTAATGCTAAGTGATTTCTGTTCTCCAGTGATTGTTTTATCTATTCTGTCTATTCTACTGTTTCTGATTGAGTAATCCTGTCATTTCTCCATTTGTCCGTCTCTATGAATGATTCTTTGTCCGTCTCTATGAATGATTCTTTGCTCTGAGTATAAATCTGTGGTGTGTTGTGTGTGCTCTGAACTAACAATCGGTATTAGAGCTAGTGATATTCAAAGTGTCATGGATGTGTCATAGATTTTTTTAACTGTTGAATGATGCACTGTTGTTTTCACGCTGAACACGCTCGCCAGATCCGAGTCGAAGTTCATTCCTCGTGAGCAGCACTGCAAGAAGCCATTATTGAGCAGCAACAAGTTTCCTTTACAATTGTTCTCTGCAAGCAGTCATTACGGAGCAACGAGAAGTCCCCTATTCTCTGGAAGAAGAAGCTATTAGATTTCTTTGTTCTGAAAATACACTCGACTGGATAGAGGTCCTCACTTGAAAGGACCAAAGTTGTTAGATTTCTTTGTTATAAAAATAACTCAATTGGATAGAGGTCCTCGCTTGAAAGGACCACAAAAAATTGGACGAGAACAGAAGGGAGGACGGTTGCTGAAGGAAAACTGAAATTGCAGGAAAAGGGACCACTGTTGAAGAAAAAATGAGATTGCAAGAAAAGAGGACGGCTGTTGACGTTGGAGTGCCAAACGTGGAGTTCGATGCCATGCTATAAGCTTTTCAAATGGATATACGTGCCACTTATTTTTGAAGTGTGAAGGCTTTATGTTTTTTTCGAGTGCTATGTTTTAATTTTTCAAAAAAGCAGGTACGTGTGAACGTGAGCGGAAAGTAATTTTTTTTAAATTTATTATTATGGCTTCACACATGTTTAATGTTAGATTTTATGTTTTTTTTTTAAACATAAAAAGTATAGTTTATTAAAAGGAAGATGTTTATTGCTTGTAAGGAGTAAACAAGTCTTTTTTAAGTGGCAAGAGAATAAAAAAAAACGCAGTTAAAAGAAGATTGATTTTGGCAAAAGTTGTAATAATTAAAGTTTTATTTTTAAGTGGAGGTTTTGTTTTTGGGGCATCAATATTATTGAAAATGGAGACAGTAGTTACGGATATGGAGAAGTTGAGCGGGGCTAATTTTTCCCTATGGAAATTACAGATGGAGGATATATTGATTTTAAAGGATCGGTGTTTCCCAATTGAGGGCACAACAAAGAAACCCTCATCGATGACAGACGAAGAGTGGAATAAGCTAGATATAAAGGTGATTGCGACAATCCGCCAATATCTAGCAAAGAATGTGTATTTCAATGTGTCCGGAGAAAAGACGGCAGAAGGATTATGGAAGAAGCTCCATGATCTATATGAGAAGAACACAACGTCAAACAAAGTGTTCTTGATGAAGAAGCTTTATAATCTCAAGATGAAGGAGGGTGCTTCAGTTGCTAAGCACTTGAATGCATTTAATATTATTATTAATTAGCTTGCCTTTGTTAAAATCATTTTAGATGATGAAATTGGAGCCATTTTGCTAATGTGTTCTATGCCAGACAGTTGGGAAATTTAATTGACTTCAGCAACTGCAAGGACCCTGAAGTTTGATGATGTCAGTAGCAGTTTAATGAATAAGGAATTGCGATGCAAGTCAATTGCAGAAAACCTGGGAGGAGAAGCTCTAGCTCTAGCTGATCGTGGTAGGAGAATGAATCGAGGCCGGCAAGGGTGATCAAGATCTAGAGGCAGATCACAATTAAGGAGAGGCAGGATCATTGTCCTTCATGTGGAAAACTCGGGCACATGATGAAAGAATGTCGATTTTGGAGGAAAGAACAAAAGGATCAAACACTGGCCAGTACAAATAACAAGTCATCTAGCACAAATGAAGGTGAGACTACTATTGTAGCCACATATGGTGATGTGTTGTTTACTATTTCAGTAGAGGATGCATGTGTATATACATCTAGCAGTAGTTTTGATTGGATCCTTGACTCTAGGGCATCTCACCATGTAACTCCATGCAAAGATAGTTTTGTTGCATATAATCCTGGTGATTATGGTAGAGTGCATTTGGGGAATAATTATTTTTGCAGTATTGATGGAGTGGGAGATGTCCAGATTAAGATGAAGGATGGACAAGATATATTGTTGAAATAGGTCAGGCATGTACCAGAAATGCGCATGAGTTTGATCTTTATGGGATGACTGGATGATGAGGGCTATTCCATAAGCTTTGGAAAAGGAGGTTGGAAAATTAGCAAAGGAGCATTGGTCGAGGCCAAAGGATCCAAGACAAGAACATTATACACATTGAAGGCACTGATAGGAAAATCAAATTTGGCTACTGTCAAAAAAGAAGGAAATTCAACAGATCTGTGGCATAAGCATTTGGGTCACATGAGCGAGAAGGGCTTAACAATCCTTGTTGGTAAAAATTTATTGCCAGGTTTGAAATCCTACAATCTTGATCTTTGTGAGCATTGTATATATGGTAGACAAAGAAGGGTTTCATTCTTTAGAGGTGGCCATGACAGAAAGAAAAATGTGTTAGAATTGGTACACTCAGATGTGTTTACGCATGTTAACATCAAATCATTAGGAGGAGCATCATATTTTTTAACATTTATAGATGATGCATCTAGGAAGGTTTTGGCATATCCTATGAAAAGTAAAAGTGAAGTGTTTGAAATATTTCAAAAATTCTATGTTGCTGTTAAAAGAGAGACTAACAAATTGCCCAAGAGTTTGAGAACATATAATTGTGGAGAATATTTCTCAAATGTATTTAAGGAATATTGTAACAGGTTTGACATAAAGCATGAGAAGGTTGTGCCTGGTACTCCTCAACAAAATGGTGTTGTAGAAAGGATGAATCGCACCATTATGGAAACAGTGCGAAGTATGTTGTCCAATTCTGGTTTGGAGAAGAATTTTTGGGCTGAAGCAGTTAAGACCACTTGGTACCTCATAAATAGAGCTCCAACTACAGCCTTGGATGGCGGTATCCCTGAAGAATTTTAGATTGGAAAGAAGTTGAATTATTCTCACTTGAAAATCTTTGGATGTGAAGAATTTGTATATATTTCCAAAGAAAATAGAACTAAGCTAGATGATAAATCTATGAAATGCATTTTTTTGCGATATGCGAATTAATATTTTGGTTGTCGGCTATGGGATCCAATCAAACATCAAATTATTAGAAGAAGGGATATTATATTTAATGAGTAAGAAATGTTCAAGAGGACTGTAGGTGAGCTGGAGGTCAAGAAGGTTATTGACAGGTTTGAAGAACAGCAGGAAAACATCCCACCAATGCAAGAAAATGAACAACAAATTTAGGGGTAGGAAGAACAACAAGTAGAAAATGATGAACAACAAGAAGGAATCTTTCAAGAACCTTTACAGGAGATTCAACCTAATAATGCACCACCACAGTTGGTTCACAGATCTTCTAGGCCTCATAAGCCTTCACAAAGGTACCCTCCTTCAAACTATATTTTGTTGACTAATGAAGGTGAGCCTAATTGTTTTCAAGAAGCTTGTAAAGTTGAGCACAGTAAAGAATGGAAGAAAGCAATGGAAGAATAAATGAACTCTTTGCGGGAAAATAAAACTTGGGAGTTGGTAAACCTCCCAAAAGGAAGAAAGGCCCTACAAAACAAATGGGTGTACAGGATTAAGCATGAAGGTGATGAAAAGAAGGAGAGGTATAAAGCAAGGCCAGTGGTGAAAGGATTTGCCCAAAAAGAAGGTCTTGACTTCATTGAAATTTTCTCACCTATTGTTAAAATGTCATCCATTAGAGTCATTCTTGGTCTAGTTGCTCCTTTAGACTTAGAATGTGAACAGTTAGATGTAAAAACTGCTTTCCTTCATGGTGTATTGGAGGGAGAAATTTATATGGAGCAGCCAGAAGGCTTCATAGAAAAAGGAAAATAAGACCTTATTTGCAGATTGAAGAAGAGTCTTTGTCAGTGGAAACAGGCACCTCAACAATGGTACAAAAAAATGGTTCATTCATGTTGGAACATGGTTTTCAGAGGTTGGAAGTTGACACTTGTGTCTATATCAAGAGGTATGATCAAGGAAAGTATATCATATTATTGTTATATGTGGATGACATGTTGACTGTTGGACATGATAAGAATAAGATCAATAGGTTGAAGAAAGATTTGGGTAGCAAATTTGCAATGAAGGATTTGGGACCAACACAACAGATATTGGGCATACAGATTATGCATGACAGGAAAAACTAAAGGTTGTGGCTATCACAAGAAAAATATATCAAGAAGGTGCTTGATAGGTTTAATATGAAGGATGCCAAGCTAGTTGGTACACCCTTGCAACCCACTTCAAGCTGAGTGTTGAATTATGTCCTAGTGATGGCAAGGAGAAGGAAGAGATGAGCATGATTCCTTATGCCTCAGTAGTTGGCAGCTTGATGTATGCCATGGTATGCACACGACCAGATATTGCATATTCAGTGGGAGTAGTGAGTAGGTTCCTTGCCAATCCAGGCAAACAACATTGGCAAGCATTAAAATGGATTTTGAGGTATCTGAAGGGTATTAGTAATTATTGTTTATGTTTTGGTCATAATGAGACTATGCTTGAAGGATTTAAGAATGCAGATATGGCTAGAGATATGGACACCAGAAAGTCCACTACAGGTTATTTGTATACATTTGTAGGTGCAACAATATCTTGGGTGTCAAGGCTACAAAGAATAGTAGCTCTCTCCACAATAGAAGCAGAGTACATAGCTGCAACCGAAGCTTGTAAAGAGATGTTGTGGATGTAACAATTCCTTGGAGAGGTAGGAATAAAGCAGGACAAGTATGTGCTATATTGTGATAGTCAAAGTGTCATTCGCTTGGCGAAAAACACAACATTTCATTAAAAAACCAAGCACATTGACTTAAAATACCATTGGATCCTACATGTGTTGGAGGAAGAACAATTATCCTTGGAAAATATCCACACAGATAAGAACCCTATTGATATGCTCACTAAGATTCTACCAAGAAATAAACATGAGTTATGTAGAGGGATGGTAGGACTCGGTGTGACTTGGTTCATGACTCTTATTTGGCTTCAAGTGGGAGAATATTAAGTGTGAAGCCAAACTGTGCAAATGACGATGCCGACTCCCCGATACTCCGCCATCCCAGTGGTCACTGCCACACCTGCACCAAACCTAGCACACTGCCATTAACTTCTAGATATTCATTTGAAACACATGCAGGATTCTAGATCCTCCTTTAGCCTCTATAAATTTGTAATTTCTTTGGCCAAGGAAGGAAAGCCAAGGCCCAGGACTATTATGTAATGCTAAGTGATTTATGTTCCCTAGTGATTGTTTTATCTATTCTACTGTTTTTGATTAAGTAATCTTGTTGTTTGTCCATTTATTTGTCTCTATGAATCATTCTCTTCTCTACTTATAAATCCGAGTATAAATCTGTTGTCTACCGTGTGTGCTCTGAAATAATAAATGCACGTTATATATCTTCCATTTATGTATAGTAATCATGAATTCCTGGTCACAAGACGTCTTACCGGCTTTCATCGTCTGAGAATATTGGGTGTGGAATGGCTCCAAGCGACACGGATGGATTGATCGGAGTCACGTCCATGCAACGGGGCACAGCGTTGAGCGGCGTTGAAGGTGTAAATGCAAAGGATGAGAGAGTCCCACTGCCCGGGGACTAGCTATTTGTTCTGGCCAATGCCATTATAACCTTAGCCTACAACTCTCCCACAACACAATGACATGTCAAACCAGCTCTCTATCTTCGCAAAAATACCTAAAAAAGGTACAAATTTGATATTCCGTGGCCAATATTGTAACAGATTTCAAACAACCACAGAAAAGTAATAGACTCATAGGACACCTTATCTGGGGAGACGTTGTAAACGTTCAATTTCCCCGCGTAGAAGACTGTGAGCTGCGCACAAGGATGCTTCTTAGGAGACCTGTGATGTAGAAATTCAAGAAATTGTGAATTATGGAAAGGTAGATTCAAAGATTTTGGAAAAGTTGTTCTATTAATGGCATGAAGACCAAAGGTTATACTAACTCATTAACATTTGGGGAAGATGAAGCGGGGCAGTCCTGCTGTGGCCATGAAGAGCACTGGCCTTTATTCTGATAGGGGAAAGGCCTTACCGTCTCCCATGGGGGTAACAAAGAAATATCTAAATTGGGTTGTTGGTAGAAATCTTGTTTGACAGTCGCCATACTTTTTGAAACAAAGAGGCCGCTGTTCTCTCTGTCATCTAAACCTCCATGGAACGTTTGCTTTGCTTGATCGGTTTCCGCTAAATTATTCATATCTGTCGCTGTTGGTGGCTTCACTCGAACTGAGAATCAATAGATTGGCTTTCACAACAGCCAAGCGAGACCCAATTACGCAAGTGGTAAACATCGAATGAGTTATAAAAGGGTTATTCTCGCGCTACAGCAAGTGATGTGATTGGTTTGCATGGGTGCCAACTCTTATCCTAAACATTGAAATGACACGTTTTGTTTGAAATCCTAAACCTGGAATTAATTAATTTTGTTTGCAATTGTGTAAAGGCGCATGGTTTCCATGCTCAGATTAAGGTAAGGTGTTTTGAAGAATCAACAAATCGAAAATCGATGTGACCTAGTATTTAAAAAAGTGTTTTACGAAATAAGCCCGTGCCTCGTATGATCCCGAAAAGTACAACTACCTTGCCAGCTGGGATGGAGTTTGATGAGCAAATTGTTATTGCGAGCCACGTGGTGATTTAAAAAAAAAATTACAAAACCATTTAAGATCCTTTCTTAATGCTGTGGTGTGTTTTGAAATTCCAACCATGATGACCAGAAACCTATTAATTATTTACACATCGTTGGAAGTCTTGCCCTAAACGTTGAAACAAAATACGTTGTCTAAAATCTATAGCATCGTAATGAGTAATTTTGTTTGAAATCTTGTAAATGCCCAATATTTCCATGGTCAAAATAAGCATACCTATTTTGCAGTCAGAAAAGAATAAGCGATGCTATTTTACAGTCAGCAAATCGAAATTCTGTATGACATGATATACTAACGAAACATTTTATTGATTTAGCTCGTGAAAACTGTACGTACTACAACGCCACAATATAAGGGACCTGTCTTGTCAGCTGCTTTCACATTGTTCAAAAACTAAAGTAAAATCATTCATTTTAATTCGTTTCACACTAAGAAAGATTATTGGCCAACCACGAGACTGGGAGCAGAAGAAAATTATATTTCGATTTCTTTGACCAATTTAAAATATACTTCCTTTATCTACTGAATAAAATAAAATTAAATATACTATTACCTTTATCTAGTGAATAAAAATAAAATTTATTCAGCTTATTGAGTTGAGGTTAACATATAGAAGAGTAAAATAGATCACTACATTAATTAAAATAATTCACTAAATTGCATTTATTGATATTGCAATCACACACAATAAACTAGATAATAGTATATAATGATGGATCATTACAATAATTAAAACACTCACAAATAAATCACATATGCTTATGAGTAATTTGTAATAACACACTATAAGGGTCACAAAATAGTATAGGATGGTATTGCTTAATTTTCATTGTTTTAATGACTTAGAGATATAAGAATATATATAACCAAAATTATAGAGAAATATGAGAATATATAGAACCAGAATTATAGAGAAATATGTAAAAATATTATGGAGAATTTTCTAAAAAAGTCTTTAAAACAATAATGGTGCCTATATTAATTTTAGCTTACACAAGTGTATGAGTAATTATTCTTAAATTTAAACATTAAGGAAACTATTATTAACTAGGGTTAATTATCACACTCAAATGCTTCCCCCCATTGAGAATCATTATGATGAGGTATCTGATGTACAAGAATAAAATATACAACATGGAATACAAGAATATTCCTTCTATTACTTCAAACTGTACAAAAAAACCACTTATGGATAAAAAAAGGGTAGCATAAAGATGTCATGTCACTCTCATGTACAAGAATAAGATATACAATAGGGAATACAAGAATATTCCTTATATTACTTCAAACTTGAACAAAAGTTAGGTATGGATCAAAAGGGAGTGGCATAAAGATGTCATATCACTTGGAAATAAAGAAGGATGTTACTTTGATTAATTATGATGATTTTAAAAGCATATCTAAATTTAAGAAGAAGTTATGGTGTGACAAAAAGAAATGATAGGATATAAGAAAATTAATATAATATAAGGGCATTATCAACCATAATCTATAAACCTTGTTAAAATAAAAAGAAACTCTTAGATGGTCCATATTGAAAAACATAGTTGAAAAACTCTTAGATGGTCAATGTTGAAGATGGAAAGTATTTTCTCTTAACATGTCCTATGTACCCCCACATTAAATCATAATTTCAAAATATTTGTCACAATATTAACTTTCCTAACCTTATACCTGGCGTAAAATATGATGATCTAATAACAATTATCTTAAATCTTTTAGATAATGAAAATAAAATACACCCACATTAAATCATAATTTCAAAATATTTGTCACAATATTAACTTTCATAACCTTATACTTGACAGAAAATATGATGATCTAATAACAACTATCATAAACCTTTTAAATAGTGAAAATAAAATTGTGAAACAAAACTAATAACTTCTTATTTTTCTTAAATTCTAATATCTCGTCTATATCTCGTTTCTAGTTTCAATAGATATTAATCATCTTTATAAAAACATGTTAAATATAATAATAATTTTAAACTATACTATAAAATAAAGTGTTAGTATTTTCAAATAAATAAATACATATACATATATGTTTAAAAGAAGTTAAAATCCTAAAAATTATATTATTTTCTTTTTAAATTCACAAAACGGGATTTGGTCTTACAATTATGGGTTCTTTAACCTTTTTTTTTAAAAGATATAATACATTAATATGGATCACAATGGATGTTAATTTCCAATGGGTGGTCGTTGGTGTAAGTTCAAGAGGAGTTCCTAGTACAACATGACTATCAATGTCATGTGGTGTTCTCAATAGAAGCCATAAATGTAATTTTGTGATTTTTAAATGAAATTTGGTATTTTATATTCCACTTAGCCATTTCATAATTTAAGCCACTAAACCATCATTAACAATAATCAAACAATGATTAGCGAGCCTGTTTATCGAGTTACGCAATTAGTCAGATTTCTTATATGCAGGCATCTTAATATCTAGCATCCATTATATCATTTTATTCTTTCTTTTATCTTTTATTATTTTGAATATGCCCTCTTACCTTTTTTTTTCCAGTATGAAAAAAGTATAATGTATTATAATATATGATCAAAATACAAGATATAGATATTATTTTTCTGTGTCCAATTTCATCATATAGTTTATTTAGGAAAACATATTATGCTTCCCCATCCAAAAAAAAATAATATCATACAAAATACAATATATGAACAGTCTTAATTGGCCTAGTGTTGTTTTAAATTTTAGAGAAGATAGACAGAATTAAAACAATTAACATACGGCCAATGAGAATGTACATGGAGTAACAGAATATCTCCTCGTATCCATCCATCCATGCAAGTGAGTTAGCAGATTTAGTAATTGAAGACATACACAAAAATATACAAAGAAAAAAGAGGGGAGGAAGAAATAACCCAAGGAAATGAAATTCCCCAATATCTAGAACATTGTGACCGAGAATTATTTCGAGTGCATATTACCAAAATTACCTTGTAGAATTATTTCGAGCGCATATTACCAAAATTGCCTTGTAGTTCCCTCTTTGAAAGATCATCAGCAACTTTGTTCTGTTCTCTGCCTATGTGCATAGTTGTAGAATTGTTAAGCTCGTTCCATAGAAGGTCAATTCTCCCTAATGTTATAGACATTTTTGTGCCTTACAACTCCAAGCATGAAATGTCCATAAATCAAGGGCTCCTAAGTCCCTAAAAGTGTTGTTATAACCCCTAAAGGAACAAAGTCAACAGATTACAGCTTCTCCCATAAGTTCTCCACCAGAAACTGCTCAGAATTGGTTAAAATAGGATCATTTCAGCTGCTCCACTGGCTAAGTGCGTTGCATTGCACCTAAATACACTGTGAGGGTGCGTTGCATTTCAAAACTCCCTTCTGTAGGGTGCGATGGGCGAGAAATGAAAAATGGCAGTGTCATTCCGCGAGGTGGAGAGGCAATGGAAGCTTCCAGAATCTTCTCCTGTGACACTTGCCTCACTGAGTTCGACCAAAGATGAGTAAGAGGCCCTCAGTCTCCAAGTGGAAGCAAGAACTGACAGAGAGAAGACACTAATCAAATCATAAGCTGACTCATCCTCCTTACACATATCTATATATGGATCCCTCATCCCAGAGATCCAGAGGCTGGAATTTTGCATATTGTAAGGAATTGTTGTTGGTTTCTAGAGACATACATCAGATTGTTGGGTGATTTATGCTTTGTTTGAGGTGAAGAGGGGCTTCTTTGCTGGGAGGTTGATGCTGGGTCGGAATCACTGGTTGTAAATCCTCCTAGATCTTTTCTTGCTTATCAATAAAAACTATTTGAGTTTTCCTCCATGCTTTTTGTATCATTGATGCTTGTTACATTTTGTGTGGTTAACTTAAATCTGATCCTAAGTTGTTTATGAATATAGATCTTTGTCTTTATATAGTGCTCTTCTTCTGTGATCTTACAGGTACTTTGTGAAGCTGGGCATGCAAGGGAGCAGGTCGCTGGAGACTATCAAAGAAGAGAGTGATTGAATCAAAGGATTAGCGCAAGACACAGGTTGGTTCTTTCTATTCCCCTTTGTCTATAATTCATAAAGGAAATACAAAAGTAGTTTTTCTCTGTTTGTTTCTAAGGCAGCTGTCACACCTTAGTGGGATAGAGCAGTTCTAAATAGACACTTTTCCCTGTAACAAAATGGCGACTCCGCTGGGGACTGTCTAGTTAGTTTGTTTGTGTATCATTCTTTGTTGTTTGTTTCATAAACTTATAAGTAGCTCTTGAACTATATTGCCATAACAAATGCAAAGTAGATAACTGCTGCTTCAATCCATTCACTAGATCTGTTTATGATTTAAACAACTGATGCTCAGACTATCTGATTTCCCTTGTGATAGCTCTTAGATCCTCCTTAGATCTACCCCTGATTGTTGCACTACTGATTGCTTTTTACTCGGCCAAAAACCAAGGACTGAACTGCAAACTGTGACCCAGAACCCGGACAGAGTCTCGTTTCTGGCCCAGCGCAGGTACTGTTCGGAGATCCTGAATTTCAGCGCACTTCCCAAAGGGGCAACCTGCGCTGCATTTCATATTCTCTGTGTTACAGGTGCGCTGATTAGACTAGCTCTGTGCAGCTGTGGTTCCTGTGCTTCATTCTTTCCAGTTCTATCCCTGAATTTTGCTGCTTGTGATCAGTATATGCCTGTTTGAAGCCTCTTTTCCTTACTGTTATTCTGCCTCCTTTGTACAAAAGAACTGTAGATGTTTTTATGTGTTTGTTGAGTCGTTTACAGTTTTCCATTGCAAAAGTAGAATAGTCGTACTGTCGTCCTTTGATTTGAATCTGTCGTAAGTGTCGATTTTGATCATAGGAGAAAGTTTAGTTGTTGTTGATGGTCGATTATGCTGTTACTATTGCTTTTGGTCTGAATTTGTGATTTTCTAGTGTCAAGAACAAGTGTTCATTTCAAAATCGTAAGGTGTCGTAATCATCTCTATTTTTTGATTTCGAAAAAGAGCTTGTTTATATTTGTCGCTTGAAAAGAAATTCAGATTTGTACATCAACTTTCTTTTTAGCATCAATACTAAGAAAGTCGAAAAACAAATACATGCATGTGCATTTGCATATAGACAGTCTGTTTGGCTTGATTTAGGAAAGTGCATTTACGGTGTGCTCTTTGCTGTTTGCGAAAAGATTGTGTCTTTCTTTTCCCTTAGTAGCTAGGATTTTCATTGCACAAAAGAGATAAAAGTTTGTTTATCATCTTTAGATTGCATTTTAGGAATTACATCTACATCTCGTGGTGAACCCGAAAGGAAAACTTCATAAACAAGATCAACTTAAAATAAATTCAATGAATCTAACAATGCTTTGGAACTTAACACACAACATTTAGAGGTCTAGGCTAGAGACGTATTCCGGCATCGTAAAGCCTGGTAACTGTTGTCCTCACTGATGGTTGGGTGATTCCTCCACTTTGAGATGATAAGTGCCAGTACGGACTTGTGCTCCCACGTACCGTCGAGTATATTTTGGGAGACCCCTATAGGATTAAATCCTTTATCCTTAGGAAGCCGTGTCTGCCGCCCTATCGATCGCAATGCACTGAACACAGCATTCGGGAAGATTGACTGTTGTACCGTAAAAAGTATTCTGCAGTTTTGTGATTGGTTTGGTACTCCCTCTACCTAGATCTCCAGAGTAGTCTCTTTCGTTCCTTTTCAGACTCCTTAACGGAAAAGGTCCATCTGAGCACTTGTCACTTCAGGCTCATTAAAAATCGAAGGCGACTAGAGTCATATTTTGTTTTTTCTCGACTCTTAAAAACTGAAAAAACAAGTTGTGTCAAAGCGTCTAAAAATTTATTTTAAATGGAATATTCATTACCCCTTTCCTACGTTGATCTTGGGTTGAGAAAATGGAGTCCACCAACCAAGGAATTCCCCTTGGAGGAAATCCTAGTCCCTTCTCCTCTTGGGGAGATGATGGTGCACCCCATATGGCCACATTGTCGCTTCCAGGACTGACAATTGGTTTGCCTGTATGGCTCTTCTTAACCTCTGTCGTTCAGAACACCACTATTCCTGAACAATCGAATCAGAAATTAGACGAGTCCAAAGTTACCCACCAACCTTCTACTTCCTCTAATTCTTCCTCTCCTCCTCCCTCTTTGCTTGATGGGGCTGGTAAAGCCAAAAGTCAAGTTCCTAAGGAGAAGAAGGAAAAGAAGAAGAAAGAGAAGAAGAAGAAGGAGCTGAAAGCGAATGGGGGCAAACGAGTGTCGTCTAACGAAAATCCACACACTGCACCGACCAGGCCTAAATCGCCATGTGTCATTTGCAAAGGAGACCACTTTCACAGAGATTGTCCTTGCATCCCTCGGATCTTAAGGGACTGGTCTCCTCATTTGCACAACCCGGTGTCGTCAACCTCTGATGATCATGTTGAAAACACACCGTCAACTAGTGAAAGTGAAGCCCCAGGACAAAAAGGAAAATATAGATTTCCTTGTAAACTATGTGAAGGCGATCATGCCGTTCACCGTTGTCCCTTCTTAGACGAAGCTAAAAGAGTTTTGGATGATCGTCCGGTTTCACCGTTACGACTTCCTCCTGGATATAAAAAACTCTTGCCGAGTCCGTCACTAGTCGAAAATCCGGCTGACCCGCTCAGGTGGTCGGCCGAAGCATCTGTCATTGAAGATGAACCATCTAAATCCATACCAGACGAAAGTCAAAAGGTCAAGGCGGTAGTTGACCCGGTCTTGCCTTCAGAGGTTCCATCTTCAGATGATACAATCACTGAAGAGAACAAGGATGACACCGTCCAAATTCTTTTCATAAGCACAGACTCCAACGAACATGGGGGAAATTTACCCGTTCCTTTACCGCAAGAAGGAAGTTCGTCAGATTCGTACCCGGCCGTCTATTCGGTCCCACCTCCAAGCAACCTAGTTGTCTCCTTCGACTGGAATCAAGTAGGCAGACCCTGTTTACCAGCTAGTGTACCATTCCGAATTATTGTTCAAATATATAGAATGGTTATGGCTGGTACCATCATAGGTGAGGGGGCTTCTGTGAGTATCCTTTCCTTAACTGCTTGGAAAGTGCTTGGTTCGCCATCGCTTTTGCCTGAGATGAGAAATCTGACAGGCTTTGATAAAGGAACCAGTCGACCGTTAGGGATCCTTCTCGATGTGCCCATAACATTGAGAGGGAAAACCGTTCACATGAATGTAATGGTAGTTCAAGGACCCTTGGATTACAATCTACTCCTTGGGCGAGACTATATTTATTGGATGAGAGCCATTGTCTCATCACTCTTTAGAGTGATGTGTTTTCCGCACGAAGGAAGAGTGGTCAAGCTCGTGGACCAGCTTTCATTTCCCAGATCACGCATAGCAAATAGTCATATACCATCCCTGAATGGTCTTTTCACGCAAGAAATGTCTCAATCTCCAGTCCGTCCTCCCGATGAGCGCGAGTGATTCAGAGGGACATGACTGAAACCCAGGGGGCATGCACCCTGGTCTGCTTCGGCAGGAAAACTTCGGGTATAGGGTAGGTTTCCGCGGGAGAATATGACTAGTCTGTACCCCCGTCCGTGATTGGAAGAGGGGGTTATTCTAGAACAAGATTCTCTTGTCAAAGTTATGTGAGTTGGCGGGCATCGCCGCTCACCTTTGTTTATTTCGGTAGACATCGCCAGAGAAGTGTTTTGTTTACGCCGTAAATAGAACTATCTTTGGTAACCTGTAAGAGGTAGGCCTCTCTCGGTAAAACAAATGTTTTAACGGACTAAAGAAGGGGTAACCTTGAAACTTTGTTTTATACCTGGGGGCATGCAAACCTTTTGGAATGCAAGCGAAGAGCGACTATTTATTTTTTAAATTTTTAGGACCTCTAACCCTTTAAACTCGTAGGATTGGTCGTTTCCTAACTTGCATAAAGAAAGGATGTGGGGCAAAACTCTAAAAGTTGCCGTTTTTATGTGAGACATTCTTATCACAAGACTGGATTAATCGAGCAGTTTTAGCACATAGTTCAAGCTCGTTAAAAAATAAACATAAGACATGAGAAAATGTTTCCACACGCGTTTAAGCTCATTAAAAAATGAACTATTCCCCGGTAAATAATCATTGTGAATGTAGTACTTCAGCCGTTAAAGCCTTGGTCGTGTTTGCACTGTCACCTCCACTTTTCATTGGCCGATCATTCACCTCCATTTGATTGTTTACCCATTTTGAGGAACAGCTGCAAAGAGTGATCTCACTAGCCATCCTTGTGACACTGCCGTGATTGGAAAATTCCAAACCTTACCTGGAATCAGCTGCTACCCGTTTTATCACTCGTTCCTCAAAAGACGAGTCTCCTTTAAGCTCTTTTCAACTGACTCGTAAAATATGAAAAGATTGCTGAGCCATTGGCCTCTTCAGCTCGTTAAAGGGACATGAAGTGCTATCCCTCCTCTAGATTTTAATCTTTTTGGACTTGAGGGATTATTACACAAAAAGATTGAGCGCTTGTTTTGTTCGGCTCGTTAAAACTATCGAAAATTCATCCCTTCTGTATTGTTTTATACTTTTTCGGACTTAAGGGATTAGATGACGAAAAAGGAATTTTGGAGTTACCTTTACGTTCCTTTTCAGACTCTCTAAAATTGAAAAGGACCAAGTTATCTTTGTCATTAAACTCGTTAAAAAGATTAATAGCGACAAACTTGTCTTTAGACGAGAACGAGTTTCACTATCGCTAGGCTCGTTAAAACATAGCGATGGGTTTGCCCGAAGGGCAAATTATAGAACAAGCATATGTTATCCTCCTCAAGCTTGACAAAAATAAAGAGGTACTGGTCAGCAATGACTGGGGAGAAATTGGGAAGAAAACTCAAAGAAACTTTGTTGGTAGCAAGTCGCTCTTGAACATGACACTTCCACTCCGTGTCCAAGTCGGGTTGGGTTGTTTCATTCACTGGCCACATCACCATGGTCATGCCATACCATCCACATTTGGGGTTAATGATACCAATCCATCACATCAGTGTCACCGATATGTTCAAGAGAAGTCATCCAGAGAAGTCACCTGTGTCTCACCCACTACCATACATTATATTCCATTCTTTCATGACCGCCACCCTGAACCTTATATCACCAGATCGTTTTCACCTCCATCAAAATCATTTGCTCCGTTCCATGTCATTGATGTGGGATTCATTAAGGCCCTCCTGTGACGGATCACTTCTTGTCGACATCAGCTCATTATCCAAGAATTTGATGTAGGGACACCCCATTCAGTACTTTGAAGCTTGCATGCCTCAATGGCAAGTTTCTCACTTCTATCGATAGGTTTACATCAATGGCCTTCGACCGAAAGATTTTGCGTGGTGTTCGACGCCAAGTCCTTTATTCACACCACGTGAATTGTACTGTAGTACCTTGAGGATCATTATCATTATCGGTGATTCCTCTCGCGCTTGTTAACAGTTTACATCATTGACTGGTAATCAAGCGATGTCTTTCCATGTTCGACTTCAAAAAATTTCTCACATGGATCGACTTGTACTTCGAGTAAAGATCGGACGAGATTGAAGACCCCAGATCTAGTTTCATCCATCCGGGCTGCGATATATATTCAGGGAAATAAAGACATCAAATGTACATCATTACAGCATAGATAATCATCCTACCAAAAGGATGATGGCTCTATCAGAATCATCAGTCTACACTTAGACGATTGTCTGTCCTATGTACATGAAAATGAATTTATAAAGCTGAGCATGGGAATGCCTGCCTCAGCTAGATCATGAAAACAGTATGAAGATAATGTATTGTATTGTATCTTATTACAGGTCTCCTCCCAGCATTGAAAGAACTTCGGATCCTCATAATAAAGCATTTCACCCGACACCAAAAGGTTAACGGCCTCATACTTTAGGGGGCAACTGTTATAGACATTTTTGTGCCTTACAACTCCAAGCATGAAATGTCCATAAATCAAGGGCTCCTAAGTCCCTAAAAGTGTTGTTCTAACCCCTAAAGGAACAAGGTCAATAGATTACAGCTTCTCCCAGAAGTTCTCCACCAAAAACTGCTCAGAATTGGTCAAAACAGGATCATTTCAGCTGCTCCACTGGCTAAGTGCGTTGCATTGCACCTAAATACACTGTGAGGGTGCGTTGCATTTCAAAACTCCCTTCTGTAGGGTGCGATGGGCGAGAAATGACAAATGGCAGTGTCATTCCGCGAGGTGGAGAGGCAATGGAAGCTTCCAGAATCTTCTCCTGTGACACTTGCCTCACTGAGTTCGACCAAAGATGAGTAAGAGGCCCTCAGTCTCCAAGTGGAAGCAAGAACTGACAGAGAGAAGACACTAATCAAATCATAAGCTGACTCATCCTCCTTACACATATCTATATATGGATCCCTCATCCCAGAGATCCAGAGGCTGGAATTTTGCATATTGTAAGGAATTGCTGTTGGTTTCTAGAGACATACATCAGATTGTTGGGTGATTTATGCTTTGTTTGAGGTGAAGAGGGGCTTCTTTGCTGGGAGGTTGATGCTGGGTCAGAATCACTGGTTGTAACTCCTCCTGGATCTTTTCTTGCTTATCAATAAAAACTATTTGAGTTTTCCTCCATGCTTTTTGTATCATTGATGCTTGTTACATTTTGTGTGGTTAACTTAAATCTGATCCTAAGTTGTTTATGAATATAGATCTTTGTCTTTGTATAGTGCTCTTCTTCTGTGATCTTACAAGTACTTTGTGAAGCTGGGCATGCAAGGGAGCAGGTAGCTGGAGACTATCAAAGAAGAGAGGGATTGAATCAAAGGATTAGCGCAAGACACAGGTTGGTTCTTTCTATTCCCCTCTGTCTATAATTCATAAAGGAAATACAAAAGTAGTTTTTCTCTATTTGTTTCTAAGGCAGCTGTCACACCTTAGTGGGATAGAGCAGTTCTAAATAGACACTTTTCCCTGTAACACCTAACCATCCAAGGAGCGGTGGATTGTTGATATTTGCACAACCATTTATCTGATCAATGATAATCTTGGAATCCCCACATATATGTATATTAGGAATATTTAGGAAATTTGTGAACCATAAAAGACCCCACAAGGCCATTGTTTATGTCCTAGTATTTGTACCACTTCCCGCATTCCAGTGAATCTTGTATTCTAATTCCTTTGATATGTCTATCCAAAATCCACATCCACAAGTATTCCTTTGCACATCACCATCAAAAAAACCCATTGGATACTCCAGTAGTGGCATGGTCCGCTTGTGTTGAGTTTTTTTTAGTGCATGTATCAAGAGAAGTGAACATAGATAGATTTGATATAGTGCGCTCATATACCATTAAGAAGTCATCAGTGGCATTCTAGAAAATGCACTTGTTTCGCCATTTCCATATAGCCCAGAAAAGAAAAAGTGGAATGATCCTCCATGCTGCGTGCTCCACCACTTCATATAGTCCACAATGCAATCATATTCTATAGGAATACCGATAAGAGATGACAATTTTTTCCATACTTGAACCATGTTTCGACACTTGAGAAACATATGATTGTTGTTTTCCACGTCCATTCTACAGATGGTACAGATGCTAGGACCATGCCACTGTCGCTTATGCAAATTCTCCCAAGTGAGATTTTTGTTATGATAGATCAGCCAGGAGAAAAGGATAATTTTGATAGGAATATTGGTCCTCCAAAAGGCGTATAAAAGAGGATGCTCCCCCTGCCGAGCCTCCCCACTGTAAAGAAAATTATAAGTATCAGCAACAATGATATTTCCTGTCTTCGTCTTCCGTGACCATACAAGATTGTCATGTTGACCCACACAACATATACCAAGATGTTTCATGCCAGCGACAATCTGGTTCCACTCCTGCTCCATATGCCCCACTAGACCCATCTCATGTGCACTTTTCCACGCAGGACATGGACCCTGCCAATGTGATATAACTTGACTCCGAAAATATATACCATATCGATTTAAATAGTGTATGAGCACCACAGAGATGTTGCATTCGATACCGTCACCCATGATATGGTCAACGCCAATGAGGATTTTGTGGCCCAATCCCATAGACCACGCAAGAAGTTGTAGAAATATTTTAGCAACCTTATGAAAGCTAAGCCAGATGTCGATCCATGCAGTGAACCAATTGTGCCTTTTCGGTAACAAAACATAAAATCTTGTTCCTTTAGATATTTGTGTACTCCAAGTGCCAGTCCCAAATATACCCCCCTCCATAAATATTTGATCAATAAAGACCATCCAAAACGTCGAAGATTCATAACCCCCCATCCACCCATGGCCTTTGGAAAGGTAATGTGGGACATCTTAACCAAATGAAATTTATTTTGACCATTACACACCCCCCAAATGAAATTTGCCATGATTTGATTAAGACTGTTAATAATGGTGACAGGGATATGAAGAAGGTGAGCCTAGTATACCCCTAGTTGTGTGAGAACATCTTGGGAAAGGATGACCCGACCTCCTAGTGGCAAAATTCTAAATTCCCATCCAGATATCCTTTTAAAAAAATGGTCCACGATCCATTTCCAATCGGCAATCATGTAACCACATGGTTTAATATGGTACCCAAGGTACTTCATACCATTTTTCATCTTCTCCGCCTCTATACAAAAAAGGCTTTTAATATGCAATTATTTCCATGTCACACAATCCATGAAAAATAATAGACTTTTGAATATTCATATGCAAACCAGTGGTGTTAGAAAATTTTCTGAATATATGGAAAAGAAACAGCCATGCAAATCGATTTAACATACCCATGATAAGTACATTGTCGACAAAGAAACCATGAGAAATTTTGATCTTGTTTCCCATGTGAAAAGCCTAGAATTAATCATTCACCACTACATTTTTGATATGCAAAGTCAACCCATCCATCGCCAAAATAAATAAGAGTGGGGAAAGTGAGCAACTTTAACAAAGTCCCCGACCAACCCAGAAGAATTTTGTTTGATATCCATTGATAATCATAACATAATTTACATTTGTAACACACGCCATAATCCAAGCTATACATCTAGCTTGTAAACCAATCTTATGAAGAACTAGTGTGAGATATTCCCAGTCTATATAGTCGTATGCCTTCTGTAAATCCATCTGCATAATGGCCACATTTAGTTGTTTTGTATGTATCGAATGCATACATTCTTGCGCAATAGTGGCCGCATCAGGAATTTGTCTGTCCTGAAGGAACCCAGATTGTTCTAGTGATATATAGTGTGATAATGTACTCCGCATATGACCTACAATACTTTTTGATATGACTTTGTAGATGAGATTACAAAGTGATATAGGCCTGAAATCCACGAAGCTATAAGACGAGTAGCGCTTCGGGATAAGAGCAATGTATGTGGAGTTTATATGTTGGTGAATGTTCCCCATGATCCTCGACTCCTCCACCATGTCCAATAGGTCATGTTTAAAAAGATCGAAAAAATGTGTAAATAGTTCCATCGTCCACCCGTCCGGTCCCAAACTTTTATCGCCTTTGAATGATTTAAGAACCTCATGGAGCTCATCTTCAATAACCATCTTATACAAAGAAGAATTTGAATCTTCATCATACATTGTAGGATATGGATCAACCCCCCATATAATATCCTCCACTTCTATCCCCTTGTTATGACCATAAGCCATCTGGAAATGGGAGACAACAACTTTGCATATATCCTCCTGCGACTGTATATAATGACCATCAACATCCTTTATTTCCCATATAGTATTTATTTTGCGATTGTGATTTGCATACTGATGAAAGAATTTTGTGTTTCGGTCCCCTTCATTGATCCATAAAGCTCGTCTCTTCAAGCGCCAGGTGGCTTCCTCAATAGATAGAGATTGTTTCTTCTTGAGATCTAATGCCTGAATGTGGTTTCGGGTAGATTCAGGTAGACAATTAGTAGCCATCTGAGGGCGTAGAGCATCCAATTCACTTTTTATATCATTTAGTTCCTTTTGTAAAATCTTAGTCTTCTGCTTTTGCAATGTTTTAACCTCCCCACGAAGGATATCCAACTTGTCGAGGATGTGAACCATAGGAGATGGTCCTCTATCACAATCACGACTCCATATACTTTGCACCAATGTGCTAAAATCTAGGACATCTAACCAGGTCCAATTGAATTTAAAAGGCATGCCAATTCTAATATCCGCCCCCCTCCATTGTAAAGCAATGGACCTATGATCAGACAGAAAGTAAGTAATAACCTCCGCATGGACATCACCAAGACATGCCACCATCTACTCATGCATTAAAATATAATCCAATAACTTTGCAACATATGCAACCCTAGCTCTACCATTGTCCCATGTGGGAGCCATTTTTGAAGGACATATATCCAAAAAATCGTGCTTCAGAATCGCATCGCAAATCGTCCCTGCCAGAGGATAAATTTTCTTGGACCGACCCAATACTTCATCCAGTCCAATAGTGTAGTTTAAATCCCCAACAATGATGAGGGAAGCCAACTCCATAATCCCAGATGATATCAGCTTGTCCCAAAATACAACCCTATCCCTATAAGGTGCATATATATTCAGATGTGGACACACCCACCCAGTCCACAAATATTCCCTTCAAGAAGAATGCCAACAAAACATTTGAAAGCCTTGATCTTAACCCTCCGAGGATCCCATCAGGCCACGAGACCACCAGATAGACCCACAGCAGCAGTGGAATCAATATGCCAGTCCAGGAACATTTTTTGAAAGTATTGAATAACATGAGGAACAAAATGCATGGTTTCCTGAAGGAGAATAATATAAGGATGTACAGAGAAGAAGAGTCACTTTACAGCTAGAAATTTTGGGGCAGCCCCCAAAGCCCTAATGTTGAGAGAGATAATAAAAGTCATGATAAACCCTGTTTGGGCATCCGTGCTCCAAGGGCCCATGTGAAAGGAATGTCAACAATAGGTACATCGACCAAATGGTGATCCATAGGAGAGGTAAGAGGGATAGGCCTGGGTCTTCCCCGAAAATGTCGACTGCCACGGTTTTGTTTATGTCGAACACTAATATTCCCAGTAGAGGTAGGGCTTATGTGAGGATATGAGGAGCTAAATGGCTTATGGATAGTGAGTGTGAGAAAGTCCAACGTTTTCCTTTGTAGAAGGAAATCTAGGTCACTTCCAACATAGTTTGTGGGGGAAGAAAGTGACAAATTTGGCGAGTAAGGCTATTTGTAGGCCTCTTAGCCCAATTAGGAAAACAAGAGGGTGACAGAGCAGGTACGTAGGTAATGTGGGATGTGGAGGGAGCGTCATGTGATGAAAAAGGTGTCGGGATGCCATGACAAGGATGAATGGTTCCCGGGGATGATTTTCGAGTATTCTAAACAAGACAAGTTGAGACTGGGATATCTGACTTCGTAGAGGACAAAGGGGAAGATGGTACAGTGATGGGTGAGGAGCCATATATCGAGGAACCTTTTGCAGTGGGATAGTAAGAATATGAGCCATGAAAAATACCTGAATTATGTCACATAACAATCCCATGGTGTTTTTCCGTCCCAGGTTGACTCTTGCCATATTGAGATTTTGATGATGCGCCAAAACAGTTATATTCGTGCAAACGTCCACTCGTACGACGTGGACATTGTGCCAAGAGGCGCCCAGTATGATGACAGTTTGAAAATCTGAATGGAACACCCCAGAAATCCAGACGCTGAGATAAGTGAGTCTCCCCCTAGTGCAGTTCAATGTGATCCGAAAAACCACCCCGATACTCCCTCTTAATCAAGATCCAAGTGACTCGCTTATCAGGTGCCCCCAAACAACAAGGATCATCATAAGAAAATCTTGCCAATGTCATTATCGATATCCGTAAAAACCTGCTTTTTCCAAAGTTCAATTGGTAACCTGGGCAATTTCACTGAGATGAGCTTGTTTTGTGGCCGTGTTGTTCTGTGTATTGAACCTAATGTACCAGGAGTGGAACGCTAAGAAGCTCTTGCCATTAAGCCATGGAACAACTTTGATTTTAACCAAATCCTCCTGGTTGAGAAAGTGCAAGCTATACCAACCCCTAAGCAGTCGCATGATAGTCAGCATGTACCCCAGCAAACATTTCCATTTTTTATCCACCAAAATTCTCATATCAGAATCACTTAGTTTCATGAAATGCCATAGGCCAAGGAGAGCACGCTTCTGTAAGCTGGAGATATGATCTATCAAAATCTCATTATAAAAAACCATAGCAGGTGGCGAGGTGGTGATATTGATAGAACGATGTCGTTGTCTGGATCAACGGACGCATAACATCCATCTGGCACCTGTGCCTCGCCTAAGATAGCGTGCCAAGCATCTAGGGACCGAGTGCCACCACGATGATCTACCCTTGATTAGTGAAGCAAGTGTGATTCAACATCCATGGTAGCCTGGATGAGAGCCTCATAGGCTAACATGTCGGAGTCAAGGGCATCCATCCCCCCCAAAAAGGGAAAATAGATCACAAAGAAAAAACACGAGTGTGGTACCTTGACAAATTTAATGAATATGACATAGAGTAGTTAAGAATAATAAGGAAGAATGTCCCAGATGTACCCACCCAAATCTAGGGATTGAGATAATCACCATTTACAAGAAAGAGGAGCGTGTGGGGAAAAATTCCCACATATAGCCAAAGGAAAGAACACCACCAGTAGACGTCCAAAACCAGAAAAAACGTGGTTTACAGACTATAGTAATAAAAAGCCAGATATGGAGAGGAGTACGAGGTCCCCAGATCACAAGGGAATTTGTCTGGATGACATCTGGGAGTAAATGGAAAGTGATACAAGATCGATACAAGGAGATTATGACACCCACCACCTCGAAAAAATTAATATCAGCCAAAGTATGCTGGATTCCGGTAATGGAAGAACATCCAGAACCAGAGCCGAAGGCCAGCCAAAACCATTGAGCTAGTGGCAAAACAAGGTGGAAATCAACTATGAAACATGTAGGAGAAGAGACACTAAAACCCCTCACAACAACAGCAACAATAACATCCCATGAAATTCAACGAGAAATTGCAAATACGAAATCCAAAATATTTGAAGGGCCTAGAAATAATGAAAGAGTTGGTCCACTAGATTAGAAGCAAGGGAAAAATGTTTGTATTCAGACAAGAATCATCCCCAAAAGAGATGAGAGAGAAGGTTTCCTAATATGATTCAGACCCGAAAGGCATTTAAACGTTTAGGCTGTGGATGGGTGTGAGTAAAGAAGATACAACAAATAATATATATAGCGAGAGCAAATATCAACAAAATATGACAAAGTTTCGACTGAAAGAACTTGAGTATAACCATGTTACTCATACCCTAAAGAGCCTAATGGGGACAATTAGAAGCTTAAAGAAAATTCAAGCGAAATATGTAAAAGGTATCACAAAACCATGTCCCCCAACACATATAATACCATACCAGAAGTGGTCGAGAGTGACAGGAATTGCCAATACCAGAGAAACATTCAAAACAATCCACAACAAGCTTCACCCCATAAAATAGTCAAAACATACCTAAAAAACTATGACAGTTAGTAGATGGTATCAGGTACACAACAACATTGCTCGCTTCATTACTCTGTTATGTAAGATCCTCTAAATAGCTCTCCCAAATCTCCCTCTTACTTTTATTATATAGTTTATTAAGTTGTGAAAAAAATATTATTTAAAAAAAAATTGAAACTTGAATTTTTATTTTTTTTATTAGGTAATATATGAAAGGAATAATTTCATGGGGTTATAAATATAATTTGTTCAGACATAAAAATTATTTTAAAAATAAAAAATAAAGAGAAAATTATATGCCACAACTGTCATAATACTACACTTATCAAATCTCAATACTTATAAAAAGAAATACACACATTAAACTTCTATATTTATGAAAATTTCGTTATTTATAAAAATTAAAAATAAAAATAAAAAACAAAAAAAATTATATCAAATCTCAATATTTATGAGAATAGTACACACATCAAATCTCAATAATAAGTGTGTTTCACTTTTAATTAATGTTTAACATTTTATTTTATGATATTGTTTTTTGGTAGGTATGTGTGTGTGTGCGCGAAATTATTTTATATAGATTCACTTTTATATATAATATTAATATATATAATCGATTTAATATAAGAAAAATATCTAAAACTATTATGTCACTACTTAAATAAAATATTTCTATGTTATAATCAGAAGTTTTTAACAAAACCTCTTTTAAGTCTTACTATTAGGACTCCGATAATATTGCAACAACTACAAAAAAAATCCAATAAACACATTTGTGATTTTCTATCATTTCCTATATCAACGTAAAAATATTTTTGAAAATGCAATTTAAGTTCTTCCTCTAAACTCTTTCTGCATTTGAGTCCCTTAATCCTACATTAATACAACTTCTTTAGATAGATGATCAACATTTGAGTTGAATTATATATATATATGTGTGTGTGTGTGTGTGTGTGAAAATAGTTATTGAAATTGTTTTTTACCTTCATAATTTGATTTCTAATTGGAACTCATATTATAGTCTCAATTTTACATTTATTACCTATTTAATCTATTAATAACTTAAAGTCTTTGGATACTTATAAATTGTTTTCTATTTTTTTTCATAAAAATATAAAATGCCTAAAAGTTAACTATTCATTTACTAACAACATATTTCAAAATAATATAATATATTGATAAAAAAAAGCAATGCCTCGTCCATTATAAATCTTTATAGCTCTTTGGTATACCTCTAAGTCAACATGTCTTTTGATAATTAATTATGTGTTTCGTATATATTATATATATTTTTTTCTTTCAAACACTTTTACCTATCCTTAATAGCTAGCTAGATTCTATGATATTACATATTTTTCTTTCAATCAATTTTACCTACCTTAATAGCTAGATTTATTTTATGGGCAACTTGTGTAAGAGTTATATAACGCCTTGAAATATAAAGTTGTCAAATAATGCAAGGTAAAGACTATATGCATTTATAGATGCATTAGTTATATTAGAATATAGACAACAAACAAAATCCATTTGATCTCATTTGTTTTGTGATTTTGTGTTATAAATTATTTTAATGCAAAATAGAAATTTCATTGTTTTAATGAAACACTTACGGAATTGTAACTTTGTGAATTCAACTATAAAAATCTCCCTAAATTCAAAAGTTGAAGAAGATCTAAACTATTATAATGTGGCTTACAAAATGGAAGCTTGCAAACCATAAGTTTTAACAATTAAAAAATTTAAAGATCTTCATGCATCGGCATGAGGGGAAATTTTATACTTCTACTATCAATTACTTTTTGCATAAGAGGTAGGCACTGAGCACATTAGACTTGCTTTTATTTTACATTTTTTGTGATAAAAGGTATGCAACCTTTTTGGTGGGGGTAGCATGACTATGTAATTTTTTAACAAATATTTTAAGTATGCGATAATTTCTCTCTAAAAGTATATATTCATAACTGTTAAACTATAGAGTTTTAGGTGTTATGTAGTTTCATAAGGCGTTGAATCTATTTGTACCTTCAAAATCAGGATGGGAACACTTCTAATCAAGATTTTGCCAAGAAAAAAAATAAATCTAATTCTAGTGAAAAATTACCGCAAACTTATCACCTCCTTAAGAAAATTTGAAATTTTGATTATTAAACTGAATAAAAAATAACCCAAATTTAGTTAGAAATTAATTTAGACATTTCCACAACTTCATCGGGACAAGCTCATATTATTTTATTCATATTAATGTTTTACTGTATCAATTATATAGAGGGTTGTATGTTATCTTAATAATGTTTGACTATATCAATTATATAGATATTTTTGAATAAGGTTGATTATTTTAATTAAGTAAATATTTTTCCACTAAATTAACAGGATAAAGAAAAAATTGTTTTTCCTTAGCCATG
Source organism: Pinus tabuliformis (assembly GCA_031772625.1). NCBI lineage: Eukaryota > Viridiplantae > Streptophyta > Pinopsida > Pinales > Pinaceae > Pinus > Pinus tabuliformis. Next base: position 332,743,512 of record CM062804.1, on the reverse strand, counting down.
TTTGAATAAATATATGCCTAGTCTAACTTATAGATGAAATCACTTCTGAAATGACTTCTCACCGGAATCTAGCAATATGAGTTCAAGCAAGAATCTAATTATTGTGATTTTTTGTTGTTCTCTCGGACTTTTATTAAAATAAAAAAAACCATAAAAATGCCATTTCCTCTACCAGTAAGACTAAAGAATAAATATATAAAAAAGATCTCCTTTATAGCAAAGACACCTCATAACAAACATTCTTGAAATTGCCAAAATATATATATTTAAAGCTTTGATATAAAGGGAAACCCTAATGTATCCTCCCACTCCATTAATGAATGATGTAAACATTCTTTATACATTGGTGAAATCCACCAAGATCTCTCAAAGGTCCATAAGAGTGAATTAATGATGCAACATTACACATAAGCACATTGATTACCATATAAATATGCAAAGAAACAACCAACCCAAGTAGAGCCAGATCATGAATGTGTCCCACACGTTTCAAATATAGTGGGGTAGCTACTGGGCACTATGTGAATTTCAATATTCAAGTACCTTGTTGAAGTCATGGAACACTACATTCCTTCGAATATAATGGATGAGTTAGTAGGCACTATGTGAATTTCAATATTCAAACACCCTTTTGAATTCATCAAATGCTACATTTCTCTCTGATCACTAAGGTCCAAATGAATGGGGCAACGAATTAAAAAACTTCTGCCCCACAAGAACTTGTAGCATGGTCTATCAATTGTTGACCAAGGTTTTGGCTAATTGACTTCAACAATTGTTACTTGGGCTGATTAAAAAGCAACGGGATGGGAAGAAAGAGACAAATTATTCATGACATAATAGAAATCTATAAAATGATACATTTAGTGGGAAAGATAAGAAGGGAGGGGATGTTCTCAACACAACTCACGTCCCCTGAGTATACTATATCAGAGAAGGCAACGTAACACTAAACACACAACTTGTTCATTTGATTACCAAACAAGGACTTTTATACACCGCTGAGAAGTTTCTCGATTCTAGTGGTCGATGGCTTCTTCGGAAATCTATCTAACTCTCGAAACTTCCTCCTGAATTTTCGGGGAAAAACTAAAATGTGCATTAAATGCACACAGTGGTTGGAATTATTAATATTTTCCAACATCAGTCTCGTGGTTGACCAATAATCTTTGTTAGTGTGAAACGAATTAGAATGAATAATTTTACTTTATTTTTTCAACAATGTGAAAGCAGCTGACAAAACGGGTCTGTTATATTTGTGGTCCTGTAGTACGTACAGTTTGCACGAGCTAAATCAATAAAACGTTTCGTTAGTATATCACGTCATACAGAATTTCATTTGCTGACTGTAAAATAGCATCGCTTTACTGTAAAATAGCTCCGCTTATTTTGATTATGGAAATCTTGGGCGTTTACAAGATTTCAAACAAAATTACTAATTACACTACTACAGATTTCAGACAACGTATTTTATTTCAACGTTTAGGAGAAGACTTCCAACGATGTGTAAATAATTAATACGTTTCTGGGTATCATGCTTGTAATTTCAAAACACACGACATTGTTAAGAAAGGATCTTAAATGGTTTTGTAATTCGACAGACAAATCACCAGGTGGCTGGCAATTTGCCCATCAAATTCCATCCATGCTTCCTTGCTGGCTGGCAAGGTAATTGTACGAATCACGGGCTAATTCAGTAAAGCATTTATTTTTTAAATACTATGTCACATCGAATTTCGATTTGCTGATTCTTCAAAACATCTTACCTTAATCTGAGCATGGAAACCATGCGCCTTTACACAATTGCAAACAAAATTATTTGATTCTAGGTTTAGTATTTCAAACAAAACGTGTCATTTCAATTTTGAGGATAAGAGTTGTAGAAATTTCTTACCCATGCAAACCAATCAGATCGCTTGCTGTAGCACGAGCATAACCCTTTTATAACTCATTCGGGGTTTACCACATGCGTAATTGGGTGTAATTGGGTCTCGTTTGGCTGTTGTAAAAGGCATCAGTTGATTCTCAGTTCGAGTGAAGCCACCAACAGCAACAGCTATGAATAGCTTAGCGGAAACCGATCAAGCAAAGAAAACGTCCCATGGAGGTTCAGATGGCAGAGAGAACAACGGCCCCTTTGTTTCAAAAAGTATGGCGACTGTCAAACGGGATTTCTGCCAACAGCCCAATTTAGATATTTCTCTGTTGCCCCCGTGGGAGATGGTAAGGCCTTTCCCTTATCAGCATAAAGGCCAGTGCTCTGCATGGCCACAGCAGGACTGCCGAGCTTCATCTTCCCCAAATGTTAATGAGTTTAAGTATAACCTTTGCTCTTCGTGTCATTAATCTTTAAATCTTCTTAATGAGTTTAAGTATAAGTACAGCTTTTCCAAAATCTTTAAATCTACCTTTTCATAATTTACAATTTCTTGAATTTCTACATCACAGGTCTCCCGAGAAGCATCCTTGTGCGCAGCTCACAGTTTTCTACGCGGGGAAATTGAACGTTTACAGCGTCTCCCCAGATAAGGTGTCCTCTGAGTCTATTACTTTTCTGTGGTTGTTTGAAATCTGTTACAATACGGGCCACGGAATATCAAATTTGTAAATTTTTTTTTTAGGTATTTTTGCGAAGATGGAGAGCTGGTTTGACATGTCATTGTGTTGTGGGAGAGGTGCAGGCTAAGGTTATAATGGCGTTGGCCAGAACAAATAGCTACTCCCTGGGCAGTGGGACTACCTCATCCTTTGCATTTACACCTTCAACCCCGCTCAACGCTGTGCCCCGTTGCATGGACCTGACTCCGATCACTCCATCCCTGTCGCTTGTAGCCATTCCCCGCCACACCCAATCTTCTCAGACGATGAAAACCGGTAAGACGTCCTGTGACCAAGTAGTCATGATTACTATACACAAATGGAAGATATATAACGTGCATTTTCAACGGGTGTTGCAGCGGCCCTTCCAATAGGGCAAAAAAATTCTATTCTGAGCTTCATAAAGAGGAGGAATGAGAGAATCCACCAAAAGAGCCCTTACGCTCGCCCTGCTCAATAGTATAGTTACAGTACATATTTCAAACATGTCAATAGTATGGTTACAGTCCATATTTCATACATCCTGGAAATGGTAACATGCAATGTTTTAAATTATTTTGCAAGGCGCGTTAGGGTGAACAATCTGCAGAATCAATCAATGATTTATATTTGGAGTGGTTTTTAACGTGATATTTTGGAATTTTTGGTGTTGGAATCTTGCTTTGCTTTTAAATTTGAGGTGAAATTTTGATTTTTGTTATTTAAACTGTTTTCTGAATGTGTATATGAATTCAGCACATTGAAAAAAACCCTAGAGGTTACGCATCAAACTTGTGATTGCCATGAATTCCAAGCCAAATTTTGAGAAAAGACAAACCAGAAAAATCCATTGAAAAAACTTTTAAAAAATCACACTAAAAACAATTAGTTTATATTTAACTTTTAGTAAAAATTTATATCATTTTTCTCTAATTATTTAACAGTTGCATATATATAATATATATATAATCAACACCACATTTGTGCGACGTAGTCTTTAACGCGACTTTTTGAAAGCCTTTCCGGCGATTTTTTCCGGTGAAAATCCGGCAGTGATTTATTGGAATCCAAGTTTGATAGCTAATTTCTGCACAATGAAACCGTCCCAGGGGTTTTTCAGGGTGCTGAATCCGAATATGCAGTTAAAAAACCATTTTAACTGCAACAAATCATGATTTCATCTCAATTTCTTCCGCCGGATTCCGTCACCGGAATCTCAAAAAGTCGCATTATAGACAACTCCCATTTGTGCTATCATCTTTGCATCAATTATATTTTTTAATATATCTTTACGTTTTCTATTATATCTTTATTAGTGCATCCTTAAGTTCACTGTACTTCAGCAATCCATTTATTATTATCATTGCATCAATTAAGTTTTTGAATATATCTTTTAGTTTATCTTTTTGAATGGATAAGTAGGTGTATTTTAAATTTTAACTAGTATAGATAGTATAGATATTTAGGAAGTGTCAAAAAGATGAAAGCTAGTTTTATATATATATATTTATTTATTTTATTTTTATTTTAATTATTAGTTTTATTTTATTTTTATTTTTATTTTTATGTAATTTGGTGGAGTCAAAATATTTAGATAACATAATAATAACATAACAAGATATGACATTACAACATCTTTTCTATATTGTTTTGGAGAAATCTTTTCTCGGCAATAAAATTTATAGAATATTTTAAGTAGACACAAATCAAAGGTTGATATTTATCTCAAAAGTAGTTATCTTCATTTTGTCCTTTTACTAAAATTGATTAATTAAAAATAAATTTTATATGAATAAGTGTTATAAGAACAAAAATTATAGTTTTTTGGGCATGTGGTATGAGTAAGCCATTTTGTTGGCCTATGAAATTGTAGCAAATTCTATTTATGGGTTAAAAATCTCCACAGTAAAGTGGGCATAAATCTCCATTGTTAAATGAGCACCATAGCTCCTTAGAACATATTACAATGCTTTTTAGAGAAAAAAATATTCACACTAGTCAGATTAAGTTTTCACATTGATAATATATTTCATACGAAGATCAAGATGTGCAAAACTACATTCATCCAATTTATGTTACCACTAGGGAATTTGATCACAACTTTACCATAACCAACCCCATTAGAAGAGATTCATCACCTAGGTATACCATCCCATAGTCGTTTCCCTTATACACTAAAAATAAATATCAATATGGATTAGTATAGAAGGAATATGTAGATTCTATCAACCATGTAGTCTAGCATACATGAGTAACCAAAGATGCAAGAAAGGAATATCCTACATCCTATTGAGAATATTTCTAAATCCATCGTCATAATCATTATGTTCTTACTTCTTCTTCCATTTCTCTTATTTCTAGTCGAATCTAAAATGTATGACCTTGATGTAGTTTTGACAATTTTCCCTAATACTCTATGAGGATTAGGTCTACCCTAGGATTTCCCCCTACACTATTATCTCCTATTTTTGTTTCCTTTTCTTTTATTAGTATCGCATGCATGTTTGGCATCTTTAGAAGCTTCGAAAGTTTTCCTTCAACACTCTATGAGGATTAGGTCTACCCTAGGATTTGTGCCTATACTATTATCTCCTATTCTTTTTTTCCTTTTATTTTATAAGTAGCCCATTCATGATTGGTATTTTTAAAATATTTCCACCCCATCGCTCTGAAAGTAATGTAGTGATGACATTATTAAGCACCATGTTTTTTAAGAGTTCTTCCTAATTCAATTATCAGGTTCTGCATTTACAAAGTGGTTTTGAGATTTCCAAGATCTTCATGGGGTTACACATGCCTCATAAGGCTCATATCACAAGTGAATTAGGCACAATACACACTCCAACTTGTGGAGATACCACGTACATACTTTCCAAGGACCACTACAAAACAATACATTTGCTTACTAATACATGTGTGATTCACATTACAATATAATATTTAGTATTCTTTATTATTCCACATGCACACAAAATTTTAGCTTTGTTGTCCATCCTTATTCAACATCTCTTGATGCTACCATAACCAATACACTTTGCTTACATATCGCTTCCAAAAGCATTATCTCTACCACAACCTTTTCTTAAAAAATAAAAATAAAAAAATTCTCTGTGATGTTATGCACCTTTTCATCCACATTATTGATAATAATATCGGATCTCCATACTTTCCTATCATTTGTTAAAATATCCAATTCTAACAAAATAACTTAATCTCAATATTTGTATGTATTTATATTCCGGGGCTAATCTCAATATTTGTATTTATTTACCCAAACATGCACAAACAAGCGAAATTCGATTTGTTCCTTACAGAAACAAAGACAAAAAAGAATGACCTAGTGAAGAAAAAATAATTCATTATTGGACGAATTTTTAAGTCACATCTATCATTTATATATCCATTGTTTTCCTAAAAAACAACTCTCCTAGATGATATCATTTATATATCCAATGTTTTCTTCAAAAAAAACTCACGCGGATGATTCGTTCGTCTTAAAAATTCTTTATTATAATCCAATGATCATATACCTCCCATGTAAATCCCATTGAAAACGCAAAATTGACTCGGAAACAACGATATAAAAAAAAAAAAAAAAAAAATTCATTTACCCCAGCATGCACAAACAACCATGCTTTCAAACAAACAACCAATTTTTTTTTATTCGTTCGTTATAGACGCAAAGACATGAAAGAACGACATATTGACCAAAAAAACATCATTATTAGACGAATTTTTAGGTCACATGTATCATTTCTATATCCATTGTTTCCTCAAAAAATAACTCCATAATCCAAGCCATCCACTAATTTTCCTACCTCCCATGGAAATCCCATTGAAAATGCAAAATCGACTAGGAGACAACGACTCCTCGTTCTGTAGCAGATCAATAATGTGGTGCAACTATCCATGAACATCACCGACCAACACACGTTGTAATTGCTATTGATTTCGATTGATTTCCATGTAGTTGGCCTTGACTTCGGACACCAAACGCATTGAGGTAAAGTTAGATGTAATCGGTGTTTAAGTATACTATTAATATTATTTTAAAGTTGGTAGATATTTAAAGTTGGTAGATATTTATTAGATTAGATTTATTTAAAACCATAGTATTGAGAAAAGGATTAATGGGGTGGAAAGCTTATTTTGGTCTTGAAAATAATTGTAACACTGCGAATCTAGTAACGTGGGATAAAAAGAAGTTCCTCTTCGAAACTTTAGTCACTCTTGTTATCTTATATGGCTGTGAGGTTTGGGGTTGTAGCATCTCTAGAGAATCGTGAAGAAAGATTGAGCAAATCCAAAAGCGTTTTATAACGTATAACCTGAAAATTAAAAGTAATACACCATATCCTATTCTCCTTATAGAATCAGGTCTTTCCCCTATTGATAGCCTGGCTATGAATAGGTTTCTGATGTACAAGCAAAACTCAATAACATAGGCGATCATAGACTTCCTAAGCTAGCATTAAATTCTAGCCAAAACCACCTAAGGCTCAAACGAGGGTGGCATAAAGACGCAAGGTCCTGGTTAAACTATTGGAGATCAACGAGAATGATGCATTGCAAAACATCAATAACATTAAAGATATTGTTACTTCTAAGTTCAAAGAAAAAATGTGGTGTGAGAAAGATTTAGCAGCTAAAAGAAAATTAAGTTATTATAAGGAGGTCATCAACCCCACCCTAGAAGATCAAAAGTATCTCTTTCTTATAACTAGCTTAAAGAGGAAAATTAATATAGTAATGATTAGAACGAATTCTCATGAGCTCCATAGTGAAACAGGTCGTTGGGCAGTTCCTAAAACACCATGGATGGAAAGGATCTGCCATCTATGTGAGAATGGGAACATCGAGGATGAAAACCACTTCCTCTTAGAGTGTCCTACATACAACCACATTAGATCTCAGTTTCACAATATTTGTTACAATACTGACCTTCTAGCCTTTTACAATGTCAAAATTGAGCTCGGGAGGCTTCTCTCCAAACTTTTTGAGCATAGGAACAAAATCTTAAATCAAAATAAATAATTTGTTTCTTTAGGTCCGACAGACCAATGTTTGGTCTCAGTGGACGTTAACCATCATCATCATAATCATCATTAATTTTGGATTTATAAAAAAAATTATTGTGGAATGAGAGGATAATTTTTTTTGAGGTGTAAATTTTTTGATAAAATACTATTAATTAATTAATATTTTTTTAGAATAATTTATAAATTAATTATAAACAATTTACAATAATAATATCAAATTAATATTTATATTAAATAATTAGAAATAATTAATTAATACTTAATTATTATAAATAAATTAATATTTAATAATGATATAGATTGAGGGAGTTTATAAATGTTTAAAAATGATAAACTAATGAAATCGTGTGTCTGTAACAAATTGTTCATTTGGTTTTAGAATTAGACAAAACATAAAATAAGGATTATGTTACATGTTAGTATCATGTTTCTATTAATCTTTAGGTTATTTTTTTCTTTGTTTTCAAATCGAGAGGAATTGACAATTGGGTTGGCCTTATACTCGCATGACATAAGATTGATTTCAATCACTACCACTATAACATCTAAATGCCTATATATGCCCTTTCTACAAACATAAATCAATTTCAGTGATTTGAACTTCAAAACTCCTCACACATAATGCTTCATTTTCACATCCATCACTAATTAAATTCCTCTCAAAACTTTTTTATTTTAATATTGGTGAAAAACTATTTATATCGTTCAGCTACCCCTTACATCGTGTGGAGGAAAAACTAATAAAGTGGGAGTGAGTCTACTCATGAAGGACTCTACTTGGGAGGAAAAAATAGAGTAGTAAATAAGGAGTCATTAATATAATTTAATGCAATTACCGTTATTTTCATTGGACTGGAGTGAGTTTTATTAACATTGTCATTGTATTTTATTATAAAATAAAATGCGAAAATAATGTAACATAGAAATCTCTAAAATGTTTCTATGTTTGTACCGTGACACTTTATTGAAACATTGATTTCATGAATGTTGACTTTATCGACATTTAAAATTGGAAAATCATAAATACTTTATGATTTTGTTATATTTATTTATTGAGTGCTTGGATTGTAGGCAAGGACATAGTTTTCAAATTTATTATTATATTTGTCAAATTTTTTCTTGAAACTTCATGCTATTGAATGTTCCTATTGATAAGACGGAAACTCTGTAATATATTGTTATTATTGATAGATGTTCAATAATATATTTTGTATGTATTTTTAATGTGGAAATTTTGATGAAAAGTCATTTATATAGAGTGGATTATTATACAATTTTTTTATTTAGCTTCGTATTTTTTAGGTGGAAAAATGGGAGGAAGTGGATTGCAAACATAATTTTAATTATAAGTATGTGTTTAAAAAATGGGGTTCAAAACCATTTAGAGCTATCTTTTGGTGTCAAATGTTATTTTATGGGGTCACAATATCTAGAACTTTTTCCCACTCCCTTAACACTATTTTACATATCTATATTTTTCCAATGGTGTGAAAATCACCTCAGCTAGAGCTAAGGTGTAGAAGAAACACCTCCTACAAATTGACTTACTTTCTTGACCACCATGGTACAAAGGAATGTCATGTTAGCCCCCATTACTCATGCATTTGGGGCTAGTCACATGTGGACTTTCATGAAGATTCTACAAGGCTGAAAGTCAAAACTCTAATGATAGATGGATATCAAGGTTTTGTATGTACTAAGTCACTAGGAGGAAAAGTGATTCCATTATTTAGTAATGTATTTGTTCCTTAGTTGAGCAAAGAATCCAAGAATGGTTTTTGAGATCATTACAAAGGAGGAAAACATTTTGTAGTATCCACTCACGCTATAATGTCATATGGAAATCAAAATTAAGTTTTTCATTCTTTTTATTTGCATTTCCATAATTAAAAGAAATAGAATGAAATGTAGAAATCACGTTCTATTTGAACTTTTTCCCATATTCAACTTACTAAGACACATATTGAGTTTATTTGTGTCAATGGTGTGTCCTTTTTGTCATTTATTTCACTTTCAATTTTAATTATTTCATGAAACTAAGTAATACAATAGTAATAATTTATCTTCGATCTAAAAAACAAATAGAAAAATATAATATTTCAAAATACTATGAGATCTATTAATTCATGGGTCAAAGTTTCTCCATATGTTTATTTAATTATTATTGCAATTATTATTATTTATCGTTGCAACTATGTTTATTTAGAAATTTAGAAATTTTTTCTCTCACCCATGAACTATATCTTACACCATTTATTCCTTTACATTGGAACCAAATCCTTATCATCTTGAATAGAGGGTGTTGGTGACACAGTTTTTTTAATCTAAATTTAATTTAAGCGGGGACTTGGATAGAAAGAATTCTTGCTTCAAGAAAATGCTGAGAACATCTAGGTTCCTTTCCATTGGAACCAAATCCTTATCATCTTGAATAGAAGGTGTTGCTGACACGATTTTTTTATCTAAATTTAATTTAAGTGGGGACTTGGATAGAAAGAATTCTTACTTCAAGAAAATGCTGAGAACATCTAGGTTAGTAATAAAGAACTTTAAGGGCACACAATTTGTGTAATAGAGAATTTTAAGGGCACACAATTTGTGTTATGGGAGATTAAGATGGAGAAGTTATTGATAGAGTGAGATACATGTGTTGTAGTATTTAGAACGAAACTCATTGGCATGACAGATGGAGAGAATTATTTTTGGGCATAAAGGAGAGAATCTTAATTATGATTTGTTTATTGAATTAGTGCTACTGAAGAAAAGAATATAATGAATTGAGGGATTTCTAATAAGATAAATACTTTCTTAATAATCTATTTCATTGAAAAAGTTGTTCACCTTGAGATTTTGTGATGATGATTCTATAAATAAGAATCTAAATGTATTCAATAATGTTATGAAACAATTGATTTTAGTGGAGTGAAAATGGATGGGAAAAATATTTTTTCACTTTTCTCAATTCTAGTGGAGTGAAAATGGATGGGAAAAATATTTTTTCACTTTTTTCAATTCATCCTAAAGAGTTGATAAAATTAAATTAAGAAGAACTATTAAAAAACATAATTTTTGAAAACATCATGACCATATTAATTTTAGAGGAGTGAGTGGAAAGTTTCTAAAGCCACCAACAAGGCATGGGCTACTTCTAGAAAAAAAAAGAGAGTTAATAGTGTAGACATAAATCTTATTGTAGACGTAATCTTTATAGAGCTTTCAAGGAAAATGGTTGAAACTAAATCAAGGTCATATTTTAAAAGAGATTAGAAAGAAGAGAAAGTGAAGAAGAAAAAGGAGAAGAATGATTTTTTTGACGGATTTGGAAAACATTCTTAGGGGGATGGCGAACATTCCTTTCTTACATCATTGATAACTCATGCGTGCTATTCTACATGGTTGACAAACTTCAAATATTCCTTCTATAAAAGTTTCCATTGATATTTATTTTCAGTGTATAAGAAAAATGAGTATGGGATGGTATACCTAGTTGATGACTCTTCTCTTAGTAGAGTTGTCAGATAGTTGTGATTACATTCAATAGTAGTAGCATGAATTGGACAAATGTAGTTTTATACATTTCGATTTTGGTGTGAAATATATTATCAATGACAAAACTTATTGAGGAAAATGTGGATATTTTTTAGCCTATAAATAGGATCTATTATAATACTACAAGCCAACACTATGGATTACTCATACCACATGCCCAAAAAACCTTAATCCCTGTTCATAAAGGAGATACCTATTGTTAAGATAATTTTAACATTTGATATGTGACTATTAAGAATATTCTAAAATATTTTGTGGAGGTTAAAATTCCTACCATCAACCTAAAAGTTATTTAAAAATTTAATAAAAAATCCTAAAACCTTATTGCGCCATCTCTCTACGCCCAATATAGAAGAGATATAGTGGTTAAACATTTTGACTCATTAAATTACATATAAATAGAAATACAAGAAAGCCCAATATAGAGGAGATATTGTGGTTAAGCATTTTGACTCATCAAATTACATATAAATAGAAATACAATTAAAAAAAGTAAAATAGAACACACAATTGATAATTATAATTATAACTAATTATAACTAACCATTAAACCAATCTAGATTCATCTTAACTTTGGATCTACCAAGTATTGAGAGCCAGCCATCAAATTTCTTAAAGTGCAAACCTCCTTTAAAATGAAAAAAGAATTGATCTATCATAACTTAGTAAATCTAAAATTAATATTAATCTACACCCGTTATAAAATAAATACACCTATCAATAAATAAATAAATATATATAAATATAAATATATAAATATATATATATATATATATATATATATATATATAACTTAATTGATGCAAAGTTATTGTAAAAATGATCATAAATAAATTAGTATTTTTTTTGAAATTAATAAAAATTATCATAAATTTGTAATAATTGATGCAAAGAAAGTTATTCACCTTCGAAGGAGAAAATCGAAAATGTGTATTTCGTTAAATAATTTGGAAAACACGGAATAACGCAAGTGGTAAACACCGAATGAATTCTAAAAGGGTTATGGTCTGGCTACATCAGGTCATGTGATTGGTTTGTATGGGTTGGAAATTTCTATAATTCTTTTACTTAAACATTGAAATGCCACGTTTTGTTTGAAATCTTTAACGTCGAAACAATTAATTTTGTTTGGAATTGTGTAAAGGCGCATTGTTTCCACGTTCAGATTCGAAGAATCAACAGATCGAACTTCGATTTGACTTAGTATTTAAAAAAATGAAACTGTTCTTCTTACAGCCCCACAACAACAATTACAAGGCCAGAAACATACTAAATATTCACACATCCTTGGAAATATTGTTCTAAACGTTGAAATAAAATACGTTCTGTTTGAAATCTTTAGCATTGTAATTACAGGTTCTGTTTGAAATCTCATAAATGCGCAAGGTTTCAGTGTTCAAAATAAGCGATGCTATTTTACAGTCAGAAAATCGAAATTCTATGTAACATAATTGATTTAACTCGTTAACTGTATAAGATAACGAGTTATTGATTTAAGTCGTGCAAATTGTACCTACCACAGTGCCACAAATCTAACACACCCGTATTGTCCGCCTACTTTCACAGTGTTTAAAAATTAAAGTAAAATAATTTATTCAATTCGTTTCACATCAACAAAGATTAATGGCCAAGAATACACTGGGAGGAGTAGAAAATTACATTTCGATATACAGAGTTACTGAGTTAACGAATATATACAGAGAACGAAAATGGATTGCTACTCTAATTAAAATATTCATAATAACACACGATAAGTCATATATACTCACAAATAATAAAAAATAACATCCAATAAATAGCAAACTATGCGATGTAAAGCAGCAACCATAAAAAGACAATGATCCAACATATTCGCCAACCGTACTTTCGATACAGATAGTTTAAAATATCTGTTTTAATGGTTAGGAACCACCACAAATTCTTTACTGAATTATAGTTTTTTCATGCCATTAAAGTATCAAAACTATAACCTGATATAGGGATAGTTTACAATTTGAGTTTTAATCCTTATGGACCACCACAAATTCCTCAATAGAGATAGTTTACTGAAGTATCCATAAACATATGAAACTATAACCTGAAATAAACAAATTCTTCAATGGCCAGAATGTCACCAATTTTATTGAGTGCTTCCTTACACGATGATAACTTTACTTCCAGGAGAAATCCTCTCAGCCCTCTTAAAATTCACGTTGAGATTCTACTTTCCTAGAATATTTCCAACTTTCTCAATCATGCCAGTCATTTGACCTCTCATTGTTTAGAACTAAATTAGAAAATGCAATTCATGAAATTGTGTTAGACCCTAATTTTATTCCATTCATTGAGCCAGAAAAGGTGCCTCTACATCCAAATTTAGATAAAATTGTGTTGGACACTTTTGACAAGTTAGAAGCTTTAACATCTACATTGATAAGCCATATAGATGATGCTTACCTTCAACAATCAGTTGAATTAGCTGCCTTCACTGCTGCTGCCTCTGAAATTTCTGCACAATCTTCAATTATTGTAAATACACCTTCATTTACTACCACCTCACCAATAATATCCACCACAATCCACTCCCCTAAACCAGTTATCCATCAGCTTCCTATCCAACCAAACTTCTCATCCTCATCTAGTTCATCTCCATCCATTTCAAGCCCTTCCTCAAGTACCACTACTTTACCCTCTAGTAAAACTAGAATCTCAACCATGGGAGTCAAATATGCACCTTTGGTCTTACTAGCACAACTCCATGCCATGGCCCAAGATTACCAAAGAAAAATATTTTCATTTAATGCTACTGGTCAGTATACTACCCAACAACATGTGAACAAAATCACTGACCATTTTGAGTTGCATGAGATTGATGAATCTGATGTCCAAATGAGGTTATTTTTCCAAACATTAACTGGGGATGTTAAGAAATGGTTCAAAGCTTTACCTGCTAATCATATTGCAGACTGAGCTGCGTTTCATAGATTATTTATTGATAAAGGGGAGAGAAAGAAAAACCCTCTACAAATACTTTCTAAATATGATAACATCAGGGGAGTTCTTAATGAGTCAGTTCAGGATTATTGTACTAGGTTCAATAGCATCTACAATGCAATCCCTGCTAATATTAGGCCTCCACCAAACCTAGCATTAATCAAATTCCCTAATGGTTTTGACACTGATATGTCATACCAATTAATAGAAAGAAATCCTCAAACATTGGAACAAATGCAAAGTAATGTTATTAGTGTAGAAGCCAATCTATTAGCTAAGAAAGCTAGAACGAGAAATGAAAAGAGAGTTGTCGTTAAAGAGGAAACATCCACTTCTGATGGTAAAATAGATAGTTTAGCAAAAAGTGTAGAAATAATAATGGATAGATTAGAAAACATGCAAAGAAAAACTCAGTGGGAGAATCAATAGCCACCCCCAATAAGAAACCCCAACTTTAGAAAGAATGCTAACACTGGAAAGAATGCTATACTAGATCAGCAAATTAGGCCACCCTTCTAGGAAAACTATGTTGAGGGTTCACAAAACCATGAAGGAGAGGATGACACCCAAATAAAATTATTATGGATAAAAAACGAAGATGTTGTTTTTCTTATTCAAGAAGAACATGAATTGTACATGCCTCAACAAGTGCAATTAGAATTTGGAGAGTCTTTTGACTTTAAATAGGGCTATGAATCAACTACATATGAAGTTCACAAACAATATAGCTTGAGAAGTAAAAAGAACAATGAAAATCCCATTAAGAGATCAATCCAAACCCAAACTAAAAAGATAACAGAAGCTCCTGCCACCAAAGTTTTACAAATCCTCCCTAGGGGAACTCAGGAGACTTCTAGCCCAAATATTGTAGATATTACTTCATTTGAAACTCAAACTGAAACAGTTACTCAAATCATTAGAAATAAGAAAATTCAAAACAAAACTACTGAAACACAGACTGAAATGCCAAGTGCTGAAAAAGAAGATAAAAACACACAGACCACATTTCCTAAGGAAGATCTCATCCATCCAAACAAAACTCAATTGCCATTTAACATTAAGATTGAGATAGCAAAATTGAAAATATCAGTTCCTTTGACCGAGCTAATTAAAAATGAATCCTATAGATCATAGATCACTAAAACATTAAATATAGGTGAAGGAGAGGATGTTGTCAATTTGAATGATGATCAACCTGAATTATTGTTTGGTCCTGAAGTAAATGGTACACATCAGCAAGGGGGTATCCCTCCTTTCTACATTAGCATGGACATTCATGATAATATATTACATAATGCTCTGCTAGACTCAGGGGCATCCCATAACTTAATACCAAAAGCAATCATGGACTTAACTTAGATATCACCAGATCATATAAGGACTTGTTTTCCTTTGACTCTAGCTAAGTTAAATGCCTTGGCTTGATTAAGGATTTATGTGTGACTCTAGTCTAGTGCCCAGCAAAGAGTATTGTGATGGACATAGTAGTTGCTGACATCCCACCCAAATATGGAATGTTGTTATCTCAATCATGGGGAGCAAAATTACAGGGATCTTTGCAGTTAGATATGTCATATGCCACCATATTTGTTTTTGGTCAACAAAGGAAACTTTATAGAGAGACCTTGATGAAATACATGGTGAGTAGTGCAGAAAAAGCACAAAATTTCCCTATATACTCCATGCATTCTGATATGGACTCTTTCATCTTGTACAATTCAGAGGATGACAAGAATGAAGTCACAGCTGTGGAAGAAAATTACAAGGCTCCTGATAGTGAAAACATTTTTCATGAGTCCCTATGGCATTTGGATTTTGATGGATCTGTGAATAGACTAGGAGCAGGTGCAGGAGTGTGGATTCACAACATGGAGAATAATCATTCTGAAGGTCATGCATTTAGGTTAAATTTTAAATGCACAAACAATATGGCAGAATATAAAGCTCTAATCTTAGGACTACAAATGGTTAGAAAACTTGGTGCCAAAATAGTTTCTATTATGGGAGACTCAGAATTGATTATTAAAAAAATCAAAGGTGAATACTCTGTAAATAATTCCAGACTTAGCCAATATAGAGAGAGTATCCCAGATTTGGTTAAAGACCTTTTGGAAACAGACTTTGTTGCCATTCCTAGAAAACAGAATATGTAAGCTCACAGTATGGCCACTTTTGCTAGTACTTGTAAATTGCCTTTTCAGCCCAATCACCAGTACACTACAGAAGTGAGACATAGGCCTATTATACCCGACAATTTGAAATATTGGCAGATTTTCTCACAAGATTCTCAAATTTATGATTTCATGAGTGCTGAAGGTGAGTTTCAAAATTGTAATATAGATACAGACTATACAGTAGAAAATAACATAGATAGTGACATAGATGTAAATATTTTAGAGATAGGTAAACCCACTAATTTCACTAAAGTAGAAATAGATAAATTAGAAAATGTAGAAATAGAAGGAATAATGAATGATGATCCTAAAATTCTAAACCTTAAAGATAACTTTTTGCCTAAGGGACTAGTTCCATTAGAAGATTTGTTTGATTCAAACGATGTAGCTAGGAAACCAAAAATGGAGCCTTTAAGAGCAGATATAGAAGAATGTAACATAAGAACTAAAGAAAAACCTAAGCTCATTAAAATATCAAAAGCCTTACCTCCATATGAAAAGGTTAAATATAGATATATGTTCAAAGAGTTTCAAGATGTCTTTTCCTGGAGTTATGAAGACCTTAAGTCTTATGACACCAGCATAATTCAACACAAGATACCTATCAAAGAAGATCATAAACCTTTTAAACAGAAACTTAGGAGAATTAATGTAGTTCTTATGCCATTAATTGAAAAGGAAGTAAAAAGGATGTATGATGCCCAAATAATAGCTCCCATTAGATATTCAGATTGGGTCTCAAACTTGGTCACTACTAAGAAGAAGACAGGAGAAATTAGGCTCTGTGTTGATTTCAGAAATTTGAAAAAGGTGTCATTAAACGATAACTATCCTCTACCAAAGATGGACCATATTCTTCAGAGGGTAGTAGGCTCATCCAAAATTTGATTGCTTGATGGATTTTCTAGATACAACCAAATCTTAGTTCAACCAGAGGACCAAGCAAAGACTGCATTTACTACTCTTTGGGGTACTTTCATGTATTTGAAGATGCCTTTTGGATTAATGAATCCAGGAGCAACATTTCAAAGAGCTATGGATATAGCTTTTGCAAAAGAGATCCATGACTTTCTAGTTGTCTACCAAGATGACATCATAGTCTTTTCTAAATCTGATAATGAACATCTAGATCACCTTAGAAGAGTTTTCATTAAATGTAGAAAAATTGGTATTTCCTTAAATCCCAAAAAGACATTCTTTGGTCTAGAGGAAGATAAACTCTTGGGACATATAATATCCAAAGATGGAATTATAATAGATACAACTAGAATAGAGGCTATTTTGACCATCACTCATCCTAGAAACATCAAAGAATTACAGTCATTTTTAGGCAAAATAAATTTTCTTAGGAGATTTATTTCAAATCTAGAAGAATTGATTAGAGAACTAAATAACATTTTAAGGAAAGATTCAGCACTTAAATGGATAGTGGAGGAAAAACAGTCCTTTGAGGCCATCAAAGAAACCCTTACCAAAACTCCAGTCCTCATAAGTCCTGATTTTCAGAAAGATTTTATAATTTTGTCTTTTGCTTCAGAACATACTATTGCAATAGTCTTGTTGCAAAAGAATGATCAAGGATATGAGCAACCTATTGCATTTTTCAGTGAATCTTTAAGAGATGCCACATTAAAGTACAACATAATGGAAAAACAAGCACTAGCTTTGGTGAAGGTTATTAAAGATTTCAGAGTCTACATTTTGTATTCACATATCATTGCTTATGTTCCAAATTCAGTGGTAAAGGACATTTTGACACAAAATGGGCCTGAAGGAAAGAGAGGCAAATGGATTGCCACTATTTTGGAATATGACATAGAAATAAAGCCTACAAAACTTATCAAAGGCCAAGGTTTAGCCAAACTTATGGCTAAATTGAACTGTCAAGCCCTAGATATAAATTTCATTGGTGCCCTAGATGATCAGGAAGAGATGGCAACTCCACAAATCAGTGAACCTTTTACATATTCACCTTGGTATGCAGATATCATATTTTTTTTACTAAACTTACAAGTTCCTCCTGGTTTATCTAAAACTAAAGCTAGATTTTTTAAAATGAAATCATTGAAATATTTAATCATAGATAATGATTTATTGTGGAAAGACAATGGTGGCATTCTATTAAATTGTTTACTAAAAGATGAAGCTGATAAAATTATGCAAGAATTCCATGCAGGAGATTGTGGAGGACAATTGTATTGGAAGACTACTGCTGAGAAGATCCTAAGGGCTGGTTTTTACTGGCCCACTCTTTTTGCAGATGTTAAGAAACATGTGACCTCCTGTCATAAGTGTCAGATATTTGAGGGAAAAATAAAGATTTTACCTTTACCTCTCAAACCCATCTCCACAGAAATGCCATTTAAACAATGAGGTTTATACTTCATTGGAGAAATTCACCCAGCCTCCTTAGCCCAGCATAAATGGATTTTGACAGCCACTGATTACTTCACCAAATGGATAGAATCTATCCCTTCTAGACAAGAAATAGACTTTGTCACTATCTCATTCCTTGAAAACAATATCGTGTCAAGATTTGAATGCACCCAAAAACTCATTATTGATAATGCATTTGCTTTTAAATCTAAGAAAATGGTAGACTTTTGTAACAAATATCATATCACCCTTGGTCATTCCATTGCCTATTACCCTCAAGGTAATGGACTTGCAGAATCCTCTAACAAAAGCCTTGTCAATATCATTAAGAAACCACTGGAAGACAACAAGAAGACATGGAACAAAAAATTGGTCAATGCCTTATGGGCAGACAGACTAACTACCAAAAAGTCCATTGGTACATCTACTTATCAACTAGTATATGGAATGGATGGTATTTTTCCATCATCTTTAGGAGTACCAGTGATGAAGATTATCCAGGAGTTACAGGTAGAACCAAATGATATCCAGAGGAGGATAAATCAGACAATACACTTGTAGCAAACCATAGAAGAAGTCTATGTCAAATCACAAGTAATCTAGAATAAAATCAAAAAGATTTTTGATAAAAAGACTAAAGCTGGTGATTTTTACATAGGTGACAAAGTACTTAAATGGGATTCTAGAAGAGAAGATAAGGAAAACATGGAAAATTTGATTTCCTATGGCAAGGCCCTTATATCATTTATGGTTACAGAGGTAACAATCCATTTTTCTTGAGAGAGGTAGATGGAACAGATCTACCAGGAGGACCTATCAATGGTAGAATGTTGAAGCATTACTTTCCACAGATTAACAATAGTTCACTTTATTTTAGTCATTGTATATAACATTTCAGAGTTTAGATTGGATTGGATGGTAACTTTTGAAGTTGAAGCTTGGAGAGAAAGCCCTGAGCTTTGAAGGGTTCACCATCATAAGTATCAATAAAGCAAAATCACATAAGAGCAATTTACAGGTTA
Source organism: Pinus tabuliformis (assembly GCA_031772625.1). Classification (NCBI taxonomy): domain Eukaryota; kingdom Viridiplantae; phylum Streptophyta; class Pinopsida; order Pinales; family Pinaceae; genus Pinus; species Pinus tabuliformis. The sequence goes on along the minus strand of CM062804.1, from coordinate 332,723,802 downwards.
ACTTCAGTCACAGTTTCAAAGGCTACTGATCTTAAAGTTCTTGACATTTCACCAAGAAATGCCATCCCCAAGTGGAGCCACTATTAGGGTCCTATAATAATAGGATTCATAATTTTGAATTGGCTATAGTTAGTCTTGTAATATTGTACATACTTTTGCTTTATGCAAAATGTTTTCCATATTAAAAAATTAAAAAATGTAAAGAGGCTATGTCCTAAAAGAATAATCGAAGGACAAAAAGAAAGAGAAAAAGTGAGAAAAATATGAACCCTAAAAAAGAAATAAAACATATCATGAAAGTGTGAAAATTCAAATGCCACTACTTTTTACTTTACAATGCCAAATAAGGTTGTGTGCAGCTTTTTAGAAATGCCACAATCCATGATGGTCAAATAGTCTAATCTTGACTCATTCATGTTTTAAATTTCATGTTGATAGATAGAGAATAATGATCTAGCCAAACTGTTTAACCTTGGCAGATCAGTAGTTAGGTAGAGAATAAAAAATGAGCTCATCAGTTTAATCTGAGCCATTGGAAGCTATAAGTTTATAATTATATAGTTTGCTTGTCAAAAGAAAATGGAATAAAGGGTCAGCAAGCTCAAAGGCACCAATAAAGTGAAGAAAAAATGTTAGGATAAATAAAGGGTAGGTAGAAGAAAGGTTGCAAATGTACAAGGTTGATGAGTCAAAAACACATTTATCATGCGTAATCCTATATTTCATGTGCAATAGCATTTATGAGAAAGAAAAGATGTTCACAAGCTGGATTAACTAATTTCCCCTCATTTCATTTCACCCCCACATACTTATTTACTAATTCCTCCATTATCCCATCATTTCTTATAAATCCCCTTTTCCCTTCATTTTGACCCTCACCCCTTGGTTTCACACATTTCCCTAGTAATTACCCTTTAAAAATCATCCCCCTACCCAAAACCTCTTTTCCCTAGTGTGAAACCCATTCCCATTGCAAATATTACCTTCCCCCCTTATTAATTTCCCTATTTCCCTTCAAAAACCCATAAAACCCCCCTTATCCTAAGTTTTTATCCCGCCGCATTTTTTAAATAACTCCCCGCTTCATATTTCCCCGACAAACCCTTTTAACCCACCAACCCTTGGTGCGGTTAAAAAACCCCGCAACATAACCCCTGGTTCCACTTTGTTAAACCCACTTCTTATATTTATTCCCGACCTTATATACTAATTAATTACAATTATTTTTAATTAAAACCCGAGCCCAGCAAATCCCTTTCTTGATTCCCTCCGTGCATCTTAACCACGCGACAACCATCTGATCTCCTACCCCTAGATCCGACGATGCGCATCCATATTGCGCGGGTTCACTTTCTGACCGATAATAGCCAGAGAGCACACAAGATTCACAATTTTTCCTAGACATTGTTATGCTATGTGGCAGCCCCAGGCTAGATCGCGTGCTCGCGAAAAATACCGCCTGCCCTCCAAAAGTGGTGTGATGGCCCAAAAAACTACCATCCCGCCTAGACCAAAAACTGCCCACTGTTCATTTATAGTTTCCATGCCATAATGTGATCGTTACTCGTTAAAAGGCCAAAAAAGCCCTAATTCACTCTTTTTACTCATTTTCACTGTAACTGCTGCTCAAGCCATTCTGTGACACCCTGAACCTCTGCGACCAAATTGACCACCATTTGTTGCCTGAAGAAGCTCTGGACACCCAATTTGAGCAACCAGATCACAGTTCAAGCTACCGTACCCTCTGCATTCGGTGTTGAACCTAGTTTGCAAGCCAGACCACTAAATTCTAGGTATTCTTGAGAAAAACCAGAACGCCCCTCTCAATTTGAAAACGTACAGTCTAATTGAAAGCCTAATTAATTAAAGTTAATTAATAAACTTTCCTAAATTGAAGATAAGTTTACTTGTATACCCCAAACCATTCTTTTATAGACTGTAACTACCAACCCACTATTCTAGGGCTTCCAAATGTCACTTCTATAACCACTACAAGCCTAATTTATATCCATAAACTCAATCATGGCTTCCCAAACCTCTCTAGATGTGAGACCTCTATCAACCCCTCACCTGCACATCGAATACCTAGCATTAGCAGACAAAGATTTTCAAATAAAGGATACTGCTTCCCCTGCTTACCTTCTAAATCTCCATTGTTGGAGTAAGGACAGATTCCTAAACCAGAACGATGACATACACCTTTCGGAATCTGATTTACCCAAATATTTGTTTCCAAAAGTACACCCTTTCCTAGACATCATCCATTCATGTCATGCTTGCTACATTCCTAGCCAAAGAGCTATATCGCCCCTAACCAACAAGTGTTATTTACCATCACTAGAGAATCTATCAACCAAATGTTGCAGGTTTAACCAAGCCCTAATGAGACCCCACTGTCTATTGGTGACTTGTTGGACTAATATTTCAAGTTAGACCTGGCCAAAATAGCCCAAATTTTCCAAACTTTCATCATAGAGGACCACCAGACTCCCACAGATAGTCCCCCTTTTGCTGCCACCATTTTTTCAGAGAGAGGGAGACAGATTATTACCATGCTCTCTTGCATCCTAGGATATGCCTCAGATGAGCATATGGATAAGGTTGTCCTGGCCTTTCTTTCTATCTTTAGCTCGAGTAAGCCTCCTACTGTCATTTACAACTATGCCTAGTTCATTACAGACAAGATGCATGAACAGTTCACTAAAATACCAATTGAGAGAGTCTTCAAGTACTCCTATGTATTATTTCATATGTTTTTATATTATCAATCAGATAAATTCCCTGTCATCATCTAGAAGTTGGATACCAAGGGAAATCAAAGCTCAGTTGTTTATTGGAAACCCTTGATCCAGAAATACTGCACTACATTCACCTATAAGGACTTCATTGATTCATTTGTCCATCCAGTCATGAACTTGCTGGCCAGTAGCCCTCACCCCAGAATCAGCCAAGAGATCAAGAGGGTGTTACAATTGGCCAAGAACAATAAGGTGGAAGACTGGTATCTGTACCAGAACCACAGAGAGATTAGAATTTATGGATGCCAACTTGCCCCTTACAAACTGCCCAAATACCTCCCGATGAGGATATTTGCACTAGAATATTTTAGGCAGATCATCAATTCTGATGAAGTTAACTTCCTAGCAGTTAGGAAGAAAACCCAATTTAACATGAAAAATCAATTGGGCCCCTTCATTTGTAATAACAGAGAGGCTGGACGAGAGGCTGAAAAGATGTTGCAGGAAATGAAGTTCAAAATAGTTTTATGTGGAAGTATGACCCTCATGGGGTGATAAATAAGTTGAGAATCAAGGTCAAATTGGGACCTTTCATCCACCATCCTAGACCGAATATTGAGATATTTGCCAACCAATCAAAATGGTTGGAAAACACATTAATTGCCATTGATAGCACAGTTATAGTGGATGTAGAAAATACACTGATTGATGTAGAGAAACTAATTAATGAAAGTTATTTCCTGCAGGTTCCATAACTAGGGGAACCCATGAATATTCCTCCTGTTTTACAGACCCCAGCAAATGAGGAGAGAAACCCAAAGAGAAACAGGGAGGAGGGTTCCAGTTCTACTATGGAGACCACAGATGAGCATTTTGAGCTTAGGAAAAGGCCTAAGTTGAACCGTGTAACTGAACAGGAAGAAACCATTGAATCAGTGGAAATCACTAACACTGATACAATGGTGGAAAGAAGAAAAGGTACAACTGCTTCTGGAGAAACACAACAACCATCAACATCTAACACTCAGTTGATTGACATCAAGGATAGGTATAAGGAAATCAAGCTGTGAAATGAGAAGTTAAAGGCTGAAACATATGCCCAATACTTCAAGCACACACCAGCTAATCAGAGCAGGTTGATGTCAGCTTTTGACATCAAAGCAGGAAAAATGCAGGTGTCCTTCATGCAGCCAACTATCCAGCAGCCAAAGACATCAGCTGATTACAAAAAAATATACTTTGAGGTGTTGGCCAGGGATGTTCATCCCATTGACCAGATTGAATTACACAAACATGCAGGAGAAATGATTTACTCCACTTTGATAGGAAAGGCCATGGCTGCACACAAGTTGCAAAACTCCTTGGATAACATTACAACCCAATATAAATTGGAAAAGGCCTCCTCATAGGCCAAGGAAAATAGGATCAAGTCATTTTAAGACTTGGTAATTGAGCTGGGACATGATCCCAATGACATCAAAGCTGCTGAGAAATTGATCAAGAAGAAGAATGAGGACATTGCAGCTCTCAAAAAACAACTAAAACTGCCTCATTCGAAACACCCACATACAAAAGAGGTCCTGGAGAACCAAAAAAATTAGGAGGAGATGATGGACCTGGTTCTACAATTGAATGATTAGCTGAAGGAAATGGAAAAGGAGTAGATAGCTTGATATAGTTAAAACAAGCTAGTCTTGAGACTGCCCCTACCACTGTTATCCCAACAGTTACTACTGCAGTACCTTCCACTTTGGCAGCATCATTAGCTCCTACAGCTCCAATGGCTACATCACTACCAGCTTCTACAACATCTACATCAACAACATGGTCAACAGGTGATGAGGCAAGTAAGTTGGTCAAAACAATGGAAGACATGTCCATTTAGACCACTAAAATGAGAAAGCTCAAGGAAAGGGAAACTAGCCTCGAGACTGACTACAAGCTTGCCCAGATTATGCACAAAGAAGAAGTGCAGAAATCAACTAGGATGAATGAAAGAATAAAAAGCTTGGAGAAGGAATTAACTTTGAAGGAACCCCTAGGTCAGGCTAAGGAACAATTGTGGGCCAATATCATTGACTTTGTCAATGATATTTGGCCATCCATCCAAGTATTTTTTGAATAGATTGACTTAGTAAAGGAGGCTACAGAAGCCACACAGAGAGTAAAAGAAGAACTAGGAGACATGCCAGATGAAGCTGCAAGGATCATTCACTTACTCGACTCCAAATAAGTATGAATTGCAGGAATTAGAGATACTTGACATGACAGGTACAATATTGGAAGTAGAAAGGGTCCTCACCAAGAGGAATTTAATGTTAAACCTTGAAGATAAGTGCAAACCATGCAACTGACTATAGACAGATTCATGGTTAAATTTGAAGTTTTGAGGCAAAAGGGTCTGCCCAATCCCTTGCTAATAAACGAAAAGTTAATGCCATAGGAGGACTACAATAGAAAAATCAGAGAAGTGGCTAGAGATCAAGTAAATACTTCATCTATGAGTGGGATGCCTATTGGAAAGGTCCTATACCAAACTTTTGAGAATTTATTTTACCTCCAACATGAGTTAAAACACCTTTTTGTGAATAAGCCTCCTTTTACCAAGTACACAGAGGCAGATGAGATTTATAGGAAGATGATAAATATCCAATTACCAGATGTTGAAACATGGGAAAAATTAAATAACTTACTATAGAAGTACACAGTCAAAGTGTAAAAATGTACAGTAAGAGTAAAAAGGTACAGTAAAAGGATAATGACAGGCCAATTAGGTAAAAGAGTATTAGGTGAAAGTGTATCAGTTAAAAGGTTAGAGTGAAAAGAACATCCAACATGAAGACCAAACAACAAAGCAGAGATTAAAAGGCAAAATATCATAGCTTAAATACAACACAAACCTAATAAACAGGGACAACAAATAGTACTTCAATATCTGTCTCTATCTTCTTGCATCAAGATATTTCTTTCTCTTAGATTAGTTCCCAAGACAGTTTGGGATATTTCTAAATTATTTTTGTATAAATACTTCATAATTCGAAGTATTGGGTGTGGATTTCTATACATTTGAAGAGTTATTTTGATCATAAACCTAAGGGTTATTGTACCAATTTTTCAAGTCAGCATACTAGCGCAAGTAATAAAGAGATTGCATTACAGGATTCATGTGTTGAGCTATTGCACTGAAGTATTTTCTTTGTCAAATTTTGTTATTTTCTCATGTATTTCACAAACTCAAATGTTATCTAAAGTTGAATGAATTAACTGGAAATTTATCTCAGAATTTGTTTAAGTACACTCTATTTTGAACAGTTGATCATTTCTATGTTTTCCTCTGATATCCAGATCTGAGAATCCTTAATTTCTCTCCCATCCCAGTTGACCTCTTTCATTTTCTTCATAATCCAGCCTAAGGAACCCTTAATTGCTCCCTGGATTCGATTGAAAACCACTTCACCATCCAGCCCTTGAGATCTGAAGTAACTTAACTATCTTGTCATGTACACATTGTTTTTAGAACGTGATCCAATCCTGTTTTCTTGACATTTGACCCCATAGCCCAATGGTAAAAGACATCCCTCTATTCATTTAAATAAGTGATCCCACCACCAAATCCAAATCAAAACCCAAGTACAATCATAACTAGCCTAAAATCAATTAACTAAACAAAGTTAAAACATAAAGAGAGAGCCCTCTCTGAGAATTAGGAAGGCTAGATCCTAATCTCCAAAGTTGGTTTGTGGTTACCTCTAATCATTTCTTTCTTAAACAACTCTAGAGAAATATTGGAGTGATAACATGATACATCATGGAGGGAAAAAATACACTACTTGGACATATTAATGTCTAATACTTCCAATTTCTTGTACTCAATGATGTTCCGGTGTTAAGGTACAAAGAATCCATTAGAGATACTTAGTGGTTACAACCAGTTGAGTTAAGGAATATAGATGATGAAGGTCGACCTATAATTCCCATAGGGAAGCCATATTTCTTAGCTTCCAAAAATAATGATGCCTATTTAAAAGAACTAAAGGAAGGGATAACATCATACATAAAAATGTGGAAAGACATTATCGGCAATGAGGCCTCACCAATTGTTACAGAGGAATGAAAAAATAAAGTAGTGTATTGGGAAATATTTCTTGATATATTAGATGGAATTTGTAATGATCATAGAATAATAGATGGAAGTGATTCATGTTTTGAGGATTTCTGAACCAAGACAAGGCACATTGTTGATGTTGACCGTAATGCACTCAATGTAATCTCAAGTATTATGGATGGATATTTTGATAATGTGACAGATGAATAAGTATATGTTGGACCCAAGTGCAAGAATTCAAAGCCAACATTCAATCAAATGATTGATATTGAGAAAGGAAATATGTTGTTAGTTAGATAAGGAAATGAGGATGCAGGAGAGATGATTTGGATGGAAAATTCCATCTCATATATGTTTAGGGATAATGAAGGTGAGAATATTCATGTAAAGTATGATTGGTGGAAGCCTATATTAGGGAAACACAATGGAAAAACTTTAGAGCAATATTGGGTATCAAATCTTGATGACAAAGAAATTGGCTCTATTCCAATTAATACCATAGTGTGGGCATGTATGCCAAATAAACAACATTGTAAGAAGACTAAGATAAATAAATGTGGTGTAGAATTTGTTCTTGATCTACTTGAGTGAATATCTTAAGATGGTTGATATGATTCATGAATGTAATTTTCTCTTTCAAAACATCTATTAATATACATTCAGCCACAATTTTGAATATTTTTGTATATCAAATATTATCTTCATATTATTTTTGGACGAATTTTATATTATTTAGCATTTCAATGTAATCATGCAATGATACAAATTACATGAAAATGTCATTCAATATTTAAGTTTTCGAATCTTTGTTTGACCGATAAGACTTCTCACGATATGAAATATGCATAATCAAATTCAATAATGCACTTAAAAACATCTTCTAGACTTGGTCTAATAAAACAATAGTGGAGTAGCTAAGAAATATTCTATTTAATATAAACCATTTATACACTTAATTAATAAATGCTAGAGACTTGTAATAATATTTGAAGTGATTTTTCCTTAATATTCTTTATTATATTTAATATAAATCAAATTGTACTATTTTGTTACATTATACTTTATTAACAAAATGATTTTGATCATTGAACAACACCATTAGACTTATAAAATATTTCCTCGTATAGATTTTGAAGTAGTGCCGACATTGTACTAGTACAATAACTTTGTACTCAACATAAGAAAAGTAGTTACTTAGTGTAAATATTAAAATGGTCAATAATAGTAAGAAACACAATCTTAATATATTGTTAAATAACATTATAGGTAACATTTTTTTACAATAATTTATTATTTATGAGTCAAATTTAATACCTAAGTATAAATATTAATGATAATAGAAATAATGTAAGGAATCTAAGATTTATATGAATGTTAATATGTTATTTTCAATATAATATCCTTAAACACTTAAGGAATAAAAATTAAACATTTGTAATAATTAGTTCAGTTAATTTTCTCTTTTTCCTCTTGCATTTGAAAATAATCGAATTATACTACTTTGTTTCTATTTTAATTCATGATTGATTTTGAGTATTAAAATTATTAGTATTAGGTATTGGACACTTGTTGTGATCATTTGTCATTAAATAACTTTATACTTAATATATTTCTTGCATATTAATCTATTATTCGTGAATTAAGCCTCAATCAACTTAGTTTTCAACACACAAGTACAAACAATAAATAAAAATAAATTATGTTGCTATTCTAATGCATAATTTCATTTGATCATTACAAAGGTAAAACTAGACATAAAAAATATTTTCTCTTGTGAACTCTAAAGTGGTGAAAACTTCCTACAATACAATAGTATATAATGATGATGGTGGAAATGATGATTATCATCCACTAAGACCAAATATTGTATATAAGAAGTCATACAGATATTACTCAAAATTCTTTAGAATTTTATTTTAAGGCTAAAAAAGCATTAAAAGAAGTGCTTCGAGATCATTGTAGTTTTGTTTAGTTAAAAGATCAAGAAGGTTGGTAGTGTCACAAATATTTAAATCCAATGTATAAACTAGATGATCTAAGAGAGTTCTTTGATCTTCAACAATATTACTAGTGTTGCAAAGGTGATAGACATTTAAATTGTGCCAACCTTGTCCTAGTAATAGTAGTAACTCAAAACATATATGATATTTACTATATCATATTACAATTAAATCGGTTAATAATAGTAACAGACACGACATTATTTTCATAAATGAACTTAATCAACTCAGCTTTTAATACGAACCATAAATAATATTAAAAGAGATAATGTAAGGAATCCAAGATTAATATGGGAAATATTTGTTTCTCAAGTTTACAAAAATTTGTTTTATATAGTTTATTGTGATGATCTTTTTCACAAAAAAAGTTGAATATATATATTACAATTGGCGAACTAAGTGATTTTCTCATTCCTCATTTTGAAAATACTTAATCTAGTTAAAATTCTATATTCTATATTATGTATTCTATATTCTATATTCCAAATTTAATGAAATATGTGTTATCGAGGATCTTTTATTTAGTGATGTTAGAATAATTGCATAAAATAGCATCTAAAGTCATAAATTCAACATTTTAAGAAGAAGAAACACATAAAGAGACCATAAAGTCAATCCACCAATGTTTGATAATGGAGCTCACATGATGTGGGCTACATCTTTGGGCCCAACTTTAAAATGGAGAGGCTTATTCATTCATTTTAACAAAAAGAAAGGCAAGTACATGGAAAAATACATCATTATATCTCTCATTTGGGAGTGCACTGAAAATGGGTTGCTCAAATCCCATATCTGACTACACAAATGAAATCCTTGTGAAATTCTGCATGAAGTGAGTATAAACTTGAAAAAATTCCAACATCATCAACTCTAGACCCCCAAAGGATCTTCAAGATTCCACAATAGAATATTTTGGGAATATTCATAAGAATATTCCAAGGAATATTCCTAAGAATATTCCAAGGAATATTCTTCTTAGTGTATGCACCCATAGGGTTTTTCGACCTCCTTGTTCCTATATTCGTGGTTGCTTCCACCTGATTCCACCTTGGCCCTGTCAATGCCGTACTCCTATATCGGTCAAATGGCTTATAATTAGTTTAAACAACAAATGGTGGTGAACTATACAAAGCTCATCCATTGGGCAATTGGCTGGCGCATGGTATATTAAGACTGTGGTTGGCAAGCGTCATGGGTTCAAACCTTGCGGACCTCAACATTTTTTATTTTATTTATATATTATATTTATGATGGGTTGGTTGGGGTTTACTAGGTTCACCAAGTTTGGTGGCCATCGAACCCATTGCTTAAATTATCTACCATTTGAAAACGATAACTCTATCGAGTGGTTAAGGCTTATTTGACTGTAAGTCAGGTGCCACATGGTGCCATTTGATTATGCCATGTGGCTTCATGTTATTAGGTTAGTCATCTGCTACCAATTTTAATAGGATTCCACCATATTTCATGGTCCTGAGAAATCTAGCGGTGTCACTACATTTATTTATATTTCCACTAAGTTTAGCCCCCCCAACTGCCAAATTTGGTTGGACCACCCATTTTACTGACGATCTAGATTTATTTGGTGCCAACTAAATTTGTCCTTTTCCCAAGTTTGTGTAAGAATAACTTTCACATACAAATTTAGATTGAGGCATCGTTTGTGTTGTTGGATTCCTTCTGACGATATCTTCAACTTGGTCCTAGTTTTATTGAGTTTTGAGGATTTTGATATTTAGGCCTTTATCAATCTTCTTGGATCTCTTGTTTGAAAATTAGGGTTCATAACCACTTAGAACTATTTTATGGCATGAAATGTTATTTTTTGGGGTTATAATATCGAGAAAATTCTCCCTTTCCCTCAATGTTATTTTACGTATTTATATTTTTTCAATGGTGTTAAAATTACATTCATGAGAGTAAGGTGTCGAAGCAATGCCTCCTGCAAATTGACCTACCCTCTCAACCACCATAGTACAAATGAATGTCATGTTAGCCCCCATTACTTATGCATGTGGCGCTGGTCACAAGTGAACTTTCAAAAAATTTCTACAAGGTCGAAAACTTATCAGTAATTGAGGGTTGAGAAAGTAAAAACTCTAGCGTTATATGGATATTAAGATATTGTAAGTACGAGACCCGTAGGAGGATAAATGATTCCATTATTTAATATTTTATTTGTTCCATAGTTGAGTAAACCATCTAGGAGTGGTATTATGAGAGCATAAAAAAGGATGTAAACATTCTATAGTAGTCATTCAAGCCACAATGGCAAATGAAACTCGAACGTGGGTTCTTCTTTCTGTGTATTCACATTTCCATAACCAAAGAAAAGGAAAGGAATGTAGAACTCACATTCTAGTTGGATTTTCTCCCAAATTGGGTTTACTAGGATACATATTGAGTTTTTTTCTATTGATGGTGTTCTTTTTCTCATTTCTTTCTCTTTAAATTTTAGCTATTCATGAATTTAAGCAATACGATAGTAAGGATTAATCTTCCATTTAAGGAAATAGATAGAAAAAAATAATATTTTGAAATATTATAAGAACTATTGTGCTTGACCTTTTTAGTGGAATATCCATCATAGTTGACAAATGAAGGCTTATCTAAGATATCATGTTGTTTTTTGATTGTATGTTTTCACATTATTATCGGTGAAACTATGTTTATTTAATTTTTTAGAAAAAAAATCTCCCACTTTTTGTAGAAAGTGTATTCTACACCAGATATTCCTTTCAAGTGGAACCAAATGCTTTTCATCTCCAATCCAAGATGATAGGGACAAGAATTCTCATCTAATCCTAGTTTAACTATGAGCTTCGATAGAAGGGAATATTGTTTCAAGGAAATGGTAAGAACATCTTGATTAAATATAAACAATTTTTAAGGGACTAACATTTTGTTATGGAAGCCTAAGATGGAGAAATTCTTTATAGAGTGGGACATATGGGTTGTATTATTTAGAGCCAAACCTGTTGGAATGATAAATGAAGGCCAATATTTTTGGGCATAAAGGATATAATCCTTAGTGTTTTTTGCCTGAATTAAATTTTATGAAAGTTTTAGAAGGAAAAAATATATGAATTCTCTTGAACAAATTGATGAATTTGTAATAAGCTAAATAATTTCTTAGTAATCTTTTTTAATGGAAAAAAATGTTCACCTTGATATTGTATGATGCTCATTCTATAAATAAGTATCTAAATGTATTCAATAATGTAATGACCTAAATGATTTTAGTTGGAGTGAAAAAGGATGAGGAGGATTGATGTATGACCTACTTTTTTTGTTTGCCAAATTCATCATAAAAACCTGATAATTGAATTAGGAAGAACTCTTAAAAAACATGGTGCTTAATAATGTCATCACTACATTACTTTCAGAGCGATGGGGTGGAAATATTTTTAAAATACCAATCATGAATGGGCTACTTATAAAATAAAAGGAAAAAAAGAATAGGAGATAATAGTATAGGCACAAATCCTAGGGTAGACCTAATCCTCGTAGAGTGTTGAAGGAAAATTTTCGAAGCTTCTAAAGATGCCAAACATGCATGCGATACTAATAAAAGAAAAGGAAACAAAAATAGGAGATAATAGTGTAGGGGGAAATCCTAGGGTAGACCTAATCCTCATAGAGTATTAGGGAAAATTGTCAAAACTACATCAAGGTCATACATTTTAGGTTCGACTAGAAATAAGAGAAATGGAAGAAGAAGAAAGAACATAATGATTATGACGATGGATTTAGAAATATTCTCAATAGGATGTAGGATATTCCTTTCTTGCATCTTTGATTACTCATGTATGCTAGACTACATGGTTGACAGAATCTACATATTCCTTCTATACTAATCCATATTGATATTTATTTTTAGTGTATAAGGGAAACGACTATGGGATGGTATACCTAGGTGATGAATCTCTTCTCATGGAGTTGGTTATGGTAAAGTTGTGATCAAATTCCCTAGTGGTAACATAAATTGGATGAATGTAGTTTTGCACATTTTGATCTTGGTATGAAATATATTATCAATGTGAAAACTTAATCTGGCTAGTGTGAATACTTTTTTCTCTAAAAAGCATTGTAATATGTTCTAAGGAGCTATGGTGCTCATTTAACAATGGAGATTTATGCCCACTTTATTGTGGAGATTTTTAACCCATAAATAGAATTTGTTACAATTTCATAGGCCAACAAAATGGCTTACTCATACCACATGCCCAAAAAACTATAATTTTTGTTCTTATAACACTTATTCATATGAACTTTCTTTTTTTTTTAATCAATTTTAGTAAAAGGACAAAATGAAGATAACTACTTTTGAGATAAATATCAACCTTTGATTTGTGTCTACTTAAAATATTCTATAAATTTTATTGCCGAGAAAAGCTTTCTCCAAAACAGTATGGAAGAGATGTTGTAATGTCATATCTTGTTATGTTATTATTATGTTATCTAAATATTTTGACTCCATCAAATTACATAAAAATAAAAATAAAAATAAAATAAAACTAATAATTAAAATATAATTAAAATATAAATAAAATTAAAATATATATATAGCTTTTATCTTTTCTTTCTAAATATCTATACTAGTTAAATAATATATATATATATATATATATAATTTAAAATACACCTACTTATCCATTCAAAAAGATAAACTAAAAGATATATTCAAAAACTTAATAATGATGATAATAAATGGATTGCTGAAGTACAGTGAACTTAAGGATGCACTAATAAAGATATAATAGAAAACCTAAAGATATATTAAAAAATATAATTGATGCAAAGATGATAGCACAAATGTGGTGTTGATTATAATTATATATATATATATAAAATATGTAACTGTTTATTTCATTAAATAATTAGGGAAAAATGATATAAATTTTTATTAAAAGTTAAATATAAACCAATTGTTTTTAGTGTGATTTTTTAAAAGTTTTTTCAATGGATTTTTTTGGATTGTTTTTTCTAAAAATTTGGCTCGAAATTCATCGCGATCATAATCCTTAGGGTTTTTTTTCCAATGTGCTGAATTCATATACACATTCAGAAAACCGTTTAAATAACAAAAAAAAAACAAAATTTCACCTCAAATTTAAAAGCGGGATTCCTAACACCAAAAATTCCAAAATATCACGTTAAAAACCACTCCAAATATAAATCATTGATTGATTCTGCAGATTGTTCACCCTAACGCGCCTTGCAAAATAATTTAAAACATTGCATGTCACCATTTCCAGGATGTATGAAATATGGACTGTAACCATACTATTGACATGTTTGAAATATGTACGGTAACTATACTATTGAGCAGGGCGAGCGTAAGGGCTCTTTTGGTGGATTCTCTCATTCCTCCTCTTTATGAAGCTCAGAATAGAATTTTTTTGCCCTATTGGAAGGGCCGCTGCAACACCCGTTGAAAATGCACGTTATATATCTTCCATTTGTGTATAGTAATCATGACTACTTGGTCACAGGACGTCTTACAGGTTTTCATCGTCTGAGAAGATTGGGTGTGGCGGGGAATGGCTACAAGCGACAGGGATGGAGTGATCGGAGTCAGGTCCATGCAACGGGGCACAGCGTTGAGCGGTGTTGAAGGTGTAAATGCAAAGGATGAGGTAGTCCCACTGCTCAGGGAGTAGCTATTTGTTCTGGCCAACGCCATTATAACCTTAGCCTGCACCTCTCCCACAACACAATGACATGTCAAACCAGCTCTCCATCTTCGCAAAAATACCTAAATATTTTTTTACAAATTTGATATTCCGTGGCCCGTATTGTAACAGATTTCAAACAACCACAGAAAAGTAATAGACTCAGAGGACACCTTATCTGGGGAGACGCTGTAAACGTTCAATTTCCCCGCGTAGAAAACTGTGAGCTGCGCACAAGGTTGCTTCTCGGGAGACCTGTGATGTAGAAATTCAAGAAATTGTAAATTATGAAAAGGTAGATTTAAAGATTTTGGAAAAGCTGTACTTATACTTAAACTCATTAAGAAGATTTAAAGATTAATGACACGAAGAGCAAAGGTTATACTTAAACTCATTAACATTTGGGGAAGATGAAGCTCGGCAGTCCTGCTGTGGCCATGCAGAGCACTGGCCTTTATGCTGGTAAGGGAAAGGCCTTACCATCTGCCACGGGGGCAACAGAGAAATATCTAAATTGGGCTGTTGGCAGAAATCCCGTTTGACAGTCGCCATACTTTTTGAAACAAAGGGGCCGTTTCTTTGCTGGATCAGTTTCCGCTAAGCTATTCATAGCTGTTGCTGTTGGTGGCTTCACTCGAACTGAGAATCAACTGATGCCTTTTACAACAGCCAAACGAGACCCAATTACACCCAATTACGCATGTGGTAAACCCCGAATGAGTTATAAAAGGGTTATGCTCGTGCTACAGCAAGCGATCTGATTGGTTTGCATGGGTAAGAAATTTCTACAACTCTTATCCTCAAAATTGAAATGACACGTTTTGTTTGAAATCCTAAACCTAGAATCAATTAATTTTGTTTGCAATTGTGTAAAGGCGCATGGTTTCCACGCTCAGGTTAAGGTAAGATGTTTTGAAGAATCAGCAAATCGAAATTCGATGTGACATAGTATTTAAAAAATAAATGCTTTACTGAATTAGCCCTGATTCGTACAATTACCTTGCCAGCCAGCAAGGATGGAATTTGATGGGCAAATTGCCAGCCACCTGGTGATTTGTCTGTCGAATTACAAAACCATTTAAGATCCTTTCTTAACAATGTGGTGTGTTTTGAAATTACAAGCATGATACCCAGAAACGTATTAATTATTTACACATCGTTGGAAGTCTTCTCCTAAACGTTGAAATAAAATACGTTGTCTGAAATCTGTAGTAGTGTAATGAGTAATTTTGTTTGAAATCTTGTAAACGCCCAAGATTTCCATAATCAAAATAAGCGGAGCTATTTTACAGTAAAGCGATGATATTTTACAGTCAGCGAATGAAATTCTGTATGACGTGATATACTAACGAAACGTTTTATTGATTTAGCTCGTGCAAACTGTACGTACTACAGGACCACAAATATAACAGACCCGTTTTGTCAGCTGCTTTTATTGTTGAAAAAATAAACACTAAAATTATTATTTCTAAACGTTTCACACTAACAAAGATTATTGGTCAACCACGATACTGATGTTGGAAAATATTAATAATTCCAACCACTCTGTGCATTTAATGCACATTTTATATTTTTCCAGAAAATTCAGGTGGAAGTTTCGAGAGTTAGATAGATTCCCGAAGAAGCCATCGACCACTAGAATCGAGAAACTTCTCAGCTCGGTATAAAAGTCCTTGTTTGGTAATCAAATGAACAAGTTGTGTGTTTAGTGTTATGTTGCCTTCTCTGATATGGTATACTCAGGTGACGTGAGTTGTGTTTGAGATCATGAGCTCTTGCTGCTGAAGAAAAGTGGCATAGTATCAATTCAAGCTATGAACTATTGTTGTGCCTGTTGATGTGAGGAGAACGCTGGCATGGGGACCGCGATGTGGTTGCTTTGTAGTGAAGGGAGATTTACAGTGAAGGGAGATCTGCTAGACGGATTTTCTGTGAAGAATTCAACACTGTTGTTGCTTTTTGTTCTTCCTGTTCTTCGAATTTTGCAGAAAAATTTGTTTGCAGTGGGGCTCTAGGGCTCTGGTGAAGGGCGAATTGGCTGAAGCTGCTATGCAAGGGATTGTTGAATGTGATTGTGGTGTAAAGGAGCAGAGAGTCGGTGTAAAGGAGGAGACAGCTGTTGTAGATCTCCTCTATAGTCATTGTGAGACAGAGTATCTGTGTCTTGACCAGACCGTAGTGTGTTTCGGTTTGGACGGAAGCTCTGGAGCCTTCGTTGGTACAGGCTGTGCAAACAAGGGCACTTAATATTCCAAGGGTAAAGCATACTTATTCCTTGACTGGCTTCATAGATCGGTTGCACAAAATATTTATCCAAGAGTTTCTAAAATCCTTGTTGTATGCTTTGTTGGCAAGATGATTAGATGTGATATATAGAGAAACTTCTCATCTGTGTATAAAAGTCCTTGTTTGGTAATGGAATGAACAAGTTGTGGGTTTAGTGTTATGTTGCTTTCTCTGATATGGTATCAGAGGTCAGGTGAGGTGAGTTGTGTTGAGAGTTTGTTGCTGCAAGTGTTGCCGCTATGAGAGTTATTTTGCAAGTAGAGATGCTGTGAACTTGCAGTCCGCCTGGAGAGGTTTGTTTGTGTGTAAGAGCAGTGTGAACAACGTGAGAGTAGTGCAACTGATGCGAGGATCAAACACGCGACTGAGTGTTGTCAACTGTAGATTGTGTGAAGTTGAGTGACCGTTGAGAGCATGAGCTCTTGCTGTAGAAGAAAAGCACCATAGCATCAATTCAAGCTATGAGCTATTGTTGTGCCTGTTGACGTGAGGAGAACGCTGGCGTGGGACCGTGATGTGGTTTCTCTGTAGTGAAGGGAGATTTATAGTGAAGGGAGATCTTCCAGACGGATTTTCAGTGAAGAATTGAGCGCTGTTGTTGCTTTCTGTTCTTCCTGTTCTTCAAATTTTGCAGAAAAATATGTTTGCAGTGGTTAAAGGCTCTGGTGAAGGGCGAATTGGTTGAAGTTGCTGTGTAAGATACTGTTGAATGTGATTGTGGTGTAAAGGAGGAGAGAGCGGCTGTAAAGGAGGAGAGCTGTTGTAGATCTCCACTGTAGTCATTGTGAGATAGAGTAGCTACGTCTTGACCAAACCGTAGTGTGTTTCGGTTTGGACGAAAGCGCTGGATCCTTCGTTAGTACAGGCTGTGCAAAAAAGGGCACTTAATATTCCAAGGGTAAAGCATACTTATTCCTTGACTGACTTCATAGAGCCTGTACCAACGAGGGCACTTAATATTCCAAGGTAAACCATACTTATTCCTCAACTGGCTTCATAGACCCTGTACCAACGAGGGCACTTAATAATCCAAGGGTAAAGCATACTTATCCCTTGACTGACTTCATAGATCGATTGCATAATGGTCAAGTCATACTAATGGGAGGAAATCAAAATTGAATTTTTTATTTTTTTTTATTTGGTTTTACTCATAATTAAGTTGATAATTACTTGGAGTTACCTGAATATTTTACATATTGGGCTATTTACTGTAAAAATAAGTCTATGAATTTCGACTATCTTTATTGTTAATACAAAGCCCTCATTTTATGCAAAGTCCTAAGTTCGAACTTCCGTAAATTAGAAACATCGAATGATGCACTATTTTCAAATTATGTATGACCTTCGTTTATGTCCTTGATTGCTATAATGACTGAAGGATTTAATGGAAGTAGAAGGATTCTCTATGATCTAGTTTTGTTGAGATTTGCTCCAAAGAGATTGCGAGCTTTCTCACATATGGAGCTCTGTTGAATTTTAAAGTGTTTCCTATGTTGCTCGATGTTCTTTCCAATGTGTGAAGAATTATCCTCGGCAAATAATTTGACATGTGAATCTTCAGAGCCTAAGACATCGATTTACATAAATGGAAGAGAAAAGATTAAAGTATTGAAATAATAAATGTATACTGATATAATTAAGATTTGAGAGTTATCTTCATGGAAGAAGTCTCTGTAAAATCATTTGTGGTCACCTGTCCTACATTTAAGTCCGAGATGACACTTGCTCATGAACTAGTGTTCTCTGGTTGTTGGTGCAGATTTACCACGAAACTAGAAAGTGGTTGGCAGAGAAAATCATCAAGCTTACTAAACTAGAAAGTGGTTGGCAGACAAAATCATCAAGCTTTAAGGTGTGGCTGAGTGTTAGTTCTTGTTCTTGTTGAAAGATTATAAGTATGTTCTTGCCCAGCGTAAGGAAGTGGACAAATGAATGGAATAATGTTTGATAGTGATCCTTTTTATAATGCTTTTCCAAAGAGTCCATTTGGAAGTATTTTTGGTCCGGGTAATATTTTTTATTCCGGTAGTATTTTTGAGTCTGAAGAATTACTTGATAAACATAATGGTTTTATTGATGAGCAGTCTATTCCACATGATCCTCCAATCACTCAGATCAAAAATTGCTTTTCCCAGAACCTAATTGTTAGAAATTTGATTGAATCTACTTCTAAGATGGTTGCGATAGTGGAGGATAAGAATATGGATGTTGTTCAAACGCCGCACGTGTTCGAAGATGAGTGCATTTTCATGAATGATGTTCCATTGGACTAGATTGGGCCACTTGATCGCATACTTTACAAGCCTCCTTCTCATGGAAAGTTGGGAGAGCATGAATTGGATTACTTTTTTCGGGATGTTGCCTTGCATCACAATCCAGAGGAGGTAGTTAAGTATGCAAGCAAAGAGCAGTTGAAAGAGCTCAAAAGGAAAGCAAGAAAGGTGAAGATGAAACTATATCAGCGAATGAACAAGCATGGACCTTTTAGCAAGAAAGAAAAAATGAAAGGTGTTATCAAGTAGTGTGTTGTAGAAAATCCAGATTATGTTGTAAGCCTAGGTGAGACTTAGACTAGCAGGCATGTCAATTAAGAGTATGTTTGTTTCTTATGTATTGTGTTATAGCGTATTTTGTGTTTTTATCTTATGGTTGGACTTAAGGGGGATTGTTGGAAAATATTAATAATTCCAACCACTGTCTGCATTTAATGCACAGTCTAGTTCCTTCTCGAAAATTTAGGCGGAAGTTTTGAGAGTTAGATAGCTTCCCAAAGAAGCCACTGACAACCAAAATCGAGAAACTTCTCAGCTATGTATAAAATTCCTTGTTTGGTAATCGAATGAACAAGTTGTGTGTTTAGTGTTATGCTACGTTCTCTGATAACTCGGAGTAGAAGAAAATTATATTTCGATTTTGTGACAAATTTAAAATATACTGTTACCTTTATCTATGGAATAAAATAAAATTTATTCAGGTTATTGAGTTGAGGTTAACATATAGAAGAGAAAAATGGATCAATGCATTAATTAAAATAATTCACACAAAATTGTATCTAATGATAAATGATTTGCAATCTCGCACAATACAATCACACACAATAAACTAGATAATAGTATATAATGATGGAGCATTACAATAATTCAAACACTCACAAATAAATTACATATACTTATGAGTAATTTGTAATAACACACAATAAGGGTCGCAAAATAGTATAGGATGGTATTCCTTAATTCTTATTGCTTGAACGGTTTAGAGATACAAGGATAGAGCCAAAATCATGGAGAAATATGTAAAAAAATTATGCATAATTTTCTAGAGAGGTCTTTAGAAAAATAATGATGCTTATGTTAATTTTAGCTTATACAAGTGTATGAGTAATTATTTTTAAATTTAAACACTATGGAAACTACTATTAACTAGAGTTAATTATCACACTCAAATGCTTCCCCCATTGAGAATCACTATGATGAGGTATCTAATGTACAAGAATAAGATATACAACATGCAATACAAGAATATTCCTTATATTACTTCAACCTATAAGAAAAAACAACCTATGGATCAAAAAGAGGTGACATAAAGATTCCATATCACTCTCATGTACAAGAATAAGATATACAATAGGGAATACAGGAATATTCCTTATATTACTTCAAGCTTGAACAAAAGTTAGGTGTGGATCAAAAGGGAGTGGCATAAAGATGTCATGTCACTTGGAAATAAAGAAGGATGTTACTTTGCATAATTATGATGATTTTAAAAGTATACCTAAATTTAAGAAAAAATTATGGTGTGACAAAAAGAATTGATAGGATATAAGAAAATTAATATAATATAAAGGTATTATCAACCATAACCTAGAATACCAAAGAAAATCAACCTTGTTAAAATAAAAACAAACTCTTAGAAGGTCCATTTTGAAAAACAAAGTGTTCCACTACTCCCAAAATACCATTGGTAGAAAGAACTTGTCATGTTTATCATACTAAGAAAATTGAGGATAAAAAGTATTTTCTCTTAACATGTCCTATGTACACCCACATTAAATCACAATTTCAAAACATTTGTCACAATATTAACTTTCCTAACCTCATACCTAGCTGAAAATATCATAATCTAATAACACTTATCTTAAAGCTTTTAGATAATAACAATAAAATTTTGAAACAAAAATAATAACTTCCTACTTTTCTTAAAATCTAATATCCCATCTCTAGTTTCAATAGATATTAATCATCCTTATAAAATATATTAAATATAATAACGTTTTTAATCTATATAAAATAAAGTGTTCATATTTTCAAATAAGTAAAAAAATATACATATATGTTTGAAGGAGTTTAAAATCCAAAAAATTATATTATTTTCTTTTTAAATTCACAAAGAGGATTTGGTCTTACAATTATGGGTTCTTTAATTTTTTTTTTTTTTAATATAATACGTTAATATTGATCATAATGGATGTTAATTTTCAATGGGTTGTCATTCGTGTAAGTTCAAGAAGAGTTCCTAGTACAACATGACTATCGATGTCATGGGGTGTTCTCAATAGAACCCATAAATGTAATTTTGGGATTCTTAAATGAAAATTGGTGTTTTACATCCCACTTAGCCATTTCATAATCTAAGCCACTGAAGATCATTAACACTAATCAAACCATGATTAGTGAGCCTGTTTATCGAGCTACGCAATTAGTAAGATTTCAAGCTCTGTTTGCATGCCGGCATCCGAATATCTAGCAGCTCGCCAAGATGAAACCTCAGCATCCATCCATCCAGATTGAATCCGATTCATTTTCTCATCTGCGAATCTACTCATTGGGTAGTTCACCCAAATAACATCTTAATAAATTACTTGGATTCTGAACTTTTGTCCTGGCCAGCCGATGGACCCCAAATAATGGAGAGTTGGAAGTGACGTGTAAAACAAAAAGCAAACCTGGTGATAATGTGGTTGCAGTAGCGTATGACATATGCCACGAAGAAATGACATTTCAGGTTTAAATGTTATTAACAACCAGATCTGTTGCACGAAAATTCGCTACCTGCTTAATCCTGCAGTCAACATGAGGTAGCATTTAAATTTAACCAGTAACTATCAGTAATATACCTCATTAACAACGACCTCCACCCCACTTTTACGTACGTCAATTACTGTGCGACCTTCACTTAATTAACACTTCACCTTAATATTATCATTTGAAATATAATTGATTTTAATAGCTATTATTTTAATTGGAACTGATATTATAGTCTCAATTTTACATTTATTACTTATTTTATCTATTAATAATTTATAGTCTTTGAATATTTATAAATATTTTTGTTAAAAATATAAAATATCTAAAAATTAACTATTCATTTACCAACAACATATTTCAAAATAAATGGCCTGGAGTATGCCATAAAACTGCTTTTGCTTGGCTAAGAGCTCGTCTTCCTTGGACGTAAGGAAACATGTTAACGGCCCAAGACCCAGAGGCATCTGGCAGGAGTGAAAGCCTGCTCCCTTACGGACCACCAGCGGGTTATTACAGGTGGCGTGGTTTTCCTTGATAATAGTGATGAGTCAAACCGACATTTGCGGATAGCAGCCAGAGATCGCTGTCCTCAATGTTGGTTTGACCTCTGAGTTTGATAGGTTTTGCCACCTTCGAAAAAAAAAAAAAAAAAAAAAAAAAACATATTTCAAAATAATATAATATATTGATTAAAAAAAACAATGTCTCGTCCATTATAAATCTTTATAGCTCTTTGGTATACCCCTAATTCAACATGTCTTTTCATAATTAATTATGTGTTCCTTAATATTATATAATGTTTTTCTTTCAAACATATCTACCTATCCTTATCCTTAATAGCTAGCTAGATTTTATGATATTAAATATTTTTCTTACAAACAATTTTAGGTCCCTTTAATAGCTAACTTTATCTTATGGGCAACTTGTGTAGGAGTCATATAAGGCCTTGAAATATGAAGTTGTCAAACAATACAAGGTAAAGACATATACATATTTATAGATGCATTAGTTATTTAAGAATATAGTCAACAAACAAAATCCAATTGATCTCATTTGTTGTGTAATTTTTTGTTATAAATAATTTTAATTCAAATTTTTGTTATAAATGATTTTAGTGCAAAATAGAAATTTCATTGTTTAATGAAACACTAACGGAATCCCAACTTTGTGAATTCAACTATAAAAGTCTCCCTAAATTCAAAAGTTGAAGAAGATCTAAACTATTATAATGTGGATTACAAAATGGAACCTTGCAAACCATAAGTTTTAATAATTAAAAAATTTAAAGATCTTTATGCATCGGCATGAGAGAAAATTTTATACTTCTATCAATTATTTTTTGCATAAGAGGCAAATATTAAGCATATTAGACTTGCTTTTATTTTACATTTTTTGTGATGAAAGGTACACAACATTTTTGGTGGGGTAGCATGACTATATATTTTTTAACAAGTAGTTCAAGTATGCGATGATGTCTCTCTAAAAATATATATTTTTAGTATATTTTTGGAAAAATCTGGTTGAAATTTTTGGAAATCCAAATTAGGACGGTTAAACTATAAAGTTTTAGGTGTTATGTAGTTTCATAAGGTGTTGAATCTATTTGTACCTTCAAAATCGAGATTGGAACACTTCTAATCAAGATTTTGCAAAATAAAAAACATTTAATTCCAATAAAATAGTTACCATCTAAGCAAACTTATCACCTCCTTAAGAAAATTTGAAATTTTCATTATTAAACTAATAAAAAATAACCCAAAATTAGCTAGAAATTAATTTAGCCATTTCCACAACTTCACCCGGACAAGCTCATATTATTTTATTCATATTAATGTTTGATTGTATCAATTATAAAGAGGGTTGTTTGTTATCTTGATAATGTTTGACCATATCAATTATGTAGATATTTTTCTACTATTTAAATAAGGTCTAATTATTTCAATCATGTAAATATTTTTCCACTAAATTAACATGAAAAAGAAAAATTTGTTTTTCTTTAGCCATCTTTAAATAAATATATGCATAGTCTAACTTATAGATGAAATGAATTCTGAAATGACTTCTTTCACCTTAATTTAGCGATATGAGTTCAAGCAAGATTCTAATTATTGTGATTTTCCATTGTTCTCTCCCATACTTTCATTAAAATTAACAAAAAAAAACCATAAAAATGTCATTTCCTCTACTAGTGAAACTAAAAAATAAATATATCCCAAAGATCTCCTTTATAACAAAGACACCTGAGAATAAACATTCTCGAAATTACCAAAAATATATATTTAGAGCTTTGATATATAGGCAAACCCTAACGTATCATCCCACTCCATTAATGAATGATGTAAACATTCTTTCTACATTGGTGAAACCCACCAAGATCTCTCAAAGGTCCATAAGAGTGAATTAATGATGCAATATTACACATAAGCACATTGATTACCTTATAAACATGCAGAGAAACAACCAAAGTAGAGCCAGATCATGAATGTGTCCCACACTTTTCGAATATAGTGGGGTAGCTACTAGGCACTATGTGAATTTCAATATTCAAATATCTTGTTGAAGTCATGGAACTCTACATTCCTTCGAATATAATGGATGACCTAGTAGGCACTGTGTGAATTTCAATATTCAAACACCCTTTTGAAGTCATGGAATACTACATTTCTCTCTCTGATCACTAAGGTCTAAACGAATGGGCCAACGAATTAAAAAACTTTTGCCCCATAAGACTAAGGTCCAAATGAATGGGCCAACGAATTAAAAAAATTATGCCCCATAAGAGTTCGTAACATGGTCTATCAAATGTTGACCAAGGTCTTGGCTAATTGACTTCAA
This sequence comes from Pinus tabuliformis, assembly GCA_031772625.1. Classification (NCBI taxonomy): domain Eukaryota; kingdom Viridiplantae; phylum Streptophyta; class Pinopsida; order Pinales; family Pinaceae; genus Pinus; species Pinus tabuliformis. The sequence continues at coordinate 332,699,139 of CM062804.1, read as the reverse complement.
CAGTTGTTACTTGGTTTGATTAAAAATCAATAGGATGGTAAGAAAGAGACAAATTATTCATGACATAATAGAAATCTATGAAGTAATACATTTAGTGGACAAGATAAGAATGGAGGGGATGTTCCTTATATTAGATATGCAAAAAGCGAGGTAAATTACAAATTCTTGGATTAAGTGTTGATAAGTGTTTCCAAGATACAAAATGGTTATTAGGATTATAAGATGGTTATTAATATTATTAGACGGTTATTATCAAGTATCTAGCTTTATTAAGTTGCACTAAGCTAAATATTTAGCTTTACTAAGTTAATCTCTACCAAGAAAACAAGGAAAAGATATGACGTGGGGATGAAGGAAACGAGGTCAGCTACCTAATCATCTTTATACATTAGTATTTGGTTTTCATGTTTTTAATAAATATTAATATAAATTTCCATGAGGATCTCACAATTATGTTCACAACAGAATAATAATAAAATATAAATACATGAAGCTATGTCTCGAGATAGCTAATATATCTTAGACATACAATCTCTTCGTTAAGTGAATATCTCAACCACACACCAATTTATGAGGCTAACTTATTGGAGAGAATATCTCAATGAACTAGACCCCAACCAACACCTAAACACTAGGAACATACTCATGTACATAGAAAGAATTAGAACTAAGACAAGTAGGAATTATATTTTCCATGTACCCCCCTTAATGACTACTTGTATCGATCCCAATCAACAAAGTCTAGTTTTTGTCCTCGTGTTTACAAACATGATAAAAAACAATATCTCGATGATCATATAAATGAACAACCATCCATTAGAATTCATGGGTACCAACTACTGCAACGGCTAGTTTAGTAGGATGTCCTTTGTGTACATGGTTCAGTCAACCATTATATCTGTATACATGTAGTTGTACGTGCAAGTCCCCCTCCATCATTATCAACCTGGGTTATCTCGGATTACTCGTAACCATGCATTGGTTTTTATTGGCTTACCCTAAACCATGCTTAGGGTTTTTTCAGTTGACCCTAAACCATGGCGAGGGTTTTCTCATTTGACCCTAAACCATGCTATAGGAATCCCTCTCCACCTCACTCTCACAAGTGGTTTCTGGATTACCACAAACCTACACTACAAAGTGGTTTTTGGCTTACCACAAACCTGCACTTACAAAGTGGTTTTGAGATTACCACGAACTTCATGGGGGTACACATGCCTCATAAGGCTCATATCACAAGTGACTTAGGCACAATACACACTCAACTTGTGGAGATACCACGTACATACTTTCCAAGGACCACTACAAAACATTACATTTGCTTACTAATACATGTGTGATTCACATTACAATATAATATTTAGTCTTCTTTATTATTCCACACTCACAATATTTTTTTAGCTTTGTTGTCCATCCTTATTCAGCATCTCGTGATGCTACCATAACCAATACACTTTTCTTACATATTGCTTCCAAAAGCATTGTCTCTGCCACAACCTTTGTCTCATGCTATTCTTATAAAAAAAATAAAAAAAATCTCTGCTACACTATGAACCTCTTCATCCACATTATCGATAGTAATATCAGATCTCCACACTTTCATGCCATTTATTAGAGTATCCAATTCTAACAAAATAACTTCATATTGAAGTGGCTAATCTCAATATGTGTATTTATTTACCCAAACATACACAAACAACGGAATTTCGATTTTTTCCTTATAGAAACAAAGACAAAAAAAAAATGACCTATTAAAGAAAAAAAAGGGACACATTGAATACAAAAAAAATTCATTATGGGACAATTTTCAAGTCACATCTATCATTTTTCTTAAAAAGACAACTATCCTCCATGATTCGTTGGTCGTAAAATTTCTTTATTATAATCCAAGGATCAATTAATTTTCATATACCTACCATGTAAGTGCATTGAAAACGAAAAATTGACTCGGAAACAACGATAAAAAAAAGTTTCATTTACCCAAGCATGGACAAACAACCATGCATTCAAACAAACAACCAAATTTTTATTTGTTCGTTACAGAGGCAGAGACAAGAAAGAACGACTTATTGACCAAAAAACGATCATTATTGGGAGAATTTTTAGGTCACATCTATCATTTCTGTATCCATTGTTTCCTCAAAAAATAACTATCCTCGTTATAGAGGCAGAGACAAGAAAGAACGACTTATTGACCAAAAAACCATCATTAATGGGAGAAATTTTAGGTCACATCTATCATTTCTATATCCATTGTTTCCTCAAAAAAATAACTCTCCTCGATGATTCGTTGGTCCTAAAAATTCTTTATTATAATCTAGACGATCCATTAATTTCCCTACGTCCCATGGAAATCCCATTGAAAATGCAAAATCGACTGGGAGACAACGACTCCTCGTTCTGGAGCAGATCAATAATGTGGTGCAACTCGCCATGAACATCAACTACCAACACACGTTGTAATTGCTATTGATTTCGATTGATTTCCAAGTAGTTGGCTTGACTTCGGAGACCAAACGCATTGAGGTAAACTTAGATGTAATCGGTGTTTAAGTACAATATTAATATTTTTTTTAATGTTTTACTAATGGTAGATATTTATTATATTAGATTTATTGAACCTCAACTATCAACACACGTTGTAATTGCTATTGATTTCGATTGATTTCCAAGTAGTTGGCTTGACTTCGGAGACCAAACGCATTGAGCTAAAGTTAGATGTAATCGGTGTTTAAGTACAATATTAATATTTTTTTAATGTTTTACTAATGGTAGATATTTATTATATTAGATTTATCTAATTTTGGTAGATATTTATTATATTAGATTTATCTAATTCTGGATTTATAAGGAAATTTATTATGGAATGAGGGGTCAAAAGAGATGTGAAAACTTTTTTTTGTAAAATATTATTAATTAATTAATAATTTATAAATTATTTATCATAATTTACAATAATATTATTAAATTAGTATTTATATTAAATAATTAAATAATTAATTAATACTTAATTATTATAAATAAATTAATATTTAATAATAATATAGATTGAGGGAGTTTATAAATGTTTAAAAATTACAAACTAAAACTAATGAAATAGTGTGTGAGCAACAAACTCAAATTGTTTATTTGGTTTTAGAATTAGATAAAACATAAAATAAGAATTATGCATGTTAGTATCATGTTTCTATTAATCTTTAGGTCATTTTCTTTCTTTGTTTTTAAATCGAGAAGACTTATAGTGTGTATGCTACAAACTCAAATTGTTTATTTGGTTTTAGAATTAGATAAAACATAAAATAAGGATTGTGTTACATGTTAGTATCATGTTTTTATTAATCCCTAGGTTATTTTTATTTTTATTTTTTTTTAAATCGAGAGGAATTGACAATTGGGTTGGCCTTATACTTCTATGACATAAAGTTGATTCCAACCACTACCACTATAACCTTGACAATTGGGTTGGCCTTATACTCGCATGACATAAGGTTGATTCCAACCACTACCACTATAATTTTGGCAATTGGATTGGCCTTATACTCGCATGACATAAGGTTGATTCCAACCACTATCACTATAACCTTGACAATTGGGTTGGCCTTATACTCGCATGACATAAGGTTGATTCCAACCACTACCACTATAATCTCTAGGTGCCTATGTATGACAATTGGGTTGGCCTTATACTCGCATGACATAAGGTTGATTCCAACCACTACCACTATAGTCGCTAGGTGCCTATGTATGAAAATTGGGTTGGCCTTATACTCGCATGACATAAAGTTGATTCCAACCACTACCACTATAACCTCTATGTGCCTATGTATGCCCTTTTTGCAAGCATAAATGAATTGCAGTGATTTGAACCTCAAAACTCCTCACACAAAATACTTCATTTTCACATCCATTGCCACTTAAATTTTTCTCAAAATATTTTATTTTAATATTTATGAAAAACTATTTTATGTCGTTTAGCTGCCCCTCATGATGGACAAACAAGTAAAGTGGGAGTGATTCTACTCATCAAAGACTCTACTTGGGAGGAAAAGAAGAGTAGTAAGTAAGGAGTCATTAATATATTTTACTGCAATTATCATTATTTGCATTGGAATGGAGTGAGTTTTATTAACATTGTCACTATATTTTATTATAAAATAAAATGTGAAAATGATATAACATAGAAATTGTTGGAAGTTTGACAACTAATTATGTAAATTTGGGTAAAATGTAACAAGTTAGTTTTGTACCGAATCATCGGCTATGTAACTGAGGAGGCACATATAAAACCAAATGAATGCCCGGACTATTGTAAGGATAATCATTATTGATTGAATAGAGATTCCAATCCCTTGCCCCGTGGATGTTTCCTTGACACCTTGTCAAGGTTTTACCACGTAAATCTTGTGTTGTTACTTGTGTGTGCATTCAGTTTTTCCAGTCAGTTATATGTTTTTCTTGGTCAATGTATAACTAAATTGTTTTCCTTCTTTACTCATTCACCTATTCGAACTATAAATGGTATCAGAGCTAGTTAGTTGAGTTGAAGGTCTTGGAGAAATCGGAGATCAAGAGAGAAATCTGTTGCGTGCGTGTTAAAGATCAAAAATCTGCTACATGCGTGTTAAAGACCTCATTGCTACGTGGAGGCTCATTAATTTGCTGTGTGCGTGATTAAAAGCTATGAGTGCTGCGTAGACTATAAATCTGTTTCGTGTTAAAGACCTCATCGCTGTGTGGAGGCTCATTCTTCTGCGTGTGCATGAAGCATGGCTGAGGGTGACCATTGCTGCATGGGGAGACTCGCTGCCACTGTCGAAGAGAAAAGGAGGCCGGTTGAAGGAAAGTCAGCTGATTGTTGCTGCCCATTCAGAACCCTCTGTGTCCCAGAACCCACCACCATTGTTTGCCCTCTCTGCGTGGTGTCTCTGCGTTTGTCAAAGGCTGAGCGTGGAAGCGTGGAATGGTTGGCTGAGCATGGAAGCGTGGAAAGTGGGAACAAATTTGCCGTGTGGCTTGGAGCGTGATGTTGTTCTCTGCGTGGCTGAGGACGGTGTCTAGCAGAACCGACAGAACCATTCTCTGCATGCTGCCAGTGCTGGTTGCTTGAGGAAACCAAAAATTGAAGAAACCACGGGTATTGCCAGAGGACTTCAATCAGCAAAGTAAATCCGGGTATTTGTGAGAAAAAAAAATATTTTGCAAAGTTTCCAGAAATTGTTTAATTTGGACAAAAATCAGTGGATTTTTTTGTCATTCAGAAATTATTTTTTTTGTTTTGTTTTGTTTTTTTTTTTTTTTTTTTTTTAAACAAAACTACAGCATTCAGATTTTTTTTTTTTTTCCTGAAAACCAAAACAACAGCAACAAATTGAAATCATTTTTTTTTTCCTTAAAAGGGTGGATTTGTTCAAATTTGGAGGAAAGAAAATCAAGAAAATCAAAGTTATTATTATTATTATTATTTTAAATTGAAGGAAAGAAAACAAAGTATTTGAAATAAAAATCTGTTGAAGGGTTGTTTTGGGGGAATTATTTTTTTTTATACAAAAAGTTTTTTGAAGAAAGGAAAAATATAAACCCTAGTTGAAAGACTAAAGATTGAAACCCTAGGAAAAAATGGCCAAGATGTCGAATGCAAAATTTGAGTTCGAGAAATTCACTCGCAAGAGCAATTTTGCTCTTTGGAAACTGAAGGTTAGGGATCTGCTTGTGCAACAAGGGTTGCACAAGGCATTGGATGGGGCAACTAAGAAACCTGCAACCATGACTGATTCAGACTGGGAGGACTTGGATGCCTGAGCTCTCAGTACCATCTGGTTATGCCTGGTAGATGAGGCTCTCTTCAACATTGTGGAAGAGAGTACAGCTAGAGGTTTATGGGAAAAACTGGAAAAACTCTATGACAAAGTCGTTAAAAAATAGAATTTATCTGAAAAGACTACTGTACAGTCTTCGAATGAAAGAGGGTTCAAAAGTTGCAGAACATTTGAATGTTTTTAATACACTTATATGCCAATTAACAGATATGGAAGTTAAAATTCAGGAAGAAGATAAAGTCATAACTTTGTTGTGTTCTCTGCCTGAATCATGGGATCACTTCGTAACTTCAATCAGCTTGAGCACTACTAATCCTTTCAAGTTTGAATCAGTCATGGGAGCTCTCTTATCTGAAGAAGTACGAAGGAAATCCAGTACTGAAGCAGCTGCATCAGTTGCCATGATAGCTAGAGGACGGTCAAAGGAAAGAGGAGAAAAGACAATGGGGTCTTCCAGATCTAAATCGAAGGGAAAGAAGTGTAAGGAAAAATGTTGGCATTGTAATAAAATTGGACACCTGAAGAAAGACTGTTGGAAACGAAAAGAATCTGATAACCCGAAAAAGGAAGCGAATCAGGTCGATTCAGGTATGATAGATGAAGTTTTATCTGCTGAATAATTATGTATGATAGATGAAACTTCACCTAAATGTAATGTCTCTCAGGGTTTAGAAAGCTGGCTGTTAGACTCTGGTGCTTCTCATCACACATGTCCACACAGAAATTGGTTTACTTTGTATGAAAATGTAAATGGTAGTTCTGTGTTTATGGGTAATAATGTATCATGTAAGACTGTTGGGATGGGAAATATCAGGATTAAGATGTATGATAACACAGTTAGAACATTAAATAGTGTTAGACATGTACCTGATTTGAAGAAAATTTTGATTTCTTTGGGAGTGTTGGATTCAGATGGTTATAAGTTTACAGGTCAGAATGGCGTGCTAAAAGTCCTTAAAGGTGCCCTAGTTGTAATGAAAGCAGAAAAGGTCGGAAATCTTTACAGATTAAAAGGAAGTACTCAGGTCAGTGAAGCAGCGGTTGCGTCAGAAAAGGAAGAAAAAGGTACTCGTCTATGGCATCAGCGATTGGGTCACATGAGCGAGAAAGGTCTTTAGATACTGATGAAACGTAAATCTCTTCCCGATTTGAAATCTTTGAAGTTAGATTTCTATAAACATTGTGTGTATGGAAAACAGTGTAAACAGAGATTTAAAACTGGAAATCATAATAGTAAAGATATTTTAGACTATATTCATTCTGATATGTGGGGACCATCTCCTGTTGTATCATATGGAGGTGCTATATATTTTTTAACGTTTATTGATGATTTCTCCCATAAAGTTTGGGTCTTTATGCTAAAAAGGAAAGCTGATGTATTTAATGTCTTTAAACAATTTAAAGCAATGGTAGAGAAAAGAACTGGCAAATCAATTAAATGTTTAAGAACTGACAATGGTGGTGAATTCACTTCAATAGAATTTGAACAATACTGTAAGGATGAAGGAATCATTAGACACAAAACTTTTGTTTATACTCCTCAGCAAAATGGTGTTGCTGAACATATGAATTGGACTCTTATGGAAAGAGCTAGAAGCATGATCAACAATGCTAACTTGCAAAAGGAGTTATGGGCAGAAGCAATATCTACTGCTTGTTATTTAGTTAACAGATCACCTTCAGTAGCAATTAATTGTAAAATTCCTGAAGAAGTTTGGATAGGTTAGTCTTGTGATTATTCACATTTAAGGATATTTGGCTGTGATGCTTATTCTCTTATTCCTAAAAATCAACATTCAAAATTAGATCCAAAATCGAAATGTTATGTCTTTGTTGGGTCTGACTATGCAGTGAAAGGATACAGGTTGTGGGATCCTACATTGCGGAAGATAGTCATTAGTAGAGATGTAACATTTGATGAATCTTCTCTTTTAAAATCAAATGTTGAAAGAATTGAACATGAACAGGTATCACCAAATCAACAAGTCCAGTTGGAGGCTAGACCTTTTGGTGACAGTCAAAAGAAAGGAGAGACTTATGGAGAAAAAGGTGTTGAAGATACAAAGGAAGTTGTTGAAGTTTCTGAACCAGTTCAACAACTAGTCACTCTAAGAAAGTCTACAAGGGAAAGAAAAACTCCCAAAAGGTATGAATATTTTGCATCATCTTTTGCTTTGATTACTGAATATGGGGAACCTTCTTGTTATCAGGAAGTAGTAGATGATACAGATAGTGAAAAATGAAAAATAACTATGAAAGAAGAAATGGATTCCTTAGCCAAGAACAATACCTGGGATCTTGTAGAACTTCCTGAAGGGAGAAGTGTTATTGGATGCAAGTGGGTCTTCAAACTGAAATAGAAAGTTGATGGAAGTATTGAAAGGTATAAGGCGAGACTGGTAGCAAAAGGGTATTCTCAGGTTGAAGGTATAGACTTTCATGAGATTTTTTCTCCAGTTGTAAAACTTGTTTCTGTTCATACTGTGTTGGCACTAACTGCATTATTTAACCTTGAGTTAGAACAGTTAGATGTTAAAACAACTTTTCTACATGGTGATTTGAATGAAGAGATATATATGGAACAACTAGAAGGTTTTGTACAAGGTCGCAGCAGAAGATTAGTTTGCAAGCTCAGGAAATCATTGTATGGTCTGAGGCAGTCTCCTAGACAATGGTACAAGAAGTTTGATTCCTTCATGGTGAGCCAGAACTTCATAAGAAGTGAGTATGATCATTGTATATACTTCAAAAGTTTCAATGGCATATTCATTATCTTAGCTTTGTATGTTGACGATATGCTTATTGCAAGCAAAAGCATGGAAGAGATCAACAGGTTAAAGGCTAAGCTCTCTAGGATGTTTGATATGAATGATCTTGGAGCAACAAAACATATCTTGGGCATGGAGATACACAGAGACAGGAAAAATGGTAAGCTTTGGTTATCAAAGCAGAAGTATGTGGAGAAAGTACTTGAAAAGTTCTGTATGAAAAATGTGAAACCTGTTAATATTCCATTAGCTTCCCATTTTAAGCTTTCTTCGGTTTTGAGTCCTAGAACTGATGAAGAAAAGCAGCATATGTCCCATGTACCATATGCAAATGTTGTAGGCAACTTAATGTATGCAATGGTATCTACAAGACCTGACATTTCACATGCAGTTGGAGTTGTCAGCAGGTTCATGGAAAATCCAGGTGAAGAACATTGGTGAGCAGTGAAATGGGTGCTTCGATATCTAAGAGGCACAAGTGACCATTGCATCATATTTAGTGGTAGTGAAGGATCTGTCTGCAGATATGTAGACGCTGATTATGTAGCTGATTTGGACAAAAGAAGATCTACTACAGGTTATGTCTTTACTCTTGCAGGTGGAGAAATTAGTTGGATGTCAAAGCTTCAAGAAACAGTTGCATTGTCCACTACTGAAGCAGAATATATAACTGCTTCAGATGCCAGTAAAGAAGCAATCTGGTTAAAGGGTCTACTTGATGAGATTGGAAGGATGCAGGAGAAAGTGAATGTACTTTGTGATAATCAAAGTGCTATTCACTTGGCTACAAATCCTGCTTATCATAGCAGAACCAAGCACATTGATGTAAGGTATCATTTTCTGAGACATGTGATCGATGGCGGAAAAGTAGCTCTTCAAAAGGTCCATACGCGAGAGAATTGTGCAGACATATTCACAAAGCTAGTTACAGTAGAGAAATTGCGATGGTGTTTAGCTTCTCTTGGCTTGCAGAAAAGATGATGAATGGGCATGGGCAAGGGATTAGGAAAATTGTTGTCAAGGTGGAGTTTGTTGGAAGTTTGACAACTAATTATGTAAATTTGGGTAAAATGTAACAAGTTAGTTTTATACCGAATCATCGGTTATGTAACTGAGGAGGCACATATAAAACCAAATGAATGCCCGAACTATTGTATGGAGAATCATTATTGATTGAATAGAGATTCCAATCCCTTGCCCCGTGGATGTTTCCTTGACACCCTGTCAAGGTTTTACCACATAAATCCTATGTTGTTACTTGTGTGTGCGCATTCAATTTTTCCAGTCAGTTATATGTTTTTCTTGGTCAATGTATAACTAAATTGTTTTCCTTCTTTACTCATTCACCTATTCGAACTACAAAAATCTCTAAAATGTTTCTATGTTTGCACCGTGAAACTTTATTGAAACATTGATTTCATGAATAGAGACTTTATAGATATTTAAAATTGGGAAATCATAAATACTTTATGATTTTGTTATATTTATTTATTGAGTGCTTAGATAGTAGGCAATGAGATAGTTTTCAAACTTATTATTATATTTGTCAAACTTTCTTTTGAAACTTCATGCTATTGAATGTTCCTATTGATAACACAGAAACGCTGTAATATATTGTCATTATTGATAGATGTTCAATAATATATTGTATGCTTTTTTAATGTGGAAATTGTGATGAAAGGTTATCTATATGGAGTGGATTATTATATAATTTTTTTATTTATTTTGGTATATCTTAGGTGGAAAAATTGGAGGAAGTGGGTTGCAAATCCAATTTTAATTGTAAGTATTTGTTTAAAAAATGGGGTTCAAAACCATTTAGAGCCATTTTTTGGTGTGAAATGTTAATTTTTGGGGTCACAATATCTAGAACTTTTTCCCACTCCCTTAACAATATTTTACATATCTATATTTTTCCAATGGTGTGAAAATCACATCAACTAGAGCTAAGGTGTAAAAGAAACACCTTGTACAAATTGACTTACTTTCTTGACCCCAATGGTACAAGGGAATGTCGTGTTAGCCCCCATTACTCATGCATGTGAGGGTAGTCACATGTGGACTTTCATGAAGATTCTACAAGGTCGAAAGTTAAAACTCTAATGATAGATGGATATCAAGGTTATGTAAGTACCAAGTCATTAGGAGGAAAAGTGATTCCATTATTTAGTAATGTATTTGTTCCTTAGTTGAACAAAGAATCTAAGGATGGTATTTTGAGATGGTATTTCATGAAATTAAGCACAACAATAATAATAATTTATGTTGGATCTAAAAAACAAATAGAAAAATATACTATTTCAAAATGTTATAATATCTATTAATTCTGGTCAAAGTTTCTCTAATATTATAAGATCTATTAATTCACTGGGCAAAATTTCTCTAAGATATTATGTTGTTTTTTAACTCTATGTTTCTACATTATTTATTGTTGTAACTATGTTTATTTAATTATTTAGCAATTTTTTCTCTCACACATGAACTATATTCCACACCATTCATTCCTTTCAATTGGAACCAAATCCTTATCTAAATTTAGGGGTGTTGGAGACACGGTTTTTTATCTAAATTTAATTTAAGTAGGGACTTGGATAGAAAGAATTCTTGCTTCAAGAAAATGATGAGAACATCCAGGTTAGTAATAGAGAATTTTAAGGGCACACAATTTGTGTTATGGAAGTTTAACATGGAGAAGTTATTGATAGAGTGAGATACATCTATTGTAGTATTTAGAACCAAACATATTGGCATGATAGATAGAAACAATTATTTTTGGGTGTAAAGGAGAGAATCTTAATTACGATTTGTTTATTGAATTAGTGTTACTGAAAGGTTTTGCAGAAAAGAATATAATGAATTAAGGGATTTCTAATAAGCTAAATAATTTTTAATAATCTATTTCTAATAAGCTAAATACTTTCTTAATTATATTTCGTTGAAAAATTGTTCACCTTGAAATTTTCTGATGATTCTTCTATAAATAAGAATCTAAATGTCTTCAAAAATATTATGAAACACTTGATTTTAGTTGAAGTGAAAATGGATGAGAAAGATACTTTTCATTTTTCTTAATTTATCATAAAAAGTTGATAAAATTGAATTAGGAAGAACTATTAAAAAACATAATGCTTCAAAACATCACGACTATATTACTTTTAGAGTGAGTGGAAAGTTTCTAAAGCCACCAACCAGGCATAGGCTACTTCTAGGAAAAAAAGGAAAGAAAGATAACAGTGTCGACATAAATCTTATTATAGACGTAATCCTTATAGAGTATTCAAGGAAAATGGATGAAATTACATCAATGTTATACATTTTAGAAGACATTTGGAAAAAAAGAAAATGAAGAAAAAAAGAATGATTTTGATGATGAATTTGGAAAATATTCTTAGGAAGATGGAGAACATTTCTTTCTTACATCATTGATAACTCATGCATGATAACTCTTGCGTGCTAGACTACATGGTTGACAAATTTCAAATATTCCTTACATGGTTGCCAAACTTCAAATATTCCTTCTATACATACAAGTCCCCATTGATATTTATTTTCAGTGTATAAGAAAAATGACTATGGGATGGTATAGCTAGGTGATGACTCTTCACTTAGTGGAGTTGTCAGATAATTGTGATTACATTCAGTAGTAGTAATATGAATTGGACCAATGTAGTCGTGCACATTTTGATTTTGGTGTGAAATATATTATTAATGAGAAAATTTATTTAAGAAAATGTGGATATTTTTTAAATCTATAAATAGGATTTATTACTATATTACAAGTTAACATTATGGCTTACTCATATCACATGCCAAAAAAACCTTAATTCATATTTATATGATTTTTTTTTAATTAATCAATTTCAATAAGAGAGGAAGGAGATACCTACTATTAGATAATTTTAACATTTGATATGTGACTATTAAGAATATTCTAAAATATTTTGTGGAGGTTAAAATTCCTACCATCAACCTAAAAATTATTTAAAAATTAAATAAAAAATCCTAAAACCTTATTGCTCGGAAAGTCTCTAGGCCCAGAGATATTGTGGTTAAACATTATAACTCGTCAAATTACATATAAATAGGAATACAATAAAGCCCAATATAGAAGAGACATTGTGGTTAAACATTTTGATTCATCAAATTACGTATAAATAGAAATACAATAAAAAAAAGTAAATAGAACACACAATTGATAATTATAATTATAATTAATTATAACTAACCATTAAACTAATCTAGATTCATCTTAACTTTGGATTTACCAAGCATTGAAAGGAAAGCGATCAAATTTCTTAAGTGCAAACTTCCTCTAAAATGAAAAGAGATTGGTCTACTATGACGTAGTAGATAATCTAAAATTAATATTAATCTACACTAATTCTAAGACAAATACACCTTTATATATATATATAAAAAGTTATTGTAAAAATGATCATAAATAAATTGGTATTTTTTTTCAAATGTATAGTTGTTTATATATATTCACATTCGAAGGGAAAAATAAAAAATGTGTATTTCATTAGATAATTTGGAAACAAGGAATAACGCAAGTGGTAAACACCGAAAGAATTTAAAAAGGGCTATGCTCTGCCTACAGGAGGCCATGCGATTGGTTTGTATGGGTTGGAAATTTCTATAACTCTTTTACCTAAATATTGAAATGCCACGTTTTGTTTGAAATCTTTAACGTCGAAACAATTAATTTTGTATGGAATTGTGTAAAGGCGCATGGTTTCACGTTCAGATTCGAAGAATCAGCGGATCGAACTTCGATTTGACGTAGTATTTAAAAAAATGAAACTGTTCTTCTTACGGGCCCCACAACAACAATTACGAGGCCAGAAACATATTAATTTTCGCACATCCTTGGAAATATTGTCCTAAACAATACGTTCTGTTTGAAATCTTTAGCATTGTAATTACAGGTTCTGTTTGAAATCTCGTAAATGCGCAAGGTTTCAGTGTTCAAAATAAGCGATGCTATTTTACAGTCAGAAAATCGAAATTCTATATAACATAATTGATTTAACTCGTTAACTGTATACCATAACGAGTTATTGATTTAACTCGTACAAACTGTACCTACTATAGGATTCGTGTTAAATGGAAGCCAGCAATCTCACTGTACCTATCGTATTTACCTATTATATCCATCCTCACAAATGCATTCACTGCCCAGAATGGGGATGGCCATACATAGTCATGGTATGGTGCTGAATAAGGTACTGGTAAGTATTAATGGCCCAATAGCATAGGAATTATTGGTTGCCCAATAGCATAGCATTAAAGCTAGATTTTTAAAAATGAAATCATTGAAATATTATATCATAGATAATGCTTTATTGTGGAAAGACAATGGTGGCATTCTATTAACTTGTTTACTAAAAGATGAAGGTGATAAAATTATGCAAGAATTCCATGCAGGAGATTGTGGAGGACACTTGTATTGGAAGACTACTGCTGAGAAGATCCTAAGCGCTGGTTTTTACTAGCCCACTCTTTTTGTAGATGTTAAGAAACATGTGACCTCCTGTCATAAGTGTCAGATATTTGAGGGAAAAAGAAAGATTTTACCTTTACCTCTCAAACCCATCTCCACAGAAATGCCATTTAAACAATGGGGTTTATACTTCATTGGAGAAATTCACCTAGCCTCCTCAGCCCAGCATAAATGGATTTTGATTGATTACTTTACCAAATGTATAAAATCCATCCCTTCTAGATAAGAAACAGACTTTGTCATTATCTCATTCCTTGAAAACAATATCACGTCAAGATTTGGATGCACTCAAAAATTCATTATTAATAATGCAGCTTCTTTTAAATATAAGAAAATGGTAGACTTTTGTAACAAATATCATATCACCCTTGGTCATTCCATTGCCTATTACCCTCAAGGTAATGGACTTGCAGAATCCTCTAACAAAATCCTTGGCAATACCATTAAGAAACCACTAGAAGACAACAAGAAGACATGGAACAAAAAATTGGTCAATGCCTTATGGGCTTATTTGATGCCTACCCCCAATAGTCTTAACCTAAACTATAAATTATTTTATGGCCATGTGAAGAAATTTAGTTTGTTCAAGTTATGATTTCTTTTAGGTGTCTTCCTTCACTTATGGTGTGAAAAAGTAAGCTCAAATAAACTATGAACAACAACTCTTAAAACTTGATGCCCTTTGTTCAAAGTATAGAGTAGCTTAGTGTGTGTAGTGCAATGTGTGTGTAAGTGACAAAGTGAACATAAAAAGTGGAATGATGTGGATATACGATGATCCTTTACAAAATCCTCTACTTTTACTAAGCTATGCTTGTTCCTTACCTGCAAATAAAATAATATGTGGTTGATGGGCCACTTACTACCTCCCTATTACACTATGTGAGCCTAAAAAGGGAGATGGAAAACCAAGTGCTTTGAGAAAGCTTTTAGATGCAAACCCAGGATCGTCTAAAAGACGCAAGGGAAGCAGGGGCTACTCCCTTTCTTTAATAACACTCGGTTCCTAGTCCCACTGCTAACGAAGTAAAAATGCTTTGGTTAGTAAAAAATATGTGCGGATTATGGACCACTTACTCCTTTACTAATTAAGTTATGTGACTTGTGAAAAAAAAAAAAAAATATTAAAAACGACGTCACACTTCGTTTCTCTTAAGAGGCTAGCTATAAGCTTTCATTCACAAATATATAGTGTTCAATTAGATAAACAAAATTATATCTAATCTCACAATTATTTTCGCAAATGTGTATTATAAATTGAATGTATGTAGATAAATATGAGTAGATATGCATTTTTGAAACCAAAATCATAACAAATTCATATGTAAAATTAGGCCAAATTAAATTAAATTAAATTGAAAAATCATGCAACCCAATATAGTTTTGGTAACCAGTTTATTTTAACATTACAGACTAATAAATAGTAACTAATACAAATAAACCAAATTATATAAACAAATATTATTTTAATTCAAAAGTAAATGTAATTAATTTTTTATAGAAAATAATTTATATTCCATAAAACTTAATTATATATTAAGAAACTCGAACTAATCCAAATATACTAAATTTATATGTTATGAAAACTAAATCAACCAAAATCACTAAATTCTTATTAACAAAACAAAATCCTAATGAAAAATATTCCTGGAATGCTTGATTTAAGGCAAGAAATGGAATATTTTTTTAACCTGAAATAATAGTTTTTTTTTAAGAATATAGTATATGTTTCAAAGTTTAAGATGACCGCTCTTTCAACGATCACTATAAGCCAGCAAACACACTGATATTATCCTATTAATTAAAAAAAATAAATTAAGAAAACGGTTTTACATTAAACCTATCATTACTTAATATTATTACTTAATATCTGCTATTTTTAAATTAAAAAACATTAAATCTGCACAACTAATCAATACGAGCGGCAGCCCCCTAACAGTTTCTCAGAGCTTCCTAAGCGCTACAAGCACCTGTAAAGATATTATGCAGAAATTGGACGACACCAGGCTTTTCTAGATGCCATAGAAATACGCTTGAATGATGTTGTTCTTTAGAAAATAAAACAATCTCAGCATCTCCATAGGCACTAAAATTGGATCCAATATTGAGCTACATGACTATAGAAAACTCAGACAAAGCAAAAGAAATCGTAATGGTAGCATCATAAACTTACTTGTGCAGGTCTGAGAAAGTAGGTGCAGGTTTGAGAAAGTAGGTTTAGCGCCTAAGATCCTTTGTGCCGGTCTTCAAATAGCTCAAAATGCAGAAATGGGTGCCCATACCCTGTTCGCCCTTCACCTGTTATATAAAAGGCGGAATTCATTCATCCAGACGACGGGAAACAGGGAATTAGTGTAGGTAGATACGATTCATGTTAAATGGAAGCCAACAATCTAATTGTACCTATCGTATCTACCTATCACATCCTTCCGCACAAATG
This sequence comes from Pinus tabuliformis, assembly GCA_031772625.1. Lineage (NCBI taxonomy): Eukaryota > Viridiplantae > Streptophyta > Pinopsida > Pinales > Pinaceae > Pinus > Pinus tabuliformis. The sequence goes on along the minus strand of CM062804.1, from coordinate 332,682,612 downwards.
CATTCACTGCCCCACAATGGGGATGGTGATACCATAGGCATGGTATGGTGCTGCATAAGGTACTGGTAAGAATTAATGGCACAATAGCGTAGGAATTATTGGTTGCCGATATGATTCGTGTTAAATGGAAGCCGACAATCTAATTGTACCTATCGTATCTACCTATCATATCCATCCACCCAAATGCATTCACTGCCCCAGGATGGGGATGGCGATACCAAAGGCATGGTATGGTGTTGCATAAGGTACTAGTAAGCATTAATGGCCCAATAGCATAGGAATTATTGGTTGCCATCGAAAAGGCTGTCCGTATGATGTTGTGAGCATTTTGGTTGATCTATTTGCACGAATGCAGTGATGTGTAGATGCCGTAACCACATTTATTGTGGCCGATGAGGATGATGATACCATCGCATGAAATGCCTATGGTCATACATAAAAAGGAGTACTATAAGGCATTAAAATCCCAATAGCATAGGATTTTGCCATATAACACACCCGTTTTGTCAGTTGCTTTTACATCGTTGAAAAAATAAAGTAAAATCATTCATTCTAGTTCGTTTCACGCTAACAAAGATTATTGGCCAACCACGAGATTGGGAGATTATTGGCCAACCACTAGACTAGGAGTAGAAGAAAATTATATTTCGATTTTGTGATCCATTTAAAATATATTGTAAGCTTTATCTAGTCAATAAAATTTACTCAGGTTAACATAGAGAAAAGAAAAATGGATCGCTAGTTTACTTAAAATATTCACCAAGAATTTACAATAAATGGCATATATTCATAAATAATTTCCAATAACACACAATAAACCATATTACATAATTAAAATACTACAATAAATTACGTATATTTATGAATAAATTACATATATTTATGAATAATTTGCAGTAATACATAATAAAAGTCACATATATGATGGTATTTCTTGAATTTTTATTGGTTGAATTGTTAGAAGATAAAAGGATATATAGAGTTTAAATTAGGAATAAAAATGTAAAAAAATCATGAAAATTAAAAAAAAAGTCTTTACAACAATAATTATGGCTATATAAATTTCAATTTACACCTGTGTATGAGTAATTATTTTTAAATTTAAACTCTATACTACAAGAAACTATTACTAACTAAGACTATTTATCACACTCAAACATTTCTCCTATTCAAAGAATCACTATGATGAGGTATCTAATGTACAATAATAAGATATACAACATGGAATACAAGAATATTCTTATTTTACTTTAAACCCTAGAAAAAACTACCTATGGATCAAACGAGGGTGGCATAAAGATGATTTTTAAAGTATATCTAAATTTAAGTAGAAATTATGATATGAGAAAAAATGAGGGAATATAAGAAAATTAAGATAATATAAGGGCCTTATCAACCATAACTTAGAATACTAAGCAAAATCAACATTGCTAAAATAAAAAACAAACTCTGAGATTCAAGTTTCAATTGAAAAACATTACGTTCAACCACTCCCAAAATATCATTGGTAGAAAGAACTTGTCATCTTTATGATACTAAGAAATTTGAAAATGAAAGGTAATTTCATTAGGATGCGTCATACATTAAGTCACAATTTCAAATATTTGTCACAATATCAACTTTCCTAATCTTATACCTCACCGGAAATCTTATAATCTAAGACACTTGTCTTTAAACATTTTCAATAATAAAAATAAAATTATGAGACAAAACTAGTAACTTCCTACCTTTCTTAAAGTCCAAAGTCATGTCTCTAGTTTCCATAGGCATTAATCATACTTATGAAAAATGTTAAATTAGTAATGTTTTTAATCTACTCTAAAATAAAATGTGTATGTTTTCAAAAAAATAAACACGTATATGTTTAACGAACCTTAATGTCTTTAAAGTAATAGCATAATTTTTTTTTACATTATATTCATTTTTCTTTTAATTGACCAAGAGGATTTAGTGTTACAATTATGGGTTTCTTATTTTTTTGATATAATACATTAATTTCTGTATTCAAGCTTCTGTGATGCATAATGAATTAAACAAAGTCTTTTGGTAGAAATCACATGAGAAAGTCTACACTGCTCTCTATTTAAGCCTTTGCCATGGTCTGCCTCTTTGATGATAAACCACACTTGATGGTCCGAAACGCGCTGGCCAAAAATTCTCTCATGTGATTTCTACCGAAAGACTTTGTTTGAATAATACATTAATGTTGATCACTATAAATGTTAATTTTGAATATATTGTTATTAGCGTCTAGCTCAATATCTGATCTCTAGTTTTAATGGAAATTAATTATTATTATAAAAATTTTAAGTTAATAATTTTTTTAATTTATTATAAAATAAAGTGTATATATTTTCAAATAAATAAATACATATGGATATATGTTTAAAGAATATAAAGGTCTTAAAGATAATAGCATAATCTTTTTTACATTATATTCATTTTATGCCTATATGTTTAGAGAATATTAATGTCCTAAAGAATATATTCATTTTTTTCTTTTAGATCATAATGGATGTTAATTTTGAATGTGTTGTTATTAGTGTCAAGTTCAAGGGAAGTTGGTAGTACAACATGACTATCAAAGTCAAGGGGTGTTTTCAATAGTGGCCTTGAATGGAATTTTATGATTCTTCTTTAAACGAAATTTGGTATTTTACGCCAAACTTGGCCCTTTCCTAATCTTAGCGGGCATCCGAAGATTACTCACATAGTCGGACTTCGAATTCTGTTAGTATGCTGGCATCCGAAGATCTGCCAGATTTTGGACTTTACGTGTATCTGGGGATCCATCCATCCAGATTGAATCCGATTCATTTTCTCATCTGCGAATCCACTCATTCGGTGGTTTACCAAAGTAACATCTTAATAAGTGCTTGGATTCTGGATTTTTTTCCTGGCCAATGGATGGACCCCAAATAATGGACAGTTGGAAGTGACATGTCAAAAAGATGACAAAGGTGATCATGTGGTGGCAGTAGACTATGACATATATCAGGAAGAAATAGCATTTTAGGTTTAAATGTTATTAACTACCGGATCTGTTGCTCGGAAGTTCGCCTACGGGTTGTCTCCGCAGTCAACATGACGTAGCATTTAAATTTATGCATTAACGTTCAGTAATATATATATGTTTACCTGCAATTCTCATTAACAGCTAACTCCACTTAACTTTTACCTACGTCGGTTCCTGTGCAACCTTCAATTCATTGACACTTCTTTCCGGGGCGTCTCCCTGTTACGTTCACATCCTTTAGATCATTCCGTTACTTTTTTTTTTAATTTCTATATTTTATTATTTTGAATATGGCCCCCTACCTTTACTTTTATTTTACATTTTTCATGATAAAGGATAGGTGACTTTGTTGGTGGGGTAACATGACTATGTAATTTTTTAACAAGTAGATTAAGTAGGTGATAATTTGGGTTTGGAAATATAGATTTTTTTGTATGTTTTTAATAAAATTTGGTTAATTTTTTTGGAAATTTAGGTTATAACTATTAAACTATAGAATTTTTCTTGTACCTGGGCTTATATCCCTGCGGTCGGGACGGACGGCTTGCCGCCTCCCCACCCGGGTTCTATTCCCCTCGCTGCACGTTTACGGCTGCTCCTGCAGCCATATGTCGCTGATACTTGCTTGCTCCGCAGCAGATATTTGTACTATCTCGCTTCTGTAAAAATGTGACTGATGTGATTGACAGTTGTATATAATGTAAATATTGTACTCTGGGCCTAATACAAGCTTCTAAAGGGACTAGCCCCCCATTTTTAAAAAACTATAGAATTTTAGTTGTTTTAGAGTTCTTGAGACCGTTGGATCTATGTTTACTTTCAAAATATGGATTGAAAGATTTCTAAATAATTTTTTTGCAAAATAAAAAACATCTAATTCTAATGAAAAAAAGTTGTCCAAGTGAAATTGTCTCCTCCTTAGGTAATGCCATATTTCCAAACACAAATTTCAATTTTTCAATGTTAGGTTAAATAGTCAATAACCCAAAACTAGTTAGAAATTAATTTAGCCATTTCCACTACTTCATCCATATAAGCTCATATTATTTTTTTCATATTAATGTTTGATTGTATCAATTATGTAGAGATTTTTCCACTATCTTAATAATGTTTGACTATATCAATTACGTAGAGATTTGTCCACTATTTAAATAATGTTTGACTATACCAATTATGTAAATATTTTTCCAGTAACTTAATAGGACAAACAAATTATTATTTTTCTTAGCCATCTTTGTGTAAATATAAGCACCTTTTAATTTATACACGAAATGACCTGTTTCACCTAAATCTAGGCATACAAGTTCAAGCAAGGTTGCGATTATTGTGGTTTTTTTGTTGTTCTCTACATGATTTTGATTAAAATTAACAAAAAAAAAAAAAACCCTCAAAAAGGCCATTCCATCTACTAGTAAGACTAAAGGATAAATATATCCTAAAAGTAATTTTTTAGAGGAAAGACACGTGAGAGTAAACATTATCGGAATGGCCAAAAATCTATATCAAAAGCTTTGATATAAAGGAAAAGTCTAATGTATCCTCCCACTCCCTTAATGAATGATGCAAACATCCTTTCTAAATTAGTGAAACCCACTAAGGCTTATGAAGGGTCAAGATGAGTGAAATCAATGATGAACCATTATGCATAGACATATTGATTACCTTATAAATATGAAGAGAAACAACCAAAGCAGAGCCAAATAGGGAATGTGACCCGCACTTTTGGAATACAATTGGTGTGCTAGAAGGCACATTGTGAATTTCAATATTCAAATACCTTGTTGAAGTCTTGGAATGTTAGATTTCCCATTCTGATCACTAATTTCCAAGGGGTTGGGGCAAGGCCTTGAAGAAATTTCACCCCATCAACATTTGTAACATTGTCTATCAAATGCTTACCAATCTCCTGGCTAGTTGACTTCAATCGTTGCTACATCGTTGATACTTGGGTTGATTAAAGATGAACAAGATGGTAAGGAAAAGATAAATTGTTGATGACATAGTAGAAATCTATGAAGTGCTACATTAAGTGGACAAGATAAGACCTGAGGATATGTTCCTTAAATTAGATATGCAAAAAGTGAGGTAAATTACAACTTCCTAGATCAAGTTTTGATAAGTATTCCCAAGATACGAAATGGTTATTAGGATTATTAGATGGTTATTAGCATTATTAGATGGTTGTTATCCAAGTATCTAGCTTTGTTAAGTTAAGTAGTTAACTTTACTAAGCTTTAATCTATACTAAGAAAACAAGGAGGGCTGCACGACAGCTAGTCCCTGCCTTAAGGGAGGAAGAATAGGGGAACTGGAGTAGACTGACCACTTATGTTTAAGCATTTTGTAAATGTTCATGTTGCTCAAGGCAATATGAGAAATTGAGGAACATAATTCAAAATAGCAGAAGTGTTGGGAGAAACTCTTAATTGAGGGTAGTTGGTTGGCTTCGGATGAGGGATAAGGACCCTAGCCAGCTAAATTGAGGGTAGTTGGTTCGCTCCAGATGAGGGATAAGGACCCCAGCCAGCTAAAATTCCAGCAAGCTAACTATCAAGCCAACATCCTTACATTACCCATACTATCTCATTGAACTTGTATCTCTATAATGGTCATAGTGTTTACAGGTAAATGTATCATGTATTGGAACACCAGTTACAAGTAAGCAATGCTTATCAATATTACATCATGTATTGGAACACCAGTTACAAGTAAGCAATGCTTATCAATATTACATACATCTTTGTATTACTGATAGAAGTTGTAGTTATGATATAAAGCAGAATACTAATCATTACAGTGCCGTAAAGCTTTGTATTACATATGTTTCATTAACCAATGAAATTAGTAGTACTAATACAAGCTTGTGAATATGGGAACAAGTAAACATTGTACATAAATGTTCCTTCGCTTATAGTGTTACAAGTCATAATAGATCCATAAAAACCCAACATGATTGTAACAGAACATAGGTTAATCTCTTATCCATATGAAACTCATAGTACGTTAGTTATGACCTTAATGGACCATAGATTCCAAAAGTTGCAGACTCGATACATCTTCTGGGGTCTTCACCTCATATAGCATATGAATTCACTTGACTCGTCTAGGGATGTTGATCATCAAGTGGGTAGTGCAAATAGAGTGTCTTCTTGCAACTAAGAGCTATTTAAATCGTGTAGTAATTTTGCAATTGCTTTTACTGAGCTATTGGGCTAGAGTCCTATTCATGATAGAGACGAAATCTCAGACTTGAAATATGCTTGAATTTCAGTCCAAAAAAGCAAGAAATATGCAGATCTCCATCTCCATTTATAAAATCACCTATATTTTGTTTTTCAACCTGTTTATGGCCTTAGTGCCTTCCGTGGGTTATTAAGTGGAATATAGCAAAAAGAAAAAAAATAGGACTTAGCTGGATGATTCTTTAGATCACTCAGTCATAAAATGAAAGTAAAAGAAATAAAACATGGCTATCAAATAGATATCAAATGAGATTAAGCGGCCCAAAAAAATCTTTATTCCAAAGCTGAAAGTACAAAGTTTCGAAATATTGAAACTAAAAAGCATTCAAAGTGATGACAAATTGCTTGCACCTTCTCTCACCAAGTCCAAGGATGGAATCAAATGATCATCAAGTGGGTAGTGCAGATTGAGTGTCTTCTTGCAACTAAGAGCTATTTAAATTGCGTGGTAACTTTGCAATTTCTTTTATTGAGCTACCTACTTTGCAATTTATTTTACTGAGTTATTGGGTTAGAGTCTAATTCATGACAGAGATGAAATCTCAGACTTGAAATATGAAAATTGAATTTCAGTCCAAAAAAGCAATCAATATGCATAGTTCCATTTCCATATATAAAAGCACCTATATTCTGTGCAAATATGTTCTTAAAACCCCATATGTACAAAAACCCAACCCAATATGTTATGTGATGAAATCCAATAATAAAACTTGTTCAATCTGTTTATGACCTTAGTGCCTTCCATGGGTTATTAAGTCGAATATAGCAAAAATAGGACTTAGCGGGATGATTCTTTAGATCACTCGATCATAAAATGAAATTAAAAGCAATAAAACATGACTATCAAATGAGATTAAGTAGACCAAACAAACCTTTATTCCAAAACTGAAAGTACAAAGTTTGGAAATATTGAAACTGAAAAGCATTCAATCACCAAGTCTAAGGATGGAATCAAATGAAAAAGGTGAGAGTGACCTCTAACTCACTGAATGTTGTGCTCTAGAGCATTCATCACATAATATTTTTTGGTGTATAAGCTATGACTATTGTGGTGTTTCTAGCAATGGAGTGTACAACATAAATCTGGTTTCTCGGGATTTTGTAGCATTATTCACAAGGTAGATTTGCATACACAGGGTATAAGTCCAGACCTTAAGGGTTTATACAGTGGATAGTGGGTGGACTCAAAAAAAATATGTTATGTGATGAAATCCAATAACAAATCTTTTTCAATCTGTTTATGACCTTATTGCCTTCTGTGGGTTATTAAGTCGAATATAGAAAAAATAGGACTTAGCGGGATGATTCTTTAGATCATTCAATCATAAAATGCAAGTAAAAGAAATAAAACATGGCTATCAAATGAGATTAAGCGGCCCAAACAAACCTTTATTCCAAAGCTGAAAGTACAAAGTTTGGAAATATTGAAACTGAAAAGCATTCAATCACCAAGTCCAAGGATGGAATCAAATGAACAAGGTGAGAGTCACCTCTAACTCACTAAATGTTGTGCTCTAGAGAATTCATCACATAATATTTTCTGGTGTATAAGCTATGACTATTGTGGTGTTTCCATCAATAGAGTGTACAACATAAATCTGGTTTCTCGGGATTTTGTAACATTATTCACAAGGTAGATTTGCATACACAGGGTATAAGTCTAGACCTTAAGGGTTTTATACAGTGGATAGTGGGTGGACTCAAAAAAAATTGATTTGAGATAATCTTTGCAATGAAGTTTCTAGATCTACTAGCTAGTCAAAAGTAAGTTGCAAAGCATAGTTTTTAGATGGTAGTAGGGTTATTACCAATGCCTATATGGTCCATTGGGTCACAAAAAATGCATGTAACTCCAGGGCAGGATAAACAAAGAATTGATCTCACTGTTATGGTCACAACAAATGCATGTAACACTGGGTAGGATAAACAAAGCATTGATCTCATTATTATTGTTTGCCTATTCCTTTAAGGTCAACATACATAATAGAGAAGTTAGGGTGATTATTTAAGTCTGATATCAAGCTTACAATGTTTCTTACAGGTTGTATTAGGGTCACCCTATATGATCAAAATCATCTAAATAGCAAGCTATTATAAGAGACTCATTAAACATATTAGGAAATGATGAATAATGTGATAAGGGTGAAGCGAAAGCAGAAAACTCCAATGAAGGATCGTCAACTGCAATTGATTCTTTTTCAAAATTGGAATCCCACACATAACTATTATGAAAAGCATCTTTATGATCTTGCACTTCTATTTTGGGTGATGCAACCCTCTTTTCCTTGACTACCAGTTGAACTAGTAAATTGAGAATTAAGAGAATGTAAAACAACTATATGTGAAACAAATTGATCAAGCAGATCAAGACAAAGAGGATCATAAGGTTTATATGATAGAGTACAAGAGGAAGCTTTTGAAAGAGAAATATCACTAATCAAATCAGATTCAAGACTAAACTTGTCTGCATCCAAATTATGAATATGAGAGGAAGATGGGAGTGGGACAAGTGCATCAAAACTTGAATTTCAAGTTATTTGGTTCCAACATCAGGTACATGGGACTAAAGGAAAAGGAGGATGGGAAGAAACAAAAGGGAGAGTAGTTGTATAAGCGATCACTGTTGTGGTGTTGTCAGCAATGGGGTGTGCAACATAAATTTGCATTATGAGGATTTTGTAGCATTCATTCCCAAGGCAGATTTGCATACATAGTGTATAAGTCTAGCCCTTAAAGGTTTATATAATGGACAAGGGGTGGAATCAAACAAAATAGACCTAAGATAAGTCTTTCCAATGAAGTTTCCAGATTTACTACCTAGCCAAAAGTAAGTTGAAAAACACAGTTTTAGATGGTAGTAGGGTTATTAGCAGTGCCTATCTAGTTGATAGGGTTACAACAGATGCATGTAACTCCAGGAAAGATAAACATAGTATTGATCTCACTGTTATTGTTTGCTTATGATTTTAAGGTCCACATACATAACAAAGAAGTTAGGGTGATTCTTTAACTATGAATTTGAAAGCAAGCTTACAGCTTCTTTTACAGGTTGTATTAGGGTCACCCTATACCATATCTGATTATAGTTTAGAATTCAATAATTCTTCTAGTGTAAAAACACAAAAAATTAGATCCCAATCCACATAACATTCGTTGGTGTTGGTGTTCATAAAGATGGAGTGTGCAACATAATTATGCATTCTGAGCATTTTGTACCATTCATTCACAAGGCAGATTTGCATATGCAACGTATAAGTCCAACCCTTGAAGGTTTATACAGTGGACAGGGGGTGGACTCAAATAAAATAGATCTGAGATGAATCTTAATGATGTTTCCAGATATGGGGCCTAGTCAAAAGTAAGTTGCAAAACAGAGCTTTAGATAGTAGTAGGGTTATCAAAAATGCTTATCTGGTATGAAATATGAGATTACAGTGATATATAAACACCAAAATAACATGAGATTTTATGACTATCCAAGATATTCCTTTTCAAATATGAAACTGGTCTTTGAAAAGAAAGCAATGAGAAAGAAACTGTAATGTGTCATTGGCTTTAACAACCATTTAGAATTTATAAAATAATAAGAAATTATAATGTATGATTGGCTTTACAAACTATTTAGAATTTATAAAATAATAATTCTCTAAACTCTCTAGCTCTTATAGAATGAGCCTAGGTTTGCAATAGAAAACCCTAGAATACACTTCAAGCCTAGCTCTGAGATGAGAGAAGCTTGCCTCGAGTTGGGGTTTAAGTGTGCCTCTTGTAGGCATCCATTAGGAACATTGAAGACATAAGTATATATCAGATGAGTCCCTGATACAAGTCCCTATTCTTCATTGCTGTAGGGATGGGTGCGTTTCCCTCTAATCTCATAATAGATAGAGCATCGAAAAATGCTCCTCCGTCTCTAGCTTTGTGAACAAACAAGACCAGAGAAATCCCCTGCTTGGCCCTTCGTGGCCTTATTGATCGAACTAAGGTAGGTAGGTGAGTTAGCGCGATGATAGATAGATTACTCTGTGACTGCTTACTAGGTTATTTGCTTTCGAACCAAAATGGATGCTGAGCGAGAGTTGAGTTGATTTGAGTTGATAGAAAGAAATGAGTTAGATGGAGTTAGTTGCCCAACCTATAGTGCCAAACATCCTCTACTCCTCATATTTACAAAAAACAAGATATAAAGGCAACCTTCATAAAGTAGCATAACTGCACTATAGCTTGTGCACCTTCTTGACGGGTAACGTCCACTCTAATTGATGCAGTTGTTCATGTTTCTGTTTACATCCTCCATCCAGTTATAGATTCATAGCGAGCAGATTAAGTTCCATATGAGAAGAGAAAACTGGTTAACTGGTTAGTTACTATAAGCACTACAAGACATTGTCAAATGATCACACACATATATTCTTGTGCTCTTGCTATTGGATGTTGCTCTTGTAGTCACATTTGTTGTGATCACGAATTCATTAAAATGATTTTGTAATGGAGACAAACTACACCTCGTTCTCGTGGTAACGATGACTACCAGGCCCTTGACTGTATCCTAATCGATGGGCCACTGCAAAGTCAAATGCGACCTGGCACTCCAATAACCTGATTCTACAATTGGCATTTCACGCATTGAGATCATAATCCTTTCGATATATAATGGAGAGAAATTGAACGAATTTCGTAGAGACATATCTCACGAATTAGTTTTATCAGTCAATCTGCCCAGAAGTTTGTAACTTGGGGTGAATGAATTTGCTACAGATATATCTGGTAAATTCGTATTGTTAGTCATTCTGCCAAGAAGCTTATAGCTTGCACTTGGCCAGATGGGTAGCAGCGTTGATACAAACACGAATGGAGGTTCAAAAGGCAAAAGCATATTAATGTGGATTATTTTTAAACATTCAGATCCTGCAGATGTTTTCATGATGTTGTTAGGCACCTTGGGTTCCACTATAGAAGGAACTCTGATACCTATTGGCAATTTTTTTATCACGAGTTCATTACTAAATATTCTTGAAAATGATCCTCATCTGCAAAATCCTCATTCCATGCCTAAAATAGACAAGGCTATAATTGTAAAGCTATAATAGGTGTCAGGTGTAGTTATAACGGATGCCTATCCAGGTGCAATTGATCGGGAACTAGTTATTTTAGAATGTTTGTCAATAACTGATAGGGAACTACTTTATTGAAGGTTGAAACAGGGCTGAATATAGTAAGGTTTCATCTCTTCTTCGTGGTTATGGAAACACACATGCCTTTTGCTTGTCTGGCCCAATTTTTTCTCTAACTGGCTTGATTGATTGATTGCTCACTAGCTTATATCTCCCCCTTATGCAAAGTCAAGTTCTTCCCAGGGTGAGAGAGAAAGGATACTATTGAAATAAAGGAAGGAAAGTCCTGCCATTTCCTAGCACTATTATACTCATTGAGCCACAAGAAAGTAGGCAGCATTTAGATTCATTCCCAGTCTCCCCTCCGTCCATCTAGCTGGCCTTTCTGTATTAGTCAGGGAGGCATCCATACTACCAGGATTCATATTGACAAGGCTGACCATATCTCCAGAATTCCTGTTACTAACCACCATCTTCTACCGCAAGCAGCCAACAACACATAGGCCATGTAACACCCAAATCAAACAGGCATCCCATTGAAGCAGAATCATAGACTGGTACATAAATAAAATGAGTGAAGCAAGAGAAATAAGAAAACAATATAGATTAGTAGATCAAAAGAAATTATTACCTTCTAGAATGATTACAAAATAAGCGGAAATTTGAAAACCACTACAATAGAACACCAACTGAGAAAATGTACTAGGTTTTCGAATAGGTCAACAATATATGCAACATAAGTTGGAGAGACATGGACTCCACCGCAGAATGAACGAGGACGAGAAATGAACAAGGCAAAGGTAGGAATGAACAAGATCGAGGTTAAGGAGCGCACGAGGCTGAGGAATGAACAAGGCTAAGGTTAAGGAGGGCAGAGTTTTGGTAAATGGAACGATGAGACACATGGCCCTCATGGTAGGTCCCACATAGCATTTTGTGTAGGATGATTACTATGCTATGTGGTAGCTGTAATTTATAAAATTTTCATTTGCATGCACTATATGTGCCTCATTCCTCACTCAGAGGTGTAACCAGAGAACGATTTCCTTGAAGAAAATCAATTTCCAAACAAAAACACATAGTTTTTCATAGAGGATGGACTGGGAAATCTATCCAAGCTCACCACCAAAGGTATAACTAAAGAACCAGTGCCTTCAGAGAAACTTAGTAGCCAAACACAATGTTTCACTACAATTTCTTTCCTTTTCTTTCCTGTGGTAGAAGATTCATTTTGGTTAGCTACAGAGAATCACCGCGGGGGCTTTAAGGAGGAAGAAGATGTGCCTACCTTTCTTGGTGCCATTCCAACTACGACTACAGGTGGAATTTGGCCTCAAGCTTTCAAAATTGTTGATAATTTGAGCTTCCTGGAATCATACATTAGTCATGAGATAGTGGAGATGGTCCATTTAGGGTTGACAGATCTCAATAAGGCAACAATTTCCTTTCTACCAGTTGACAGATCTCAAAAAGGCAACAATTTGCTTTAGTGCGGCAGAAGATTCATTCGGTTAGCTACAGAGGATCACCATGGGGACTTTAAGGAGGAAGAAGACACGCCTGCCTTTCTTGGCGCCATTCCAGCTATGACTACAGGTGGAATTTGGCCTCAAGCTTTCAAAATTGTTGATCATTTGAGCTTCCTAGTAGATGTAGTCACGAGAGAAAATTTGATAGTGGAGACGCTCCATTTAGGGTTGACAGATCTCAATAAGGCTAAAAGATTCTAGGCTTCCTTCCTTGGACAATGATGTAACAAATTTTGGGCTTCCTTTCTCGGATGGCTAATAGATTCTAGGCTTCCTTCCTCGGACGACGATCAAAGATCTCATGGCAAACCCAATTCAACACCGCCCACCAAGTTCTCTGTTGCAACTTCCGACTCGGAGCCCAAGACCTCAGGTCATGGTACAGTCATGAAGAAGACTAGAGATGTGTTAAGGCCAAGAAACTTCTGACTTTGAGCCCAGTTCAGTCATGAAGAAGATCAGGGATGTGTTAACGCCAAACAGAGTCCAGTCAGGATGGAGACTAAGCTGTCGCCGAGTTGGAAAGAAGATGATATCTGAAGATTCATATCAAAGAGTTGTTGGCCCATTGGAAAGAGCCCTCCATCCTCCAGTGACCCGACAATGGTGGGTGAGTTTCCTTCCAAAATCGCAGGTCCAGATTATAAGTGATAGCAAGGTAGGCTAGGTTTCTTGCAGTTTGTGGCAATTGTTGACACAATTTATTGTGTTGCTTCATAGCTCTCCCTATTATGCTTCTTCATAGCTCTCCTTTGCCCTGGAACCTGGTTTACTAGTTAAGCCTTGGTTTATTCAGACAATATATAAGCTTAATAAGGCTCTGTACAATATCTATAGACAGGTAAAGTCAGTTGGTCTCATGCAAACTACAATTTTACAATTTTGACACGCAGGGAAATTTTGACACGCCAGGGTGGGCATGGTGTGAATTTCAACTTATACTAATACCCTTATGAGTTGGAATTTAATGTTATCGACTAATGTAAACATTAATTCACCAGTTTCAAAATGCCAAGCAACCAGTTTCAAAATACGTCAAAATGCGCAAGCAAACAAATAAATATATGATATGGTTTTGCCTCCCCACCTCGGGAAGAGGCCAAATAAGGCTATGAAATAGAATGCAGTGTAAAATATGTGAAATATGCAGTGTCGACCTAAAAAATATTCTTAAAAATAATTGAACTAATAGTAACTTCCAAATTTTGATTACTATAGTCCCATGCCATTGCGAGATGGAAGGGACTAATAAGGCAAAGGTATAACCCAAGGAAGAAGGAAAGGACACCAACCACCTAATTATCTTTGTACGTTAGTATTTGGTTTTCGTGTTTTCAATCGGAGTAGTCTAATGAGGGGGAGGAATTGCCCATATTTTGTGCTTGCCCGGAAAATCTTCCGGCTCCAGCCAGCATTCCTCCAACCCTCCGACGCGAAACGTTTCTGATTTGACTGTCACAATATGTCAGAATCAAAATATTACGGACCAGTCACATCCTCCATCCAGGCAAGCGACCCTACTCAGCGCGTTAATGCAATGAATGTGGCGGGTGGTTGGCTTGAATTCCAAACCAGACACAAAACTGGGCCGTGCCAGAACTCCTCGACCTCCCACTGCGCCAGAGCTCCTCAACCTCCTACCTCTATGCTTCTCCAAAACTCAGCAACCTCCCTCACATAGCTTGAACTGTAAGTATGCAACAGAATTGACCGTGTCAGACTACTCCAAAAGATAGAGCTCTGCACTTTCCGCGTTATTCAAATTTGGGGTTCTTAGTTTCTATATCAGTAATGCTGTAGAATATGATTGTTGTGAAAGAAGGGGCTTTGCTTATTTCATCAGTGGTGGTTGAGGGTTCAAAATAAATTGCATGTTGCGGGCCTTGCGGCTTTGATCTATTTGGTGGGAGAAATTGGCTTTTGGGGTTCTTCGATCCAAATGCTAGATTGCGTACAATATGTCTAATTGTTTAGCATATGAAATGCCTACCTCTCATAAGAGAGCTTCGTTGCAGACGAATCTGGAGTTATTTTTGGTAAGGCTCATTGTGATTTTGAGCATACTCTCTTATCTAATGTAGATAAATGATCAAAATAAGGGATTATCTATACAAGAATCCGTTTCTTTTAGAGTATTTTGCATCCATTTGAGGCTTTTCATATCCCGATGATTGATCAGAATGTTCCAGTATGGTTGTTATAACTTGAAATATTTATATCAGGTCGGTCTTGACTGAAAGGCTATAATTTTTGTATAACCTTTAGTTTGCATAGCCTTTTATCTACAGTCTAATTTTTTGAAAATTAATCGACATTATTTACCATGTAATTTTTGTCTAACCTTTAGTTTTCAGAACCTTTTATCTGCAATCTAGTTTTGAGAAAATCAATTGCTTTTATTTACCATTTTAAGAGTCATTAATCCAAATTTAGCCCATATAATCAATGGGATCATGATGTTCAGTGATGAAAGTAGAATGCGAAGCGAGAACCAATCAAGGTTTGATTCCACTTGTTGGGGTTGAGGTTGGGGGATTTTGAGGGAAAAGTGCGTAATAATTAGTAGTGTCACATGTTTCGGTTGTATCATGTTGTGAAATGCTGGGCATGCATAGCATCTTAGTCCCTCGCAGTTAATACTAGATTATTTTTCTGGCTTTAATTTCTTTTAGAGGTTTGATTTTTTGATTTTCTAGCGACACTTTGATAAACAGACATCTCTTCGAGATTCTGCATTGAACAAGTGGTGGCAGCCCTTCGAAGCAGATTCTGTAGAGTATTTCAGCCTTGGAGATCTCTGGGGGATGCAAGCAGTGATAGTGAAAGTGGACATGGTACTGAAATATCTTTAAGCTTCAGAAGTGAATCCTGCAATTCTAGTGAAAGAGTAGGAGTATGGGATGTTGTCTCTGAAGATTCTAGGGCTGATCTTGATCATTTATGGCGTCTACAAGATCGACTTGGGCACCTGTGTTTCCAGTATTTTGAGTGAGCGTTGCCTTATGGAAGAGTCCCTCTAATGGAAACGGTAGATTTTGTGTTACCTAAGGAGAAAATCCTTCACTGATTTCTACGATTCCTTTGTTTATCTATTTTAAAGCCTTCTGAAAACATTTTAGTGAATTTTCAAGGCAAGACAAGTGTGAAGAAAGATATTGAATTTATTACTTAAGATCTTAGAAGTTAATGTTCGATTGGATCTCTTAGTTGGATTCTTCGTCGGTTCCTTTCGGCATAAAATTCTTTTTATTCTCATTTAGCTGTACTTTGCTCCTGCAAATCAATCAGTTAGCATGTGGATTTCCAGAATTGGTTTCTTTAAGAAGTGTTGATCTTTCTCCAGCAAGTTGGATGTCAGTGGCATGGTAAATTTTCTGCATCTTATTATGAAATCATTTGACGATTACTTATATCACATATTGCATCACATACGCTGAAAGCTTTCAATTTTCAACATCAGTATTATGGTGAAATATATCCCTCTAAGAAATTTGGATTTATGTTATGGATTCTAGGTATCCTAGTTATCACATTCCAACAGGGTGTACTGTTAGGGATCTCTTGGCCTGCTTCTTAACTTATCATACAATGTCTCTCTCCTTCCAAGGTATGTGATGGATACTGTATTTTGAAATTGTCCTTTGCTGATTTAAATTATTTAGGTAGTTCCATTCTGCTTAATATGATATTAGAAGCAAGTTAAAATCAATTTTTGAAAACAGGAAGCCTGATGTTGACTCTTGGATCTCAAATTTGTTGCAGAAAATGGGATTGCACAAGGTGACACTGAGTCTGGATCTGGGACTGAGTTTTCCGAGAAGAAATATAAGGATTCCCAATGCATAAGTCTTCCTCCATTTGGACTTTCCACGTAAAAAATGCAAGGAAGTCTTTGGACCTCTATTGGGAGTGCTGATTACAACGGATTTTCACTCTTTTAAGCTCTGTCGATTCCTGGCTAAAGTAGCTAAGAGTTAGGCTTCCAGATTTTGAATATAATCACAACATGTGTATCACAGATGCTATCCTTATTGCATATGATATCTCCACTTCATTTATTATTTCCTGATCATAAACCTAGCAATGGCAGGTTTTGAAATGATGGGTTGTTTTATTGAAAAATAATTTTTGTATAACTTCATGAATTTTGTCCTTGATTTATGCGAGACATTTTTACAAAATTTATGGCTTTATAACTTTTTTGGGATGGTTTTGGCCTACTAGAAAATATGTCTGATCATTTGTATTAAACCATTTTGGGTGTTATGCCTTATGGATCTTCTATATTTGATATCCATAATAATTACAAATCTTGCTACTAACTACATATCCCTAATTGGTATTTAATCTAAATATATACTCTTGGTTTCTTCCACTTTCCTTGTGTGTTTTATTGGATTTTTAGTTTGAACCATCTTGAATTGTGAAGGTGTTAAACCTAAAACTGAACCATATCAAATTCTGATGGTGGTAAACCTAAAAAACATTACAAACTCTCACAGTACAAATGAACATTCCATATCATTAAATGATCATCTTTTATATATTTGTTATTTCCGAGTTTTGATGTAGGTTTTAGTTGGTCTTTAGCCAAAAATATTATTTACAATGCACTTTCAAATGGCCATCTTTTACATGTCTGTCGACGATTCCCTTAATAATCGTCACTTGCAATATTTGTGCCTCAAAGTATATAGGTGTAGCATTTAATTAGAGAAGTAGATGATTTACAATACCCTTTGTTACACATTTGTCCACTATTCACCTAATAATCATCAATTATGTTAAATGCTAAACTATGATAGAGCTCTTACACGTAAGGAATTTCAATTGAACACTTTTTAGAACTAACCTTTAATGTACTGAAGTTGTGTTTAGAAATGAATAATTTTCACCGTTTGAACTTAAAAGTAATTTAATTATAGTTTTGAAGATATAGTCCATTATCCCAACTTGAGATGGCTAAGGTTTTCTCTACTTTACTTGAGCTTATACATGTCAAATTTGTGAATTATTGATTGCACGTGAGTTTATTTGATATAGAAAGGCCTATATGGATGAAAATTTCATTGAAGAAGTCTACACTAAAGACCTTAATTTATTTGGTTTCATATTTTCTTCAAGAAATCCTTGAAACCTTGTCATGAAACCCTGTCATATATCTCCTTCTCCTTATTTCATTTTTATGTCTTTAAATTCTAATTTTAATTTCAAACATACAATAGAGCATCAATAATGTTTGGCTATTTTTTTATCATTGTAAATTATAACCAACCTCATAGGCTAACATGAGACTCTCAGGCCTTATTAAGTCAACTTCATGACTTCACCAAACATGTAGATATTTTGTTGTCCAAATTTAACTACCAAGAGTTTTATATTTGTTAAGTTCATGAATGCACAATATGATGTGGTTTGAAACTTATTTTTATATATTTTTGAAAGTAAGCTACTACTAGGTATTTTAAGTTTTTAGTTCGGTTTATTACTAGTTATAATAATTTCGAAACAACATTTAAAACTAAATTTGGTGTTAAATGAATTATCTTAACAATCTATGTATAATAGTCATCTAAAATGAAAATGGAAAAAAAGTAGGGTTTGAATCAATATAAATTCCATAAGTACAAGTCAACATCATAATTTTATCATTTTTCATTGTCATATTCGTGAAACTACCTTGGATGAAACATTTGAGATTCAAAGGGTGAAAAAGGAGATAGTGGACATACAAGTAAATATTGGTTTTGAAAATAATAATAATTCATTTAAATGAACTTAGGGAGGATAATATGGGGGTGCTTAGAAAAGTACTTGTTACTGCAAAATCTTCTGAGCCTAGTGCAAAGACTCATTAGACAACTTATCTCTTGTAACAATAAATAGATTAGCCACCATTGTCATCTCAATGATGTCTCTCTTTCTATTTTGTGATTGTATGTTATTCTCACAGGGGAGGTTTCCTTGGCAAATCTTAGAGGATAGATGACTAGGGCTTCAAGCTAAATGGCTCTCGAAGGATCTTGTACATAAATCATCTAGAAAATTATTCAATAAAAGAGGGCTCAAGGGTGATTGGAGTCTAATGGTTATGGGAGAAGGTAATGACAAAGCCTTGGATAATAAGATGAGAGGTACAAATGTTCAAGCACACTTTCCAACAACAATTTTTTTTCAATAAAACAACTAATAATTCCAAAACCTGTCATTACTAGGTTTATGATCAAGAAATAATAAAAGCAGTGGAGAGATCATATGAAATAAGGATGGCATCTGTGATACATAGGCTGTGATTGTAGGCAAAAATAGTATCTCCTCCAAATATGCTGCTATCCAATAGTTTCCAAATAGCAGTGATTCTGCCTCCAACCGAAATCCATCTAATGGTGATCAAATTGTTTACAAAGGTGCTCTCTTTAAAACTCTATAGAAGATAGAAACTAAAAATGAAACCTAAACATCATTTCCTAATATCTCGAAGTTCTATGTCAAAGAGAAGGTAAAATGACACCTTAGAAGTGCCAAAACGTATAACTTCTGTATATTACCATATCCATCTCAAACTGAAATGTTACAATAAAACCGATAATTATAAGAGCACCTTAACTCTACTTCAACAATAAAAGTAAATAAGATGCAACTAAAGTCTGATTCTTAAATAATTGCCAATTTGAGATTCACATAATAGAGCACATGAACTGTGTTTCCAAAAAATAGGGTAGGCACCTTAATCTCTGATGCCCCAAGTACAAAAATCATAACTCTTTAAACCATAGGATTGTGTTGCTTCTAGAACCTCCCATAAGAGGTAAGCCAAAAGCATCAAGCATTGAAACCCTAAATTTTTTTACTCAATTGTGACAACCTGATTTCTAAGCTTGAACCTCGTAACCTGCTCAAAGAATTTTTCTGCAGTTTCTTGGTAGTTCTTCATTTGGGAAATTCATATAATCAATTCTTTTTGTTTTGGGCTATATTTGGCTAAGGACATTAATGCCATCATTTTTTATTCGAAATTCAAAGGTGACCTTACTGTAATCAAAATATTTTCCAGGCAAGGTATGCTGAACAAGGAGTCCAACTGTAAGAAAAAAAATACAATTTTAGAAGAAAAAATGAATACAAATTTTTCATTAAGATTTCCATTTTTCCAACAAAAACACTAACCAAAAAGTAAAATGCAAAGATAACGACCAGCATCCCAAACAATATGTTATAATTTAGAGATGAACAAGCTTAATTGTGCCAAGTTGTTTCTTTGTGATAGCGCAACAAACATGGCACCATGTACTTCAAAATTGGTTAATCTTGCATGGCTATTGAAAAAATCAACAAAGTCCATCTGATTTACTTTGCCTAGGAAATAAAACAATATGAAATATTACAAAAGCAAAATAAATGAGAAATCGAAATAAGAATATGCATTTAAAAAGAAAATGAAATGAAACAGAAGAACCAAAAGAAAATATGTAAGAGCATCTAAAAACATAATCTGTAAACCTGCATTGTTTGCTATTGAAAGTCACCTTAGGGAGTGAATTCCCTTTATAAAAATCCAAGCCGCTCCTTGTACTTCAAAGGATTGAAGTTTGGGAGTTGTTATGTTGACAGAGCAATCAACTATACCATAAAAATCCAATTTGCACTGCTCTAGAAGCTGCAAATCAATGATCACAACTTTGAAACCATCACAGCCTAGCAAATCCAAACACTTTAGCATCGAACATGCATGAATGATGCTGGATAAAGAAAAATCACATGTACGAATACCCACAACTTCCCTTGTATGAAGGCTCATGAAAGGGCTCCAATTTGGTGCTTGTGATAGATGAACACCCCATAACTTGAGGCTTTCAAGGTGAGGCAAGGAATAAATGTAATCAACCTTAGTGGGAAAATTAGGGAAAATTAGGTAAAAAACCTTTTACTATAAGATTATCTAGTCAAAGTTCCAACTGCTTCAATGAATTACATGTGTGTGAAAACCAAGCTCGTAAGCTATTCCAAAACAAATGGCAATAAACAAATAGCCCTTCCAATGTAGATGTTGAAAATACAATGTGGCTTACAACAACATCTGACATAGTCAATCTCTCGTCACAAACACTTCTCGAAAAATAAAGGCTTCGAATGTTTCTCATTGCCTCTCTCCATTTTTTACTAACATAGCAAGACATGGCCACATCTCTATCATTCTTGAAAAATGAGAGCATGTGCTACACTACTGCATCAGGGCAACACATCCATAATCCCCCTCAAAGAATCATCATCGATATCCATGTTGTCAGTCATTGCAAAGGTTATATTTTTCTCACAAACACTTCTCAGGAATCTAACAATGTCAACCTCCTAAAACCTAGTCCTTGGATTTGTACTATGGAAAATTTTCTCTTCAGGCCTTTTTATGAAGTACTATTGAATTTCAAAGCTACTATTAATGAAGAATCGTTTTTCATGTATATAGAGAAAGGACATGTTGGCAAATCCCCTCTCTAAAGATGGACTACCCATGGCTCCAGGAGTCTCCTTTTTCATGTATATAAAGAAAGGAACATGTTGGCATACCCCCTCTCGAAGGATGGTCCATAGATGGCTCCAGGAACTTGGCATTGGTGGGACCATCAGGAAGGTTTCCTTGCTGAACATGATTCTGGGATTTTTTCCTGATCGTCAAGTTTGAGCTGGTGCCATGATTACTTTCCATCGTTTTATTGTAGCTATGAAATGGTTTATGGATGATTTGGTTACTGATTTGGTTAAGTGACAATCGCTTTACCCAAAACGGAAAATTCACAAAAGGAACAAAACAATTTGCAGGTACAACTTTATAATAATAATTTTGCTAAAAAAAGACTCGAGATGTGAACCTCACCTGAAGTTTGAAGACGACAAATAAGATACCTAGAATCCAGAACATAAATCCCAATTTCTTAGAGGGATATATTTAACCATAATACTAATGTTGAAAATTGAAAGCTTCAGCATATGTGATCTAATCTATGATATAATTAACCGTCAAATGATTTCACAATAAGATGCAGAAAATTGACCATGGCAATGACATCCAACTTGCTAGAGAAAGATCAACACTTCTTAAAGAAACCAATTCTGGAAATCCATGCGCTAACTGATTGACCTGCAGGATAAAAGTACAGCTAAATGAGAATAAAAATAATTTTATGCCGAAAGGAACCGAAGAAGTAGCCAACTAAGAGATCTACTTGAACATTAACTTCTAAGATCTTAAGCAATAAATTCAATATCTTTCTTCACACTTGTCTTGCCTCAAAAAATCACTGAAATGTTTTCAGAAGGTTTAACAATAGATAAACAAAGGAATCGTAGAAATAAATGAAGGATTTGCTCCTCAGGTAACATAGCATCTACCTTTTCCATTAGAGGGACTCTTCCATAAGGCAACACTCGCTCAAAATACTGGAAACACAGGTGCCCAAGTCGATCTTGTAGATTCCATAAATGATCAGGATCGGCCCCAGAATCTTCGGAGACAGCATCCATGCTCCTACTCTTTCACTGGAATAGTAGGATTCACTTCTGAAGCTTAAATATCTTTTAGTACCATGTCCACTTTCAGTATCACTGCTCGAATCCTCCAGAGATCTCCCAGGTTGAAATACTCTGCAAACTCTGCTTCGCGGGGCTCCCACCACTTGTTCAATGCAGAATCTCGAAGAGATGTCTGTTTATCAAAGTATCGCTAGAAAATCAAACAATCAAACCTCTAAAAGAAATTAAAGCCAGAAAAAAGAATCTAGTATTAACTGCGAGGGACTAAGATGCTATGCATGCCAAGCATTTCACAACATGATACAACCGAAACATGTGACATTACTGATTATTATGCACTTTTCCCTCAAAATCCCCCAACCCCAACCCCAACAAGTGGAATCGAACCTTGGTGGGTTCTCGCTTCGCATTCTACTTCTTTCATCACTGAACATCATGATCCCATTGACTATATGGGCTAAAGTTTGATAAATGACTCTAAAAATGGTAAATAAAAGTGATGGATTTTCTCAAAATTAGATTGCAGATAAAAGGATCTGCAAACTAAAGGTTAGAAAAAAATTACATGGTAAATAATGCCGATTAATTTTCACAAAATTAGATTGCAGATAAAAGGCTCTGCAAACTAAAGGTTAGAAAAAAATTACAGGCTTTCAGTCAAGACCGACCTGATATAAAGCTTTCAAGTTATAACAATCATATTAGAACATTCTGATCAATGATCGGGATACGAAAAGCGTCAAATGGATGTAAAATACTCTAAAAGAAATAGATTCTTGCATAGATAAACCCTTATTTTGATCATTTATCTGCATCAGATAAGAGAGTATGCTCAAAAGCATGATTAGCCTTACCTTGGACAAATACTCAACTGACATGATTGGTGTAGTTCATTCCCAAAAGCACTCCAGATTCGTTTGCAACAAAGCTCTCGTATGAGAGACAGGCATTTCATACGCTGAACAATTAGACATCTTGTACGCAATCTAGCATTGGGATCGAAGAACCCCAAAAGCCAATTTCTCCCACCAAAAAAATCAAAGTTGTAAGCCTTGCAACACACAATTTATTTCGAACCCTCAACCACCACTGATGAAAGATTCAAAGCCCCTTCTTTCACAGCAAGCGTATTCTACAACATTATTGATCCAAAAACTCAGAACCCCAAATTTGAAGAATGCAGAAAGTACAAAGCTCGGTCTTTTGGAGTAGTCTGACACGGTCAATTATGTTGCATACTTACAGTTCAAGCTGTGCTCAGGGAGGTCGATGAGTTTTGTAGAAGCACAAAGGTAGGAGGTCGAGGAGCTCTGGCACAGTGGGAGGTCGAGGAGTTCTGGCGTAGCCCGGTTTTGTGTCTGGGTTGGAATTCAAGCCGACCACCTGCCACATTCATTGCATTAACGCGCTGAGTAGGGTCGCCTGGATGGATAAAGGATGTGACCAATCGGGTCTGTAAGATTTTGTTTCTGACGGATTGTGATAGTCAAATCAGAAACGGAGCGCGTCGGAGGGGTTGGAGGAATGCTAGTCAGAGCCGGAAGATTTTCAGGGCAATTCCTCCGCATTGTTAGACTAATCCTTTTCAATGAATCTTAATCTTAAAGCCATTCATATATTTCCCTTTATGAAACTCTAATTACATGATTATTGATAATTAAACTATGTTAAATTGCATTGTGGAGCTTTTTCCAAGGTGCGATTCTAGATCACTTTGAGAAAATGGTGTGGCGGGATGGGAAATATGTGTGTTAATAAATGGTAAAGTTAACGTTTTTAATCAGTTAAACTTTAGCTTGAGAATTATGAGAAAAATCGTCATGAGGTGTTATAGATCTAACCTGCAAATATATGAAATGATACCAATATACCCAATAATTGTAAATAATCACTAGAAATAACAAGATCTGAATATAGAAATGCTTCACTTTATTAATCAAAATCTTTAAGGTAGGGCAACACCATACATTCACTCCTTAAGGAAGGAGAACACTCCACAAGCCATATGCCTGTTCATACAATAATTCCTTGACATCCCTCAATGTGGAGTCTCTAGCCTCTATATAGGCCTCATACATACAATACCATGGGTCATTACCATGGTTCCCTCAATACCATCTATCTAATACCATGGGCCCATTACATTATTACTAACTACTTGTGGTCCCTTACATGATATGGGTTAACCACCTTATTTATCACTATGGCCCATCCCATTATTACATTATTCCCTTGGGTACCTCCCTTTGTACCCCATATTATCCCCCCTAGGTATACTACATTCCACCCCCCTTAACATGTTTCGTCCTCGAAACATGGGAAGAACACAAATAATAAGATCTACTCAAAAGAGTAGTCCACTGGTAACATGCACGTGCATCTGGCCATCCAAGAGAAAGGTGAACCCTCGATCTTGCTGGTGCCTCGCTCGCTTGAGATGGAAGTTGACCTTGGCAGCTCTTCTGTGTTGATGTGTAGTAGGTGGATCTTCGCTCCTCTCTATCCGTCATGTGAGGGTTGTTGTCCTTGTGGCTAATTCGTATCCATATTGTTGGTTGTTTTCTTGCGGGGTGATGTGGGTGGTGATATGTTGAAGTTTTAACCCACAATGTCTTTTTCTTTAATTCACCCCTTACTGGAGCCTGACTGTTACCTGGTGCATGGTGTGGTGCCTACTGTGGTGTCTTATCTTCCAATATTACTTCAGCCACTGAGCCCTCATCTGATGTATCAACACCTGTAACCTTTTCTGCTTCAACCTCTATTTGTGTTCGATTGTCGATCATCAAAGGCTCATCATCTGATGTGTAAGTTTCATTAGAGCTTTGTGCTACTGCCTCCTTAGTCTTTGTTTGTGGCTGAATGGAAATATCCTACAATGTAATTTTCTTCTTTTTATACCAGAGCTTCACGAATTTCTTCTGCACATTAATATTGACAATACCCACAGATTCCATCCAAGGATATCCCAAAACAACATCCATGTTATCCATATCTGAAGTATAAAAGTCACAATGCAACACATACTTATCCATAGAAAGCTTCAAATCTTTATAATCTTGAACATTCCCATTATCAACCTGTGTGTTTTCAATGTGTTTTGCTGGAACTTGCAATTTTTTTGCCAAATTAACATTGATAAAATTATGCTTGCAACTAGGATTTATAGACACAATGATCTTCTCCTTCTAAATCAATCCATGAACCTGCAATAAGGAGACACCAGTAGAAAATAACCCCTTTCGCGTCTCAGTCTCCTTTTTTCTAGCACGAGACCATTTGTCTAAAAGGACTCTTTCAAATTCTGCATCTGAAAGTTTGGTCAACTGCTTGTTATCAAGTGAGAACCACCATTTGGTAGCCTCATCTTTGAAACCAAGCCACACTAAATCCTTCCAATCTTTTGCTCATACTAACTTTTTTTGTTTTAAGTATTCTTCAATAGTAGGACCATTATCTTTTCCTGTAAAACATAGAACCGCCATGAAGAGGGTTTCACTTACTTGGCGAAAATTTGAAATGGCCACAATTCCGTCAATATTGCTCAGAATCCCTATTATCACCTATTTTCAGAAATGGAACAACCATTCTACATCTTCTCATGTGGTAGAAATCCCGATCTAGGCACTGGAATTTCAGATCCGCGCTACAACTCTCCCGCCGTCACCCAAAATTCTGAAAAAAAAGAGTTGATTTTAAATCAGCGATATCTCCCTCATCCGGACTCCGATTCGACTGATTTTTTTTTTGAATTTGGGTATTTTTTCACAAGAAATCCAAATCTGCAATTAGATTTTGTACTAGAACATATAGATCTGCGCCGCAAACTCGCCGCCCCGAAAAAATGTCTGCGACACCACTGATTTTTAAATCAGTGATATCTCCTTCATCCAGACTCTAATTCAGCTGATTGTTTTTTTCAAATTGAGCGTTTTTTCACCACAACCCAGATCTGCAATTAGATTTTTCATATTTTTCACCAAAACGTACAGATATGATCTGCAAACTTGTCGCCCCAGAAAAATGTTTGCAACACTACTGATTTTTAGATTAGCGATATCTCCTTCATCCGGACTCCGATTTGGCCGATTTTTTTTTGAAATTTGGTATTTTTTCACAAAGAATCTAGATCTGCAATTAGATTTTGCAGATTTTTCCCCAAAACATATAGATCTGATCTAAAAACTCGCTTCCCCAGAAAGTTCATGCAAAAAATTAAAAAAAAATTCTCTACTTTTGCCCAATAAAGTGCTCTGATACCACTTGTTATAGATCTGACCTGCAAATATATGAAATAATACCAATATACCCAATAACTGTAAATAATCACCAGAAATAACAAGATCTAAATATAGAAATGCTTCACTTTCTTAGTCAAAACCCTTAAGGTAGGACAACACCATACATTCACTCCTTAAGGAAGGAGAACACTCCACAAGCCATATGTCTATTCATATAATAATTCCTTGACATCCCTCAATGTGGAGTCTCTAGCCTCTATATAGACCTCATACATACAATACCATGGGCATTACCATGGTTCCCTCAATACCATCTATCTAATACCATGGGCTCATTACATTATTACTAACTACTTGTGGTCCCTTACATGATACAGGTTAACCACCTTATTTATTACTATGGCCCATCCCATTATTACATTATTCCCTTGGGTACCTCCCTTTGTACCCCATATTACCCCCCCTAGGTATACAACATGAGGAACATGATCCAGTAATGGATGCCCTAACTCAATTCTAATACTTCTAGGGTCATTTGCGGGAGCGAGTTGTGGTGATGTGGCATGGACACATGCGCATATTGGAGAAATTCAAAGAGCTTGAGGCCTAGTTGGATCACCTGGAGAAACATGTCATTTGCCATTTTCATCCTCCCCCTCCACCATGGATGGGGCCAGAAAATCTAGCTTCTGTCAACTCTGATGGTTGAGTATTTACACTGGTGCTTTATTTTTCCTACCAGTTTTTTGGCATTTTGGGCCTCTTTGGGTGTGTTCGGCTAGTTTATGTCTTGTTTGGACGGTTTGTCATGGTCTTGTAGTACTCGTAACCAAACTTGGTAGCCATGTAAATATTTACGTTGCAGTTAATAAAAAGTTTCAACCTACAAAAAAAGTGTTCCAGCTCAACTGCATATTAAAAAATGATAAATTACATCTCCCTAAAAATTTTCTCTCTCTCTTTAAATAATTTATATTCATTTTTTTTAACTAATAAAATATTTTTATATATTTCTTTCTTTTTATATATTATATGTAGTTGATATTGTAACATTTTATTTATGATTCACATTTTACATCTTAAAATGTTATTACATGCCCAATCACATTTGGAAGTAGAAAACATATATCCATTGGACTCTCCATATATATATATATTTTAGTTATTAATATTTAAAATTTCTTATATTAATATTTAAAATGCTAGCGGTTGACTCCATATGAAAAAATGAATGAATTACTAAAAACTTTTTAATGCAATAAGAATTCACTCTTTCTCTATAAAATTTATATTAAAGTTTTTTGAATAGTAAAATGTTATACATACATAGACACATATGACATTGAAATATTTTATTGATGATTCACATTCTACAAATTAAAATGTTAATACATTACTCAATCATATCTGGACATTTTACTATTCAAAAAACAGAAAACATATATTTATAGGACATTTTCTTATGTACATTGATCTATGATTAACATTCCACACGTCAAAATATTAATATACTCCCCAATCATATTTAAAAATATAAAACATATATCCATAAAACTCTTTATATAATTATTTTTAGTATACATGTATATAATGTGATTAGACTACAACAAATTTTGATAACTCTAACCTTATCTCTATTTATACTTTTAGTTTCACTCTTTCTCTTTATTATCCCATCCCATCCCATTTGTGCTTCATTTCCATCTTCCCATAATTTTTATGCTTTTTGATTGATATCAACGACTTCAAATATCATAATAGTGTTGGGAATTTGCATTTTTTTCCCTATTCTTGTTATCTCCCGTGATAGCCATATACGATGATATGACATATAAACCCACACCAATGCCATCAGGTAAAATACCACTAGATCACTTACCTCTGGGCACAACATCCCAAGTAGAGACCTTTGGTTAAGCAAAGTTGAAAATCTTTGGGTTGATCGCTTGAAAAAAGTTAATGTAACTCTTAATATAACAACCATAGGCGATGCTCGCCCTCTGTAAATAGGGTAGAAACCTGAGGGAAATGGTGACGCCAACAGGTAAAATACAACAAAATGACTAGACTGGCGGCTCTTTCATTTTTCTCTGGCCACATCCAAGGTAGAGTATTTTGGTTAAGAAAAGTTGAAACATTTAGAGTTGCTTGCTTATGATAAAAGTGTTGCACAATCTGAATTCCCTCTTAAGGGTGTCCAACTTTTCACTATTCTATATATATTGGAAAAACAAAAAATTCTAATATGTGTTTTTTTTGGTTTAAAGTGTTCTTTTTATAAATATTATCAACATTTGAATTGTGTAGATTTTATATGAATATCATTTGAAACCAAAAAAAATTCTTAACAAAATCAAGTGTAACTAAAAAAATATTTAATTGTTTGTTAAAAAAAAATTGATGTGTGTTTAGGGCCAATAGCGTCACTCACGAGTGATTAATATGGGAAATCATGCAAATGTTTCTCATCGTTTTTCCTAAAATGATGTTGATAAAGCTAGACTCCATGGATGAATAAATCCAAACTCCATTACTATTTATGTTTTCATCAAAGCTAAGAAGACATGAAATAACGTTGCAGGGCTTTAATTTGAAATGCCTTAGAAACTTTCATGACTCATTTGTTAAACGTTTCCATGTTTATTTTTGTGCTTTGCATATTTCAATATCATTATGGTTTTCTATTTAGATTCAGTGGCATAAATTCTCACTATAATTCATAATTTAGGGTCGGTGGGGTCTCTTGGGATGTGTTTGTTTAGGGCGGATAGTGGCTCCTCAGTATGTGATGTACGTGAGGTGTTGCATTTATCATAGGTGGTGGTGCATTGCATGTTGCTAATAAATCTAGACTCCATGGATAGATAAAGCCAGACTCTATTCCTTTTTATTTTTTCATTAAAGCTAATAGGTCATGCAATAACGCTGCAGGGATTTAATTGTGACATGTCTTAGCCACTTTGATCACTGATTTGTTAAATGTTTCCATGTTTATTTTTTTTATTTGCATATTGATGAGCTTTAGTATTGCAACAAGAATGTTGCAACTCCCAAGGCTACCAACCTAAATTATCAACTTGGGGTTCGTATAAACTTAAGAGGTGTCGGCACTATATGTGCAACATACAATGTGTCATTCTTTCGTTGATATGATGTAATGAAAAAATATAACCTAAACTAATTGTAGAAATGGAAATTCTCTTTGCTCAAATGTAAAAAATAACACTAATCTTAATTGCATAAATGGAAATCAAACACTAGTCTAATTACAAGATGTGAAGTTGCATTGAAAGGGGAACCTAGTCTTAACTTAAGAATAAAGAAAGTAAACTAATCTAACATGCATGAAGGAAAGAGAATATAATCAATGACTGCATTCCAAAGAGGTTAGATCCATTGATAGATTTTATTATATACTTCATGTGGCAATCAAGAAAATCATTATTGTGTTATCCAATTCATACTTTTTTATGTTAACCCAAATTGTTGAGATGTGTTGCGGGGGTAAAATGAAAAATCCTGAGTGGTATTTGGTCTTCCCCAATCATGTATTTAGAGCCTAGGGATCATTTTTCATCTATACCTGATCCGTAAACTGTTGTGGATATTCCAATAGATAGCTCGTCAACAGATCTGATAATATTATATTTAAAATATGAGATTCTACATTATTACAATTTTATTTAATTTCTAGATCTGTAAAATTAATTGTAAATAGTTCGTGCATGTAAAAGTAAGCTCACACATAGATAATACACAAGATATTCTCTCTGGGAAACCCTTTCGGGAGAAAACCCAGCTGGAAGGTGAGGCCACTTCGCTCTCTTTGTGTGTGGAAATAAGGCTGTAGATACAAAGAAGTAATGTTTATGGCCCATGGGCTGCTACAGTGCACAAATCCTCCTTATGTTGTCTTCCTCCTACCTCTCCTACCTATCTTTGCTCAACTATGGAACAAAATGCTCTCGAAAGAATGGAATTCCTCTTCCTCCTAATGGCGAGTTATAACACAACCCGATAGCCTAGCAGTGGTTAAGTTTGCTACATCAACTATTAACTAGAGTTACAAAATGGACTCTTCTAGAGTCTTTTACATCACAAACACGTGGCTATCCCCTTTTCCATGAATAATGAGGGTTGACGTGGCATCCTCCTGAACTATAGGTGTGAAAATAGGAAGGTCAACTTCTAAGTGGCATAACTTTTGCATACGGAATCCGATTGACGCGATTCTTGTTCCATTGGAAATATTTATTTGTTTAGAATAGCATGGAAAGGTATTGTGCTAAAGAAGAAATTTTTTACCCCCAAAAAACGTTATTTCATGCCTCAAAATGCTCCGGGAAGGTTTTAAACCCCATTTTGCCAAACTAGGCCGTGCCGTAAAAATGGTCTTGTGAGCTAATTCCTCCACTTTTTCCACTCCAAATGGATAAAGATGGATGAAAAACAATATAATTATCTAATTCAGATCAAATCTCCCTATTTTGGGAGGCTTTTGGTCCCTGAAATCTTTTACTAGATGAGGTGAGAAATTGTTTCCTCCACCTTCTCTCTCGTGTACCATTTAGCTTTTCATGGAAGTTGTCCCTTCAATCCAATCTGCCAAAGGTCTTCTTGCCCTTGTTGGGTTGTGTTATATTCTTTCCATGACTAACCTATGTAGTGAACTGTGGGGTTAGAGGGGGGGCAGAGCCCCCCCTTCGTTGTGACGATTGCGCAGTGGGGGGTCACAAGAGGGGGGCGACAGCCCCCCCTATCTGGGGGGTTTAAGGGGGGCAGGCATCCCCCCTCTACAGGGTCTAGGGCAGCGCCCCGGGAAAAATATTTTTGGACCCTATATTAGGTTGGGAGAACCTACCTATGGTTTTCGGTCCATGGTTTTGGACGCAATGGTTTTCGGTCTATGGTATTGGATGCTTCAACATGTATAAATATGTATTGTAACATTGAAAGGAATATAATGAAAATTCAAGCTGGTAGTCCCGGTTTTCAGTTCCAGGGGAAAATCTCTCGCATTGTTTATTTTCTATGTTTTAGAATTCGTATGCAGGTAATTTCTGTACAGGGTTAAAACCTACATTTGGTATCAGAGCTGTTTTGGATCCAAGGGGATGCCTTTGTTGCTGAGGGGTTTTCGCTTCGGCCTATGGTAGACCTTGTTCAGTGGGAGATCTGCAAGATCGATTTTGGTGGCGAAAGAAGATGGCAAGTAGTGGAAAGATAGAGATCGAGAAATTTAATGGTCAGAGTTTTGAGTTATGGAAACTCAAGATGGAGGATCTGTTGGTGGATAAGATCAGTGGATCGTGGTAGATCTGGGTACTAAACCAATGGGAGTGTTCGATGAAGAATAGAAGAAGTTGGATTGGAAGGCAAAGAGCATAATACGATTGTGTGTCCCAGATTCAGTATTGCTGAATGTATCAGGGAAAGCTACAATGAAGGCTTTGTGGGACAAGTTAGGGACTTTGTACTAGTCTAACTCTCTGGTGAATAAAATTTTCCTGTGGAAAAAGCTGTATAACTTGAGGATGAAAGATGGAGACTCGGTGACAGAGCATCTGAACGCATTTAATACTATGGTAAGTCAATTAGCATCTATTGATATTAAAATTTCAGATGAAGATAAGTGCATTAGTTTGTTGTGTTCTCTACCAGATTCGTGGGATAGTCTGGTTATTGCAATAGGTAGCAATGCAACTACCTTACTGTTTGATGAAATAGTCTCATCCTTGCTGACAGAGGAGATGAGATGGAATAATATGGAGAGCCAGAATGGTGATGCCTTGTCTGTACGAGGAGAGTCCCAAAACAGAAACAAAAATAAGTCATCGAGTGGGAGATCTAAATCTAGAGAGAGATCTAAATCTCTAGGAAAACCTGTAAAGGTGGTGTGCTGGAAATGCAGAAAGGAAGGGTACTACAAAAGGGACTGTAAATCTAAAGCTCCTGACAAAGGAAAGGGATCTGATGATGCTCCTTCTGTAGAGGCGAAAACCACCTCAGATGAAGGTGGGGATGTGTACTTGGCTTCTTCAAGTACACAAGTAGATCATGAGGCATGGTTGATTGACTCAGGTGCATCCTTTCACTTCACTCCCCATAGAGAGTGGTTTTGCGAGTATGATAAATACGATGGTGGTGATGTCTTCTTAGGGGATGATATGAAGGCTAGAATTGTTGGTCATGGAAAAGTAAAGTTGAAATTGCAAGGTGGAAAGGTTAGAACACTTCTGGGTGTTCTGCATATTCTTGCATTAGCCAGAAATCTAATTTCTGTAAGCAAGTTGGATGATGCAGGTGTAAAAACAGTGTTCGAGAAGGATACCTGCAAGATGGTTCGAGGAGCACTGGTATTGATGCGGGGAGTTCGGACTGGAACTTTGTAAACACTGCAAGGTAGCAATGTTGTTGATGGGTGCAATAGTTCTGTGGTTCCTGAAAGTGGAGCAGAAAATCTAGTGGTCTTTGGAGAGAAGACCATGCTATGGCATCAAAGGCTTGGACATATTGGAGAGAAGGGCCTTCAAATACTTCATGGTAAAGGTATGGTAGAAGGTATGAGTAATAGCTCTTTGGATTTTGATTTTTGTGAAAATTGTGTATATGGGAAGCAGAATCGGGTGAGTTTCCCCTCTGGTGGTAAGAGGGCGAAATAGATATTAGAGCTTGTGCATAGTGATGTGTTTGGACCTGTGAAGGTTCCATCACTGGGTATGTCTATGTACTATGTATCATTTATAGATGACTTCTCAAGGAATACATGGATATATTTTCTTAAGAAGAAATCTGAAGTCTTTGACAGGTTTAAAGAATTTAATTCTCTGGTGGAAAAACAGACAGAGAAGAAGATAAAGGTGCTGAGGACAGATAACGGTGAAGAGTTTTGCAGTAAGGAATTTGAAGAATTCTGTAAGAAGTGTGGTATATTATGGCAGAAGACTACTCCATATACACCTCAACAAAATGGAGTTGCAGAAGGAATGAACAAGATGTTGATGGAAAGGGCAAGAAGCATGCTCAGTGGTGTCGGGTTAGGACAATAATTCTGGGCAGAGGCGGTGGAGACAGCATGTTACCTGGTCAATAGATCACCTTCATCAGCGTTGGAGGATAAGACTCCACAAGAGGTATGGACTGGTAAGAAACCCTCTCTTTCACATCTGAGGGTATTTGGATGTGATGCATATGTACATGTTCCAAAGGGGAAACGAACCAAGTTGGATAGTAAATTTGAGAAGTGCATCTTTATTGGGTATAAGGATGGTTTAAAGGGTTATAAGCTTTGGAACCTAGCAACAAGGAAGGTTGTGTACAGCCAAGATGTGGTGTTCAGAGAGGTGAAAGATGTTATTAATCATGAAGTCCAATCAAAGGAACCTGAGAAGATAGAGTTTGAGCTAAAGGAGGAAGAATCAGAATCTACAACAGAGGAGGAATCCGAAGATGAAGAGCCACAAACTCCGAGTGTAAGAAGATCAGTTCGAGAAAGAAGGTAGCCAGAAAGGTATAGTCCATCTGCTTTCTGTTCAAATTTTGCTTTATCCATTACTGATGATGATTCGAGAACTGTGAAGGAAGCAGTAGATTCAGAGGATGGAAAACTCTGGAAAGAGGCCATGGTTGATGAAATGGCATCTTTGCACAAAAATGAGGCTTGAGATCTGGTGGAGTTGCTGACTAGAAGGAAACCCATTGGCAGCAAATGGGTGTTCAAGAAGAAGACAAATTCAGAAGGAAAGGTGGAGAAATACAAAGCTCGGTTGGTAGCAAAAGGTTATTCCCAAGTGTTGGGAATCGATTTTGGTGATATTTTTTCTCTTGTTGCGTAGGTAACTTCTATTAGGTTACATTTATCTGTTGTTGTTGCTTTTGATTTTGAGGTAGAACAGATGGATGTGAAGAAAACATTTCTTCACGGGGATCTGGAAGAGGAGATCTACATGAAGCAACCTAAAGGCTTTATGGTGAAGGGTAAGAAAGAATTGGTATGCAAGTTAAAGAAGTATCTGTATGGGTTAAAACAGTCACCAAGGATGTGGTATCAGAAATTTAATACATTTATACGGGGACTTGGCTTCACCAGAAGCAAAGCAGATCACTGTGTGTATTTTAAATTAATTGGTGACTGTGTTATTTATTTGGTCTTGTATGTGGATGATATGTTGATAGTTGGAAATAACAAAGAAATTATCCAGGATTTGAAAACCCAATTGTCCTCCAAATTCGACATGAAAGATCTTGGTGCTGCAAACTATATTTTGGGCATGGAAATTAAAAGAGAGTGGGCAAAGAGGAAGCTCTAGTTAAACCAGAGGAAGTATGTCGAGACAATACTGCAGAGGTTTAATATGCAGGATAGTAAACTGGTGAAGGTTCCTATTCCTGTAGGTGTAAAGTTATCTGCTGAATAGTGTCCCAAGACACAAGAAGAGGAAGAGGATATGTCCCGTGTTCCATAAGAAAGTGCAGTCGGTAGCCTGATGTATGCAATGGTCTGTACTAGACCAGACATTGCACATGCAGTGGGAGTATTGAGCAGGTTTATGTAAAAACCAGGGAAGGAGCAATGGGGGGGTCACAGGGGGGGCGGCAGCCCCCCCTGTTCGGGGGTTTGAGGGGGGCAGGCAGCCCCTCTCTATGGGGTTTGGGGTAGTGCCTCGGGAATTTTTTTTTGGACCCTATATTAGGTTGGGTGAACCTACTTGTGGTTTTCGGTCCATGTTTTTGGACGCAGTGGTTTTTTTTCCATGGTATTGGATGCTTCAACATGTATAAATATGTATTGTAACATTGAAAGGAATATAATGAAAAATCAAGCTAGTAGTCCTAGTTTTGGGATCCAGGGGAAAATCTCTGTGTATATGTATTTTATGTGTTATGCTCGTGCATTGTTTATTTTCTATGTTTTAGAATTCATATGCAGGTAATTTCTATATGGGGTTAAAACCTACAACCCTTTTCTTGTAGTTCTAGACCTCTTTTGCAATACTGTATCTTCTATCAACTCTGCCTGAGCGTCTGGTGTTAAATCCTCCACAGAAGGTAGGACCTATTCCTCTTCCTGATCTAGCATGGAAGGCTCATAGAGTTTCAAATTCTCTACATTTACAACTGAGTAAATACACATATATGGTGGTAAACTTAGTCGATAGGCATTATCACCCACATTTTATAGTATCTCAAAGGGACCATACCTTAGAGCCTTGATTTTCTTACTAGGCCCCTGTAGCCTCCCCTTATTCAACTATAGCAATACTTTGTCTCCCACCTTGAACGATTTCTTTGTTCTGTGTTGATCATGCCTGGCCTTATACTTCACTTGCGACTTTTGCAGTGTTTCCTGTACCTGTAGATGGATTTGCCTGATCTTCTCTATCAAATTTTCAGCCCTCAAAGCATCTCATGCAAGGTCTTCCTTCAGTCCTCCTTGCTACTCATATAAAATATCCAAAGGTGAAGGTTGTAAAAATCCAAAACAAGTTTCAAATGGGGACTTTCCTATAGAATTGTGGACTGCTCTATTATACGAATGTTGTATATATACCAAATTTTCATCCCAAGTCTTCAAATGCTTCTGGTTGTAATCCCTCATAAGATGCACCAAAGTCCTATTGATTTCTTCTGTTTACCCATTTGTTTGTGGATGGAATGTTGTGGATATCTTCAACTTCGTGTCCATCTTCTCCCACAATGTAGCCTAGAATGCACTGAGAAATATTGTATCCATGTCTAAAATTATGCTCCTTGGTATCCCAAAGTGTACCGAGAGTTGTCCAAAGAACAAGTTTGTTGCTTCTTGTCCACTGATGTTATTTTTATACGACATTAGAACACACAACTTGCTGAATCTGACAACTACCATGAATAGGTAGTCATGTCCATTCCTGGTTGTCGGTAAACCTCCCACAAAGTCCATGGAAATTCTTTCCCAAGGATGAGTAGGTAAATGTAAGGCATGATGCAGACCCTGTTTCCTATTGCTAGGCTTGCTGGTATAACAAAGCATACATCCTCTTATGAACCTAGCTACCTGCTCTTACATCTTGGGCCAATACACATACCTCTGCAAGTTAGCCATGATCTTTCCTACACCGAAGTGCCCTACAACCTTGAAGGTGAGAACCTCTATAATTAGCTACAAATGCTCACCTTTAGGAACACATAACTTATCTAGCCTATAGAGTAACCCATCCTGGAGATGGAAGTCAATGGTGTTGTCACCTTCATGTCCATGACTCTGACTCTGTAATTGCTAATACACCTCCTTGAAGTCCTCATCATCTGAATATGCCTTTATGTATGCATCATGGGTGAATGGCTCCATGTGCATAAGAGTCTCCAAAGCTATAATCCTTGATGTGGGTGGCCTTGAAAGCATATCAACCAATTTTTTTTCTTCCCTTCTTATACTTGATCACCAAATGAAACTATTATAAGAACCCCATCCACTTGTAGTGCCCGGGCTGTTGTAGCTTATTATGGGCCTACAGGTACTGTAATGAGTGGTGATCTGTGTTGATTATTGTCTCCTTTCCCATTAGATAGTGCTTCCACTTCTTCACAGCTTGCACCATGGTATATAGATCCTTGTCATAGGTAGGGTAGTTAAGAACTGCCCCATGAAATACTTCAAAATGGTAGAAAATGAGCCCTCCTCCTTGCATCAAGACAACTCCCATAGCATAGCCACTCACATTTGTCTCCACTTCAAAGGGTCGGTGCAAGTTTGGTAATGCAAAAATGAGTGCTTCACTGATCTTCTTCTTTAACTCATCGAAAGCCTTTTGCTACCCTTTTCCCCACCGAAAACTCTTGCCACTTGCCGTTATGGTGTGGAGCGGTGCCGCTAATGCTGAAAAACGAGGCTATGAATTTCTTCAGGTACTTTGCTTCTCCAATGAAACTCCTAACCTCAATAACATTAGTAGGCACCGACCATTTCATGATGGCCTCCATCTTGGAAGGAACTCTCTTCAATTCTCCTCCACCAATCACATATCCCAAATACACTAAAGACTGTTGTGCAAACTCACACTTCTTGAGATTTTCTAGCAACTAGTGCTTCTCTAATGTTTCCAACACCTACATCAAATGTAAAATATGCTCCTCCCAGGTAGCACTATATACCAATATATCATCCAAATAGACAATAAAAAATGAATCTATAAAAGGGCGCATTACATCATTCATTAATCTCATAAATGTAGCTGGTGTATTACATAGTCCAAATGGCATAACTAACCACTCATACAAACCTTGCCTGGTTTTGAAGGCAGTATTCCATGTATCTTTTTCTTTGACTCGAACCTAGTGATATCCAGACTTATACTCTAGCTTGGTGAAATACTTTGCTTGTTACAACTGACCTAGTAGATCGTCTATCCTTGGTAGGGGGTATCTATTCTTGAGTGTGATTTTCTTCAATGCCCTGTAATCTATACACATCCACCAAGTCCCATCCTTCTTTGGCACAATTATGATGGCTGACCCACATGGTGATGTATGTAGTCGAATGACACCATGTTCCAGCAGCTGTTGCAACTGTTTCTTCACCTCACTTACTTCTATAGCAGACTACATGTATAGCCCAATATTTGGTAATGGGGAGTCTGGAAATAGATGGATCTCATGCTCGACTTCTCTCTTGAGGGTATCCCTTTAAGCTCTCAGAATACGTCCTCGTATTCATGTAAAAAATCCTCCAGTTGTTGTTTTTATTTCTTAGTACAACCCTTTAGGGATGCCTTCCCTCTTATTGACTCCTCTACAGACTGATTTTCTCTTAAAAACAATGAAACATACTTCTTCCTGGAACTGATCAATTTCTTGGTTTCATTGGTCAGTAAAATTTTTGATTTGCCTTTGTGCGCATTAATGATGAACAATTTTCCATCCTTGATGAGTTGGTACTAGTTAGCTCTCCTCATGAATATTGCATCTCGCATGGACATGTATGGACTCCCAAACGCGACACCACATATATCAAGGGGAACCACATCCAGATCTAATTCATCAATAAGTTCAACACTGATACATTCAACTCTGCATTCTTATGTACCCATCCCAATGGATATGGGTTTGGATGATCAAAAAATTCCAGCCCCAACTTCTTGCCTAGGTTTGCTGCAATGGGATTTGCCTACGATCTTGAGTCAAATAGAGCATCAATTTTCGTCTTCTTGACCTGTATCTTTACATGGAAACATTTGGTAATTTCTTTCCCTTCCTGTTGTTGAAGGCTATTTAGATTCATCTCCTTTTTCATTGATGTACAATTGATCTTCTCATCCACGTCCGAGCTACTTTCAACTTGGTTTCTCGAATCAATGGTCATGATATTCTTGTTCTTATTATATTTCTTCTTGTTCTTCGGGTTTAGCTCTAGATGCAAAATCCAACTCTTCTCCTCTGTATGACCATCAATGTTGTAGTGGTTGTAGTGGCTACTAGGATCTTTTTAGTGGTGTGCTGTGGCTGTCATTTTTTTGTGTTTTCCCCCTTTTTTCTTCTTCTTCCCCTCCTTAGAAGCATCTTGTTTCTCCTTTTGCTTCGATCCACTTGATTGTGCTCTTTTCATGCCTATGTTCTCTAGGTATTATGCATGTACACAAGCCTCGTCCACCGTTTTGGGATTGAACAACATCACTTGCTCACATAGATGGCGGTGGAGAGCCCCCAAATACTTGAGGAGTACATCTGGGTTCTTTTGAGAGACACCCAACATTATGGCCATCTTTCTGAATTCTGTGGTGTATTTCTGCATGCTTTGGCCTGAAGTAATGCAACCATATCCAATGGTCTTCCACGTACCCATTGTGATAAAACTGTGACTTAATGAGGGTTTTGAAATCCTACCACTTACTCATTGGACGTTCTCCCTCCAACCTCAGGGTTTTTGTCTGGTTCTCCCACCAAGTTAATGCATGGCTCTCCAATTTCAGTCACATGAATGAGATCTTTTTCCCTTCCTCGATATGATGGACAATGAAATAAACTTCCAGCTGTTGCAATGAGTAGTTAAGATTGTAAGCATCGATCTTACTATGTTACAACTTGATATCAATGTTTTCTTCCACTTTAAACAAGGATTGGTTCACTTCACTCAAACTGGGTTGATCTTCTCCGGGTTCTTTCTTCAGTTGGTTCTCTGTGTCTTCCCGATCTCCTGATCCCCCTTGTGATTTAACCTCTACATTCGAACCCCCTTCTTCTCCAAATATCGCCAGCTTATTGCTTAGGGCCACCATGAGGAGGTTTACATTGTGGTTCATATTTGCGTCTTTTTCTTCGAGCTACGAAAACCTCACCTCTGCAAGATCATGAGGTTTGTTTATAGATTCATCGCCCATGATTATGGTTTTATGATTTTCGGCCTTTGTCGATCTAGATCCCTGAAATCTCCAAAAAGTACCCAAATAAACCTTCTCTGATAAAAAATGATCTGTAAATTGTTGTGGATATTCCACTCGACAACTCATCACAACAGATCTGATAATATTATATTTAAAATATGAGATTCTACACTATTACCATTTTATTTAATTTCTTGATCTGTAAAATTAACTCTAAATAGTGAATGCATGTAAAATTAATTAAGAAGAAAAGCATAAAACAACAAAATAATCTCACACACACATAATACATAAGATATGCTCTCTGGGAAACCCTTTTGGGAGAAAACCCAGCTGGAAGGTGAGGTCGCTTCACTCTCTTTCGCTGTCTGGAAATATGGCTGCAGATAGAAATAAGAAATGTATGTGGCCCAAGGGCTGCTACAGTGCATAGATCATGTCTTTGTGCTCTACCTCCTATCTCTCCTGGCTATCTTTTTTTAGTTATGGAAAAAAATTCTCTCAAAAGAATCGAGTGCCTCTTCCTTGTAGTGGCCTATTTATAACACAACCTGATAGCCTACTAGTCGTTAAGTTTCACTACATCAACCCTTAACTAGAGTTAAAAAATAGACTCTTATAGAGTCTTTTACATCACAAATATGTTGTTAGCCCCTTTTCCATGAATAATGGGGGCTGACGCAGTATCCTCCCGAACTATAGGTGTGAAAACAGGAAGGTCAATTTCTGAGTGGCATAACGTTTGCATGAAGACTCCGATTGACGCAATTATTGCACCATTAGAAATATTTTTGTGTGTAGAATAACATGAAAAGGCATTGCAGTAAAGTGGTAAAGTGTTACCCCCAAAAATACATCATTTTATGCCTCAAAACGCTCTGGGAAAGTTTTAGGCCCCATTTCGCCAAACTGGTTTCCGCCCATAAAAATGATCCCATGAGATAATTCCTCCACTTTTCCCACTCCAAATGTATCGAGATGGATAAAATAAAATGTAATGATCCAACTTGTATCAATACTAAGTCAACTTTTTAGCGGGGATAAAAAAAAAGGTGAAGTAAAGTGATGTTATAGGTTACCTATAGGTGATTGCTACAAGAGGCTTGTGATGCTATAAGAGCGAGAATCTTGCTAAATGCCCGAGTAAATCAAATTCAAATGGGATGGATTTTTTTTTTATTAATTAGGGTATTTTATGTTTCCATTCCATGTGGAATCACTCCAAAATACCCATGTTCACATGTGCTAAAAAATAGCAAAAAATTACTACTCTAAAAACTGAAAATTCAAGAACTAGTGAGCTAGTTAACCTAATCAAGTGAAAATGTAATGGGATAATTTTTTTTATTAAACTAAATGTTTTTATGACCTAACCCAAGTGGAATAAACTCAAATGAAGCTCATTAACACGTTCTAAAAAATAACATAAAATTACTACTATTTTGCTGCAAGGGACTTGAAAAACTTCTAGATTTGTGAACTAGTAAACTAATCCAAGTAGCTCAATGATGAAGATAACTTTTCAAAGTTGTTCTAAGGATGCATCATGATTGTGACTCTGTAAATAACCTAAAAAATAACTTTCTTCAATCATTTAACCGTATCCTATAGCAAAAGAAGCATCAATACTAAATGTGGAAATTAGAAAAACAAGAATAAGAGATGCATGTGAATAATAAGTGAAAAGAAGAAAAACAAATTATACAAAATGGATCTGATGCTCATGGGATGGACAAGCCCAAGGATAATCATAGTAATATGAAGTATACCAAGATTTATAAGCTAAAAATGGCACCAAACATCATTATTTGAATCAATCCAAGTACATCCTTGTTAGAAAAAAAGTGGAGCTGCGAAAATACCAGTTTTCTCCACAAGAAGACTAAGAAATACATGCCTCTAAAGGAAAATTCGAATTAGTAATTATACAAATTTATAGGTAATAATTTTCCTTGAAATTAATAAGCTTTCCCCTAAAAAATCCCTCAAATAGTGGATCTCGTTCCCAGGACGAGGAATTTGCATTAAAGGGCAGGGAACACATTCCTAGATTTTCTCAATCATTGGAGCTCTAGAATTTGTTAATGATTTCATGATATTTTGTTCATTTATTATCCAATATTGATCCATATTGTAGTAGGGAGAAAGTACCTAGATTATGTCTTCCTCCAAATCTTCAAAATATGCCCAATATTCTCACAATATTCCACAAAAATAAATATTATTAAGCACAAATATGCAATTATCTCTAAACCTTCCTAATGAACATATTAAAGTTAAAAATATGTCATCCAATGCAAAAAGAGAGGTTTAATGTGTTGAAGGATGGTTAGATGGGCCTTACTTTATGTGTAATTTAGAGGCCCAACGTACCCCCTGTTGGCATTATGATACAGGTATGACACAAGTGTTGTCCTTGATGGAAACTCTCTTAGATGAAAGATCACAGTATAGTAGGTAAACAACAAGAATGAAGAAAGAAAGGTATACACAGGTTCACCATTGACCAAGCCGCATATACACGTAAGTTCACTTTATAAAAAGACGCGTATATGAAAAGGTATATGCAGGTTCACTATATACCAAGTTGCGTATACACGTAGGTTCACTATATACAAAAGCGCGTATAACGTACACACTCACTTTCATAGAAGGAAAGACACGTACATGTTGGAAAACTAAGTTTTGGTCCATGGTATTTTAGTATTAGTCCATGGTATTTGATCCGAGGTATTGACCCCAGGTATTGGGTCCAAGGTATCGATCCTACGTGGTTTTGGACCATGGTATTGGGAGAGGCCTAAACCTATATAAGGAGAAGAATATGATTAGGCCAAAGTGCAAGTGTGCAACCATGGTATTGAGAGAGGCCTAAACCTATATAAGGAAAGAAGATCATTAGGCCAAAGTGAAAGTGTGCAAGGATTAAATATCTGATGAAGTGGGAGATCCAGTATGTTGGTTATGGGTTTGTGAGGCTTTGCTTGATTTGAACCAAGGATGCACCTATGTGGATGATGATGAATGATGGATCGGGTTCATAAGGCTTGGAATGTATTATCATTATGTGGTTTGATCATGGATAGACTAGATATGAATTATTGATGCATGTTTTATTGTATAAATGTTATGATCTGGGTATGACTGATGTTTGGAATAGCTGCAAAGTTATGAGTAAATATTTGCAGATCTGTACGCGGGTTTTCTTTGGTAAAAGTGTGTATACACACTTGTTCGGCTCATCAAAGTAGCATATACAGTATGAAGTATGATATTTGAAGTTGTAGTTGGATCTGGTTGTAGTTGCAGAGTTCTGTGTTCTGCTCTGTGTTCTGGTGACTGTGTTTTGTTGACAGGGTTTCAGTGATTCAGTGTTGGGTGATTCAGAGATTGATGATGCAGTTGTAGTTGATGGTTGTATTAAAGTGGTGATTGATTTTGTGCTTCAATGTTGTTGATGGGTCCAGTATGAAAATTGGATGAAACGTGGCCTTCATATTATGGTGTTGTGATCCAGGTGTATCCAGTCTGAAAATTTATGAGATGTGGTCCCTGGAG
The DNA here is from genome assembly GCA_031772625.1 of Pinus tabuliformis. Lineage (NCBI taxonomy): Eukaryota > Viridiplantae > Streptophyta > Pinopsida > Pinales > Pinaceae > Pinus > Pinus tabuliformis. The sequence continues at coordinate 332,639,026 of CM062804.1, read as the reverse complement.
GAAGAGAGAAGGTCGTAGCCTTCTGTAGGCTGGTGCCTACGTATTGGTAAACATATCGGCTAGTACAAGAGCCCAGGGATTGGAGCTCCCTTCCAGTAGTAGCTGGAAAGCAAGTGAAGGTTGGAGCCTTCAGTACGCCAGCGCCTACGTACTATGAAATAGATCGGCTAGTACAAGAGCTAGGGGGTTGTAGCTCCCTTCCAGTAGAAGCTAGAGAACGAGAGAGGGTTGTAGCCTTCTACAAGTGGGTGTTTGCATACTGGTATGAGTCTACGCCAGTACAATATTATAAACATGTTTTTCTTATATTAAAGGAAGATAGCAACAGGTGGTTTTTGTCCCACATTTGGTTTGCACCTTATATCATGGTGTTCATGTGTGTTTCTTATGCATGATGATCTGTTCTTTTTTATTACACCTGTTTACTGTTTATATGGTTAGTGAAGTTCTGGTGCACTGATTAAAGATCAACATATTATGGATTAACTGAATCATAAGTTTACTGGATATATGCTAGTTGCATTAAACACAGTTGCATTTACACGCGGGTTCGCTTAACTGAAGTAGCGTATATGAATCTGATTATGGAAATGAAAAAGTTAGTGATTTTCTAATACTAATTCACCCCCCCCTCTCAGTATTATTTCCAACAATTGGTATCACAGTAGGTCCTCTGGTAGATGCTTGATTTCTTGAAGGAGATATGTAGAAAAATGGGAAAGAAAGCACATCAAAAGAAGAAGACATCTCAAAGGAACAATGACAACTTGTAGTTAGGTGGAAGCAAGCATTCAGATTATGAATCACCCCAGATTGAAGATGAACACGCAAGTGAAGCATCAGAGAAAATCATAGATCAACAAGATCTATTTAAAAAAGTGTTTCTCATCCTCTAAGCAACTTAATGACCTAATTGTACCTCATTCATGGCACTGGTGGCCTCTCTCTTGTACATTCCTTAGTTATTTATCTTAATAAGCTTGGTTGTAGGTTCTGTAAGGACAAGCAAAAAAATGTAGTTGTTCTTTCCATGATTGTTTAGCAGTCCTTGAAGCACAAAAACATAAATTTCCTCTTTGCAAGTGAAATTTTTTTGGCTTGTAGATCCATTGCATTCACACCCTCTCTCTTGACACCTTCATTCCATTTTAACTCATTTTTCCAAAACTATTTGTGAATAGAAAAATCATAGTGTTTCAATTTTGATGGTGAATAGTTTCTTACTTTTTGTTGCTTTCTTGTTCTCTTTTGTACCCTAGATGATTTCCTAATGGGCTCTAGAGTTCTCTTTTTTGATTATGTCTCTCTTAGGCACTGCTATTTTGGTTTTTAGCACAGTTTGTTCCTCTTCTCCTTCTTCCTCTTTGAGTTTTTCTTTTGGGTAATCTCCATATTTTTCTACTTCTTCACTAGCTTATTATGCTCCTTCTTCTTGGATGTGGGCTTTATATGGTTAGATCCAACCCCCATAGCCTTCAAAAAACTTTCCAAAGTTGGAAAGGAAATTACCTATTTCTGCTACAAGTTTTAGATATTTCTGTGTAATAGGGGTTTTTAAGACAGAGGCAAAAACAACAATTTTCTTATATTTCTTGGAGGGAGGTTGATTTCATTATCACCCAAAAATAATTGCAATTCCCTTTCTTATCAGGCTCAATTCAAAGGAAACATCCACATTTCATTTTTTATTTGTAAACTTTTATCAAAAGTTTCCCACACGCTGTACTACTAAAAAAAATGAAAATTTTGCAGCCTCCTTATTCACATGTGGCAAGAAGAAATATGTACTTACACTTCCTTTGGATTTTTTCCTTTAAATCCTATGGTTTGGGGTGAAATTCCTCAAAATAAGGGTCTTTTGCAACAACTTCTTCCCTCATGTAGCATCTATGTTTTCTCCTGTAGCAGCTCTGTTTCTCCTGTAACAGCATTGTTTCTCCTGTACAAGCATTGTTTCTCCTGTAGCAGCTATGCCTGATCCTATAACACTAACAAATCAACTCTATATCTATTTTTTAGAAACCTAAGTAGCCCATGGTGGCATCTAGCTCCTCTTTTTGTACCTTGATGGGTTTCTCCAACTATTTCTTGGGAATGAGTAATTGTGTAAGTGAATTTGAGCCTTGTACTTTTATTCCCTTTTGTGGTAATGGCTCAGAGCGCTTTGGTGATTGGGCCTTTTCATAAATTTCCTCTTTTAAATGTCATCCCCACTCCTCATAATCATCACCCTTCTTAATTTGGCTTTTCCATGTTGCATGAGTGAGGGAGTTAGCTACACTTAACTAGTTGAGGTTGGTCGAGACTGTTGACCAATCCTTAGCTTATAAAACCTCATCTCTCATGTATTAACAAAAAATTTCTAACCATAACATGATTAAGAGAAGAGGTGAAGAATATTTCATACATGTACCTACCTAATGGTTGCTGGAGAGGCATGCATGTTGCTACTGAGTTGATGATCGATCCATGGATATTTGTAGGTGCTAATTTCCTTGTTTTTCTTGTGCACATGTCTTCACATGACGTAGTTGACTGATGGAACATTTCTTGCTTGCAAGTATCTCTCCATTTTTCGATTTGTTGTTGTTGGAGTGGATGGATTATCTGTTGTTGTGCTCCTTTTGGCTTCAAAAATGGCTTGATGATGCTCAAGGTGGATGCGTAATTTACTCTGTGGGTGGAAAAAACGTGATTGTGGGACTTTGATGTGACTGTATAGGATGTTATAGGAGGAATTTCCCTCCTGTAGAAGTGAATTAATTCTTATTTGAGACCTTATATTACATGTGGAGCTGAGGGAATGTAAAAAAGGTACAAGGACAAAACTAAAATCATAAGGGGTTGGTGTAGGTGGTGGAAAAATTGAAAGAAGAGATTTTTTTGTGTTTTTTTATGTATGGAAGAGTGGAATTTGAGGATGAATTTTGGCTAGATGGAGTGGATGGGTGATAAAAGTGGCGTTGGGGTACCTATCTCAACCTTTCATAAAGAAGACATGACCTTTTTACCCCTTCCTCCAATCATATCTGCCTCCTGTAGCATTTCAGGCTCCTCCTATAGCATTTCTGGACAATCTCTTATATCGAAAATGTTTTATCCATATATCACAAATGGTAGACTTCATTGAACTATAATTTTTTGAGCATGTTTCCCTCATCCTTATGGACCTCCCCATAAAAATCCTTGGCCAATGGATGCATGAATCTAGAGAAAAAAAATGGTAGTAGGTGATGGAGGCCAATTTCTCGAAAAGTGTGCATTGGAATTTTCTCAAATTTCTTTATAATGTTACCATAATCCATATGAATTTCCCCATGAAACAACTTGGCCAATGGATGCACAGTTTTTAGGATATGGTAAAAACAATTTTCTACACTGTGTATTTTGGTCTGCTGTAGCAAAACAGAACCCTCCTCTAACATTTTAGGACAGTGAGGAAAATGAATGGGAAAGGCTTGGAAATGATGGGTTTATTTTGGAAATGGATGAGGGTGATGGATTTACATGGCCTTGGTCATGTTGGAGCATCTGAGCAAAGGAGGACAAAGCCCAAGTTTGACTTTCTTTGACTATGTTTTTTTATCAACTTTTCTTTTGGTAGCTAACTTGTTTTTGTTTTTTGAAAGGTTGGAGAGAATTTGCATTCATCAAAGAGAGATACATGGAGTAAAGTTTTCTTTTTTTATTTTTTTTCTCTTTTCTTAGGCCTACCAACTGCCTCAATGAGGTTTTTGACTAGTAGACCTGCCTAGGTGCCTCAAAGGAGGTTTTCACCTAAGATCTTTTCTTTTTCTCTTTTCTTTCTCTTTGTTCCAATCCATTGACCACCTCATGGAGGTTTTCAATCAGTGAGCCAATAGCAGGTGCCTCAAAGGAGGTTTTCACTTGAGATTTTATTTTTCCTCTTACTTTTTCATTTTTTTAATCATTTTTTTTATATCCTACTCTACTTGAAAAAAAAAAACTTTCAGGTATAGGAATACTTCAAATGGAGCCATATGCACATCAATATGACAGATAAAATCATGTGTAGGCTCATAATATATGCTTTGACATGTACCTAAATATGACAGACCAATTGCTTTGATTGAGATGAGATCAAGAATTGTTGAAGAAGAATCTGTTCCTCCAACTTAATGATCATCTCGAACCATATTTCAATATAGTTGTGATGCTCCTGTCCCATTTACACATTTGGATCTCTTTGTATTTCCTCTTCTATAATGACATTCAAATCTTCCTCTTTTTGCTAATTTTTCTCTTGAACACATGGAGGATTTGATGGTAAACATGAGGGAATTTTTTCAATCTTTGATTCTGATCTCAGATCTTCATCAAGTAGAGGCCATGATTCTTTGGTCTTCTCATTTGAATCTTCTTTTTTCTGAATGTTATCCTTCAATGACATCAACAAAATCATTTTTTTGCAATACTCTGCCTGAGCAAGCATGAATACCATTTAGATCGAGAGGAGATGTTAGGATGTGTTGTACGTCAACATTGTAAGTGGGATGAGTTACTTCATTGTTTGGGTTTGGAAATGGTGGTACAGATAGTTGAGTGGGAGTGGATATTTGAGATCGATGTGGTTGGGGTTGTGGCTGTGGTGGAGGTGGATGGTTGGGATAACATGGAGTTGGGTATGGAGGATATTGAGGAAAATATTGAGGATATTGTGGATTTCTCCCATAAGTTCCTTTCCAACCTTGTTGCTAATATTGGTTTTAGGGTTGATATGTCCAATGTTTCCAAGTAAAGGGTGTGTTCCAATTACTTTGAGATGGATGTGCATAACCTTGAAATTTTGAATTAGATTCTTGCATCATACTAGGATGACTAGGCTGCCATGGTCCTATTGGAGCTACATAACATAGCTTCTTTAGTGACTGACTAGCTCCATTGTCCTCTTAGCAAACTTCCTCCAACCTTGGTAATGATGGGAAATATTTAATAGCATTTGATTATGCATGGAAAACATAAATATCAACATCTTCTTTTTCCTCATCTTGTAGTCTTAACATTTCTATTTGTTCGCTTAGATTGCTGATAATTTATGTTTTAAAGTCATCAAACAAATTTCCATGTTTAGATTGACTTACCGATCGTGATGCTGATTTACTTACTCTTGCCCTTCCTCTTGATATGGATTTACATGTTTCACAAATTTATTCAAATAATAATTGGTATACATCAGCTCTACTCATGAGATCAAGAATATCAATCAAGTCATCTCTAATTGTTCTAAGTAAGAGGTTTTTAGCATGTCAAATCCTAAATGATGTAACTTTTCCCTCTTAAAATTATACATGAATCTCTCTATTAAATCCTCACGGCACTCATCTTCTTTTTGAGTCATTCTAAAGATTTCTTCTTTAAGATCATGATCTTTATATTTTTCTAGAAATTTGTTTTGCATATCATTCCATGATATTATTGAATTAGTCCCTAAACTCATGAACCATTTAAGAGCTCTATCCTTTAATGTTGTTGGAAACAATCTCAACTTTTGAGTGTTTAGTAAGTAACCATAATATCTACAAAATTTGTATGCTCTTCAATGCTTAAGTTGGCTTATTAATAGTTATAAACAATTTCTTTCATTCTTTTTTAGAGTAATTTAAGATCTTGCATCTTCATTTACACCTTGCATTAGGGTAGTTTAAATTATTAAAGCATCAATAGTCTTTTTAATTTTTGTATGTGTGAAGTGTGTTTCAGGAAAAGAAAAGAAAAATTATTTTGCTTCATAGAAGTTTCATAGAACCCATGTAGAAATCTCTTTTCATCAAAGAACAAATGATTGCATTCATGTAGTTATTTTTTCATTGATTTATTTTGTGTCATAAAAACACCATTGGTTTCAATTCCATATATGCCCTTGTCCTAAAAGAACATCCATCAAAATCAAGCGCTTAATTAAAATAAACTAGAACTTTTTTATTGTCATCAAAATACACCAACAAGTTTAGGTTTATTAGGGCCTTGGATTAGGTGAGAGGAGAGTTAACTCTCCAAGGTCGCTCTAAATTACAAAATGTAGAAGTTTTATTAATGAGCGAAATCCAATAGCGTTAGGGAGACCAGGAAAGCTCCATGACCGGGAGTAAAGCATGAGGGTTAGTGAAGATAAGGACGAGAGATACCCCCTCTCTTACTTGTCGGATCCTACCTCACAACTGTTCCACTTGGCTTCTGATACGAGTTGGTGACCATATTTTCCTATCATAGGAATCACACAGGTGGCTGCAAAGGGGAATCCCTTGGCACCTAAGGTTGAATTTGTATCATGTTCAGCAGTACTTTTGGAGGGCATCCTTGCAAAGATTGGGGGCCTGCACTGGAAAAGGCTATTGTCAAGAGGTCAGTGTAACTACCTTTGATACCTTCGCTAGTAGGCCTGAGGCGTAATTGCCCCAGTCTATTTTCGAAAGGCCCTTATTATTAACTTTCTTGTATTTTGGTGTCCGGTCCTAATCACCCAGAGTCGAAATACTTGAGAGTTGTTTGATTGTTGATATATTTAGGGACATTTTAGTGAGTGTTCTATGCTCCTAGTCGGCCTAGCTTTATAATTTTTGAGTCTTTAAGTAGATCTTTTAAATAATTCAAAGTGGCTAACCGACCATCTCGACGGTCTCGAAGACTTCGTGGGCTTTCACCTATGAGTTTGGAACCTTCTCCTAGAAGGAGTAGGAGCGATTATACCAGTGGTTTCCAACTGGTGGCAGCAGGCGCATCAAAGATTGATCCTCCGCTTGGGGGCATTAGCTCACAAGATAGACTTGGTACCAGTACAGAGTTAGAGAGGAACACACGAGTTCTTTCTCAAGTACTCTTCCAGTCGGAAGGTAGTATTGAAGTAGAAGAGATTTTAGAGTCAATTGCAGCTCTGAATTATCCTCTCCCTCCTGATCATCCAGATGTTTTGTTATACGTTGGAACTCTAATTCACAAGCCTTCGAGCCCAGGTTTACATACATCTATCCCTTCGATGACCACTACTGGAAGCATGGCATCTATAATGAGTGTTGCAAGCATGCAGACTCCCATATTTGTACAAGGGGGAGGAACTATTTCCATCCATTCTAATACTCCCAACACGACTATATTTGGGTCTACTTCCATTCCGTCAGCGAGTGGAATTTCTCAAGCTACTGCATCTAGTTTTGGATTTTTCCCTTTTGGAATGTCGTCTCAAGGTATTCCTTTGGTTCCTTTACACATACCATCAACTGCCTCTACATCTATGATGAGTGGATTGGCTTCTTTTCAGGGTTTCCCATTTGGAAGTGGTCATATACCACATTTCAATCCGAAAGTAGGGCCAATGCCTTTTCCTTTTACAAGTCAAGGTAGTAACCCCTTCCAAAGTTGGACAAACCCTGCAGTTAGTGGGATAGGAGCTTGGAATCAATTTTTCGGCCAACAAGGGAATATGTCGTATTCTTTGGTTAATTCATTTCAAAGTTTTCCACCCTTTGCTAATGCATGGAACCCTTATCAAGGGCTGTCAACTCCTTTCAATACTTTGTTAGGGGGTAACTTCACTGGTTACGGAGGATTTTCAGTAGGAGTTGATCAAACTCCAAATTTTGTTGGACCACAAGGATCACCTTTTGGTTTAGTAGGCTCTACAAATTACTTTGGGAAACCTGGTGCCTTTCAAAATCTAGGTCATTCTTTTCAGACCTTTGGGAACCCTGCCTGCTTTGGATGGAACTCCCAAGGTCCTCCATGACTTCCTTTTCTGGCCACGCTTAATTTTCCAGACTTAACTAAATTGAAGAATGATCCAATTAGGTACAATCCGGCTTGGCCTCCGGTCCCATCTAAACTTCCCTCGGATATTCCAAAGTTCGAAGGGAAGAGTGGTGAAGACCCGGGAGACCATGTGACCACATTCCACTTATGGTGGTCATCCAACTCCCCAATAGATGATTCGATCAGGCTGAGGTTATTTCAGTGCACCCTAACCGGAAATGTGGCCAAATGGTATATAGAGTTGCGAGGAGGCACCTATACTTCTTTCGCTGATTTGGCTAATATTTTCTTGAACCATTTTCAGTTGCGTATCCACTATGAAGTTGGAACTGAACTTCTGCCCAACTTTTAGCAAGACACAACAACTCACATTTTGGATCATATCCAGGAATGGAGAAGGAGAAAAAGGCTTATCAAAGCCGAAATTCCACTAGAGTTCCTTCTCAAATGGTTTCTCAAATCATTACATCCTGAGATCTCAAAGGATGTTTCTCTTTCCGGTGTTTATTCGGAAGAGCAAGCTAGTTTTCAAGCCCAACAATTGGAACTGATATATTCTCAGTCTGGGACTCTTCAGAAAATCCTACCTAATGCTCCTAGATCTAAGGTTGATTTAACCAAACCGTAGCCAAGCCCTCACACCGATGGTATAGTTGGATCAATTGACGCAAACACGGTGAATCTTTTGAACCAATTGCACCAGTTATCTCTACAAATTGCTTCTTCTAACTAGGCAACACCGTCTACACCTTTGCCTTCCCAACCTACCTCTATAAACACCGCCTAGGCCTCTAACCCCAAAGGAAATCAACAATCTGATGGGAAGAGGAAGGGACGAGGTAAGAAGCAGAACCAGGAAGGGAAGGGAAATGCGAACAAGCCCGAAAACGGTGCTGATGAGGGTAGAAAAGAGTCCAAGAAAAAGGTTAAATTTCCATGCAAGTTATGCAATGGAGATCATTTAACTCACCTCTGCCCTAAGATTAAAGATGCTCAGCGCTTTTTAGTGCAGCAAGGGTCCTCTGGCTCCCAAGATATCCTGACTAACCCTTTTCCCCAAGGGCAGCAATTACTTGCTGGCGCGAACTCGAACACTGGTACCTTCGCAGGGGGCAACTAGGAAGGGGAAAATTCCTCAAATGTTTATATGATGAACTCTCATGTCGATGTTTCTACACGAGCACACCATTATGGTGAAACAAAAACATCTAAGGCTAAATCTGTTCCCAAAACCACACACCCACTTCATATTGAGCAACCCTCTGCTGAGTCTATACCTCAGATACCAAAAGGTTCCACAAAGAGCTCGACTATTAACCCTAATGCTAGGGCATCCCAGAACTACTCGATTGTAGAAAATCTAGCTCAAAGTCCTTGTGCTATGTGTTAGAGTCAGTCTAGTAGCCCTCCACCAGAGATCAAAAATCTTTGCATTTCATGATTAGGTGTCCCATCAGTGTGATCATGTTGTATTCCGTTAGGCATGCCATAATCCTGGTGGAGGGAGTTTGTGTCTTTTTATTCCCCTCCTGTTTGGCACTGCTGGTTCAGGTTAGTTTAAGTTAATAAAATCTTCAAAGGGTCATTCATCTTTTTTTAAGTTTCGAGGTCTTAGGTCTAGGGTTGAGTCAATTTTTGTCTTGAGAGGTCATAAAGGACCAGCAGGCCAGAGGGATGTCCTTCATTAAACATCATTTCAATAATTCTCACTATTGTACAGCTAAATTTTCACGTTGTTTTCAAAAACTCTGTTTTTGAAAAAAAAAGGTCATTATCTCATTTTTGTAAAAATTGTCAAAATTTCAAATTCTTCAAATGTTGAAGCGCAGCCTTGGTCTCCTTTGCCAAAGAATCTTAGAAGCTATCCCTACAAAAATTTTCAGAAGAAATCATCATTTCAATCAATTTTTTCAAATAAAGGAAACCAGAAGTCAGAGCCAATTAATTAAAAAAAGTGTCAACACTCAAACATTATAAAGTGAGTTTCGGGCAAATAAAAATCTAAAGGAAGCCTATAAAAGCACATCACTCTTCATTAGCAACTCATTTGCCTCTCACAAGCTAAGAGAATCCTTGCAAAGGCGATTGTAGGAGTTATTGAGCAAATTGGGCAGTTTCAGAGGTGCGCTACGCATCAGGCTGCCTTTCTCAGAACAAATTTGCACGTGCGCTATGCGTCAGAGGGGCGCTACACGTTGGGCGAAGGGCGCTACGCGTTGGGCTTTTCGCCCAACAAACTGTCAGCAAGCTATCAAATCGACTTTTCTCTCAAGCAAATTGCAGGTAGGCCTCTCCTCCATGGCTAGATTTGGTTTTGCAAGTTGAATGAGAAATTAATATGCTTGAATGCCATGAAAATGAAAAGTCAAAACCCTTCATTGCTGTGGAAGATTTAAAGTCTTAATGGTGCTAGGGTTTCAAATTTTTTTTTGCTGTCCAAGGTTGCCCATTTGTGATCCCTTTTTTCCCTTATTTCCATCAACATTCTCCTTCAAAGTTTCCCATAAAATTTCATAATTTTCCTCTCTAAAATCCCTAAAACTTACTAAATTCCCAAACCCCATTTCCACCTTAAAGTCCCACAATATTATAATTTCCCATGTTGCTTTCCCTAAATTCCTTATTTTTGTTTATTCTCCCTAATTCCCTCATGTTCCCCTTTCCCTAACAATCCCCTTGTATTTATGTCCCCTTGGTGACAGCATTTGAAAAAGTCAAACAACAGTTAATTGAGTGCAAAGTCAGCATTACATTTCAGCTATCTTGCCTTCAAAACCATGTCAGAAACCGAATCAGATTATCAGCAGAGTTATGACAGTGATTCAACACCGGAGGTAGAAGTGCCAAGGAGGCATCACAAGGGTGGTAAGGGTGGTCGGCATGTCAGGGAGGAGCCCACTTCTTTGGCTCAATTGCAAGCTTGTCCACTTGCAATGACATGTTTTCAGTATCAATCATGCTTTGGATATTGTGAGAGGATCTCACAAATTCAACACCACAGAGAACTAGTCCGCTTGTTTGTCCTACATTTGCACAATGGTCATGTAAACCTTGTAGGAGTGGATTTCACCGTATCACCTGAAATTGTTGCTCAAGCCACCGGGATACCAAATGTTGGGGAGGAGTGGAACAAGCGCCAGCAGCTTGACAGATTTCATTATCAACCATACATCAAACCCGGATGCATGAGCACCTTACTGCTGTTTTTCCTTTCAGATTCCTAAGGGATGAGTATGCACCCTTGATGAGGTTCATTATGCACTATTTCACTTGTGAGGGCAGATTTTCACGTTTATATTCGTAACATCCCATTTTTCATGTGCTGAAATATAGAGAAGATGGTGCCCGTAGTGCAAAGGAAGAACCCCGCACAGCAACACAAAAGTACATATCATTATGCACTAATCGAGATCATAGTGATGCATCAGTTGGCACAACAGGGTATTGCTTGGGAGGATTTCATTTCTCGCGACTTCTTCATGGTGCCACAACCACCTCCTGAGATTGTCCATGATGAGGGAGGGCCTTCACAGCAGTTTCACATTCCAGAGCCCGAGCATGTCAGCACTCCAGCATGTGTTACATATCAGAGAGGCCACAGGGCCTTATTTGCATCTGCACAACGAGTATTATCTCCACACCAGGTGGAAGGGATCTCGCCTTCTTCATCAACACAACGAGTGTTATCTCCACATCAGGTGGAAGGGGCCTCGCTTTCAACAGTAGCACAGGTACAAGAGACGGGCAAGCAGCCCATGATTGATGAGGGGCCATCAGGTGATCCGGACATAGACATCATTGACCTTGACATCAGTTCTCCTAGCTCGGAGCCAAAGGAGATCATTCAGCAACTAAAGGCTGAAAATCACTTGTTGCAGCAAAAGTTGGAAATGGAAAATTGGACAATCACATACTTAGAGCAACACAACAAGCAGTTAGAGGATGAACACACTCTTGATGAGTTGCGGAGGATCCGAGAAGACCGGAACTTGGCTCGCAAGAGACCAGGTGATTTGACACCTATTGAGCAAGGGTCTATGCTCATTCAGGTGAACACTCATTTAGAGAAGTTGATAGCCAAGGCAAACAGGGACAAAGATATGCTCCGCCACATGAAAAATCACTATTGGGCCCGTATGCATGTGTGCAAAGCGAAAATGAAGGTACTCAAAGCACGCTTGGCCAAGGCACTAAAACGGAGAAAAAGGCCCGATCCACTTCAGATTTTGGTTGAAGCCACCTTGAAGGAGCATGGTGCTCAATGATACACCCCCAGCTCAAAAATCAGAAAATTTGGAACAATTTTGGTCAATTTTAATTTTTTTTTGCTAAAAACAGGTTTTTGCCCTCAACGCGTAGCGCGCCGCGCGCTACCCTGAAGTTGGGGAGGTCCATTTCACAAAAACTCAACATTTTTGGATTTGTCATGACAAATTACACTTTCTCAGCCACTGCCAAGACATTTCATGAAGATTTGGACCCCCAAAAGGTCAAAAAACAAGCAAAAAATGACCTTCTGCCATGTTTTGGACACAGAGGAAGCAGTCTTGGGAGATTACATTTTTGGAGGGGAAAATGGCCACCAAATTGAGAAATTCCACTTGGGCTGAAGATTAGACATCCAGTCGTTTCCAACAAGCCCACTTGTGCCTCATTTGGATGCCGAAAAGTGCCCCAAAAGTGGGCTGAAAGGTGCACTACGCGTAGAGATTTGGCGCGCTACGCATCAGGGAAAGTTTCTAGTTTTTCTTCTACAACATAGGACAACGCAGCTATTTGACCAGTTTTGACTTTTTATGGGATTTTTCACCCTCTTTGATGTAATTAATGTAATTTTCATGATGACATGACACTTTTTACCTATTCTAGAAGATTCATTCATAAAATAGCAAAAAATTAATGAATGAATTGGTTTCCTAGCTTATAGAGGCAAGTTGTTTTGATTGCCTAGATTGTAGTGCTCAGTTTAGAATTGGTTGAAACAGCTCCTAGGATGATGAGCTCGACCCCTAGAGGCAAGGAAATGTGTTAGCTTGCCTATATTATGTACTTTCTTACTCATTTTCATGGTTGTACTCTTGAGGGATAAGCTTAGACTGTATTACTCTTTGTATCTCTGCAATTTTGGCAAAGGAAGGACCAGGGTTTTGCAGCACTATTTGGGATTCCTGTGGTGATTTTTGTTGATGGTGTGTTTCTCTCATGTACTTGTAAGTTTGTTATGTGTATCATTTTCCCACTCTTCTCTTCTGCAAATTAAGTAAATGAAGTGTTAAGGTAGAATTCATGGTTTCTATGCTCTGCCTTTAAGTTTGCTTAATATCTATGTTTTCATCTGTTTAAGGAGAACTATTTATGGTTTCTTGCTCTCCTTAGCTCCTCACCAGTCATATCTATCCATTCACTTATTTCAAAGGAATCAAGACAATCTCCTACCTTGCCCCAAAAAGACCTATGCAAAAACTGTGTCTCATCCTCGCACCCGAAATTGTCGTGCTCAGTTTTCCAACAAAACTCTAAAAAATTTAAAATCAAACTTTCCCTATCAGTTTACTAACCTAAAATCAGTGTTCTTTATTGGTCATCTCAACCCTTTGAAAACCTTTTTCCGAGATATACCCGGAGAGAGCCCTCTCCTGTCCCCGTAGGGCTAGCTACAAGGCTAAGTGGTTTGATGTTGCCTTGGATTTTGTCTTTTTCAGCCTGAGGCCAAATTCAAGTGCTAACACTATGTTTGCTTTGGAGGTACTCCAGTCATGTCATGCTTAGAGAAGTTCTTTGCTTTTAGCAATTAGTGCAGTAGATCCAAAGAATTCTTTAGTGCTCACTTTTGATATGCTGAATGTCAAAAAGAGACTTCCTCACCATATGGCTTTCCAGATAAAGTCCACTTACCAAAAAACCAATATTTTTCAGACAGTTATAGATGAGGGAGCTTCTACATGTGTAATGTCTATGTCATGTTGGAAGGACATTGGATCACCTTCAAATATTCCTTCACCAACTCTCTTGACAACATTTGATGGACATTCTCATAGGCCACACGGAATTATCCCAGCCTTTCCTATATGTGTTGGAGGAAAAGTCGTTAATATTGAGGTGTAAATTGTTGATGCCAACCTAGATTACAACCTCCTCTTATGAAGGAATTGGATTTACGAGATGGATGCCATAGTTTAATCTTTATTTCGCATCCTCTGTTTTCCTCATGAAGGGAGAATTGTTAAAATTGATCAGTTAGATTATTCTCCAGGTGACTCCCACGCAACTTCAGATTCTACCGTTCCATTGGCGGATAATCCATGTCAACCTATTGATAATTTAGGAGTTGGGATATACTCTTCCTTAATGGGTATATTTGACCTTCCTCCTCTAGCTAGAATCAATGCAATTTCATCCTCTGGGGGGCCTTCACGGAAAGAGTTCTTTCGAACTCATTATTTTCAGACCCTTGGACCTTACCTTCATCTACGACCACATTAGATGGAGGGAATGTTGGTGGAATGGAATTTTCCATGTCTGCAGCGGAACTTAGCTATCAATCTATCGTTAACTCTATAGACAACCATCCTCCTCCTTTTTCGCAAGAGGAGTTAGATGGTGATGTGGCTTCAGCTTGGACCCTTGACTCTACTTCTGCTTTGGATTGCTTAGATACAGTTTTACCATCTGAAGAAGAAGTTTTAGAGGTAATGATGGGTGTAGATTAATTGTGGGAAGATTTACATCATCGTTCATATTTTCTTCCTCTATTGCATGAAGTTGAATCCAGTTTCTCCAATCTGCTTACTAGCGATGTTTGTACAGTTTCAAACCCTTTGGCTCTAGCACAATTATTTGCCGAAGGTAATATGTCAGTTATCTCAAAAATTGTACCTATAAACATCTCTAGGAATCCTAATGTTATAGAAAATGTCTTCATCGGAGCCGATTGTTCCCCTAAGGAGATTCAAATTTACACCGACCTCTTTAAAGAGTTTCGAGATGTGTTCACTTAGTCTTATGAGGAAATGCCTGGAATTGATCCATCTATAGTCCAACATGAGATCAAGATGTACGAAAACGCCAAACCTATTCGTCAGAAGCTTCGACCGGTCAATCCTCGAAAAGCAACAACTATTAAAGCTAAAGTTGAAAAGCTACTTAAGGCGGGTTTCATATACCCCGTTCCTCTAAAGGAGTGGGTTTCCAATCTAGTCCCGATAGATAAAAAGCAAGGAACGATCCGAGTATGCATCGACTTTAGGGATTTGAATAAAGCTTGTCCAAAAGACAATTACCCCATGCCTTTTATTGATCAAATTTTTGATAAATGTGTGGCTAATGAAATTTTTTCATTCATGGACAGATTCTCTGGTTACAATCAAATTACTATCCGTCTGGATGACCAGCACAAGAGAACTTTTATTTGTCCCTGGGACACGTTTGCATACAAGAATATGCCTTTTGGTCTTAAAAATACTGGAGCTACTTTTCAGCGATCCATGTCTTATGCTTTCCACGACATCAAACATGTTATCGAACAATACTTGAATGAATTAGCTGCTCGTTCTTGAAATAGAATCGATCATCCGAGCCACCTTCGGTTAGTTGTTGAGAGATGTTGTTTTTATAAAATCTGGTTGAATCCGAATAAGTATGTTTTACGGTCACATCTAGTCAGTTGTTAGGATTCATTGTATTGACAGAAGGGATTCGAGTAGATCCTTTCAAGGTTGAGGCAATAATTCAGTTGCCTCCCCTGTCTTCCATTCGTCAACTTCAAAGTCTCCAAGGAAAGGAAAATTTCTTGAGAAGATTTATAGAAAGTTACGCCGAGATTACCAAAGGATTTATGCGTTTTCTTAAGAAGGGAGTTCCATTTTTATGGGACGACTTTGTGCAACGATCTTTTGATGCCTTGAAGCAGGAATTGATCTCTACTCCATTGTTGAGTCCACCAGATTATGGTAGAGATTTCCTTTTGTATCTCGCTGCGGTAGAATCAACCATAGGTATGGTTTTGGTTCAGGAGGATGACACTCTCAGTGATCATGTTATCTACTACTTGAGTCGAGGCTTAGTAGGACGTGAGCTACACTATTTTCCTATTGAGAAATTGGCCTTGGTAGTGGTCCATGTTGTCCAGCAGCTTCGTCATTATATTCTGCTACGCAAAACATTGGTCTTAGTGGTTGCCAATCCTTTTCAGTTTGTCCTCAGTAGGTGAGTTATTGGGGGCAAATATAATCGATGGATTTTTATTTTGAAATAATTTGATCTCAAGTTTTTGTCAGCCAAGTCTAAGAAGTCATTGGTTTTTGCGGAATTAATTTCTGAGATGCCTTGTGAGGAAGACATTGTTTATGAGAAAAGATTCCCATATGAACATTTATTCCTCACGTCTTCACAAGATCCCTGGTATGGAGATATCATCATATATCTCCGAACTTCGAATTTCCTGCCTTTTTCCTCCAAGGATGAGCGTCGAAAGTTATGTCACCTTGCCAAAAACTATGTTGTCATTGGTGATACATTATATCGCAGAGGGGTTGATTCAATCCTTAGGCATTGCTTAACTTTGGAAGAAGCAGAGTCTATACTTAATGATTGCCACAGTGGAGCTTGTGGCAGTCATCTATCAGGGCTTCCTACAGCCCAGAAAATTTTGCGTGCCGGCTACTTTTGGCCTTCAATTTTCAAAGATTGTATTCAAGCGGTCAAATGTTTCCACCCTTGTCAAATCTATACTCGAACAATATGCATGCATCCAGCTCCACTTTTTCTTGTTATCACTGTCGGTCCATTTACAAAGTGGGGCATTGACTTCACTACTTGTAATCCACCTTCGGCGGCAAGTCACAAGTACATCATTGTGGTCGTAGACTACTTTATTAAGTGGGCTGAGGCCATGCCTACTTACAAAAGCAATAGTGAAACAGAAGCATTGTTCCTCTTCAACCAGGTTATTTCATGATTTGCTATCCCGAGAGAGATTGTCACTGACCATGACAGCCACTTCCAGAATCAACTAATGACCGAATTGGCTCTCAAGTTGGGCTTCCGGCAGGAGCATCCATCTCCATGTTATCCTCAGGCCAATGGGCAAGTCGAAGTCGTGAATAAGTCCCTTAAGACTATCCTGTAAAGGAAAATTGACAAAAATCACTCTAATTGGCACATCATGTTGTACTCGGCTCTCTGGGCATACCAAACCTCAGTAAAAATTGCCACCAGTTTTACTCCTTTTCAATTAGTTTATGGGCTGGAATCTATTTTTCCTATCGAATGTGAAATTCTGCCCCTTAAGCTAGCTATAGAACTTCTTCTAGAGATGACTAGTCTCGAAGAACGCCTTGTTCATTTGGAACATCTCGATGAGCAGCGTCGAGATGCAGCCATAATAAATGAGGCCCATAAGAAAAGTGTTAAAACTTAGTATGATAAAGTTGTCCGTCCTCGGGTCTTTTCTGAAGGCGACCTTGTCTTAGTCTATGACCAAGATAAAGATGCCCTGGGGTTAGGCAAATTCAAGTCTATCTGGTATGGTCCCTTTATAGTCAAATGAGTTATGAGAAAAGGGGCTTATGAATAAGTTATTTTGAAGGGAACAAGCTGGCGGAGCCCCAAAATGGGCTCTACCTTAAGAAGTATTTTGCTTAGGTTTTGGTCGAGCAATTGCTTGTTTGTATATATTGTATTTTTGTACATATTTGTCAGGTGTTTTGTGATATCGACATTTTTTGATCTGCTTTGGTAGGTGTTGATGGATGATTTGATATATTTTGGATTTGCCAATGGTTCTAGTCGGCACACTCAGAATCTTGCTTCCGTAGCTTGGGTGATTTATTATCCATTTGGCTAGTTGATGGTGTCAAGGGGAGTATGTATTGGTCCTGCTTCGAATAACATTGCCGAATATACTATCATTATTAATTTACTATCTGAAGCAATTTCTTATGGGATTGATTCATTGGTAGTTTATCTTGACTCACAGCTGGTAGTGTCACAATTAAATAACATTTATCGGGTTTGTGATCCTTATTTATATCACCAATTTTTGAGAGTGAGAGTGTTGCAACGATAATTTGTTTATATTACATATGTTCACATTCCACGATCTGAGAATTCATTAGCAGACTCTATTGCTAATCAAGCATTAGATTGGCATATTAATCATTCATCAAATTAAACAAACATCAAAAATTTGAATCTGTATATATATCATAAAATCACCTGTGTATAGATAAAGTGTTCAAAAAATAATATACAAAATTGGGACAAAATGCCCTCAAAATTTGGGTTCATGCCCATAATCATGTCTAGCCTATCTATCGACCTAGCTCAGGATGAGCGGCTAAAAATTTAACTAATGCATTGGCTACACGCCAAATTATGAGAACCCAGTCCCATGGTACCCCTACCACGCAGAGCTGCATCTCCTCAGGTATATCCTCTATGGCTATCATAGGTACCTGGTGAGTCAGTCTCACCAAGTTTCTCTGAGCTGCATATAGGACTCTCTATGTCTCAGCTGCTACCTCTTCGGCACCTCTTCTGCGACGCCTGTGCATCGGAAATCCATCTGGTCTCACTGGACCCACATTTGGAACACGACAATTTTTTTCAGTATTTTGTCTCATCAAAATATTTGTAAGTTCATTTCATATTTAAAAAAGAAAGAAAAAAATCTTAAAAATTTACAAAAACTTAAAAAATTGTTACCTATGTCTCCCCATACTGCATTTGGTGGCAACACCAAGTCTGGATCTCCTCGAAAATCCATACCAGAATATGGGTAGTCGTCAACTGCGATGATCCATTGGTCCCACTAAGCACGTCCCCGCCTCCAAGGTGTTTCCTCAAGTCAACCCATCCACCCATCCAAGGATCTTGAGGGCTTTGATGGAGACATATACTTTGGAATGTAGCCCAGGTACCTTCTTGAAGAAGAATGAGCATAAAATAGTCCCATATCCAAAGTTCTTTGTCTGACCCTTCTGAATAGAGGTCAATTGACTCTTCATGTTGGTCAGAAGAGGCGTGAACCAGTCGAAAACCGTGGTAAGGAATTCCACTGCCAGGCTCATGGACACTCGTGAAGCCTAATGCAGTGAAGCTGATCCATTTACCCTTGCAATGGTAAATAGCAGAATCCTCAGAGATAAACTTTCGACGTGTTTGATTGGAATCTGACTTCCAATCTTTCTAGGTGTCTAGGACAACATATATGTACATAGTCTTCTACTGAAAGACTACCTCCTATCCTTCTAGTCGAATGCACGACCTCCCCTCTTTGAGAGAGACCTGTAATAAAGTATATGTCTTCAACCTCAATCCGTAAACGCATCTGATCTATCATGAAGGCATCATCCTCTACACTCCAGTAGTGGATCAGCAGTTTGAGCAGGCGTGTGTTGGCTTTCATGTTGGGCATTTTGAAAAATTTCAATAAGCCACACCCTCTCAATGTGTCTAGTGCATGTTGGTCATTCATTACGTCACTATCAATTGTGGTATTCTCTCTCTCTCCATGTGATGATCATCCTGAAAAAATTTGAGTTTCAACCATTAGTTTTTGTGTTTGAACTTTAACTCACGTTCATGAGGGTTCCCTTTACACACAGTCGCGTGTAGGCCTGTCGTATACGCGGGTTGATCATATCCAACCCACGTGTACGCGGAGTTGGACATTTTGTCATAAATTCCCACAGTCAAAAATTAATGAAAACTTCTAAAAACTATCACAAAACATTGCAAGCTTGATTTGAGGGTTACCTGATAACTTTGGTGTGATTTTAACAGTGCAATTGTTCAGAGGCAAGTTTTCTCCTTTTTCATCCACAGCTCTTTGCTCCAAATAGAAATAAAAAAAATTGTGAGTCTAAAAGTCATTATATAACTTTGAAATTGCAAAATATTTTTTCAAAAATTGATTTTTGTCTCATGTATTTTTTGACCTGTGGGCTTGGATTTTCGAGAATGGGTTATTTTTCAGGATATTTTGGAGACTTCTTCGAGATGTTATTTCGGTCCCATGACCATTGACCTGTCATGGCAGGTATCATTCACTCACTGGAATATAGGTTAGGGAAAGCCATTTTTTTCATTGCATTTTGCATACTAGCCTCTGTTCAGTGATACATTAGCCATAGGGTCGATCCCATCATGTCTTGGTTCGCAAACCATGTTCACTCGCTGAATTTTAAATCATGATGTGATGGTAAAGCTATCCTTTACATGGACATCATAGTTAGAACCTCACTGACATTGGTTGCCCATGTTGCTATACTGAGTAGGCTCGGGAGTCCTCTTTAGTCCTGCCATAACTTGTGCATTGAAGACACATTCTCCTTTCTTCTACGCTGATTTCTGGTGTTATACCCTAGAGGCTCCTTTGTGTTGAGTTGTACTGCTGCATTGCATTTTGACTATTTGCACCCTTTGGCCTTGAGCCGACTTCACTTGGACTCGTTTTTAAGCCACTTATTTGACCATGTCTTCTGCAAAATTGACCATGCAATCACTTAGCTTCTGCAACTTGACGCATCCTTTGACCCATGGAAGGAACATCCGTTTGAGTGTCCTTGACCAGTTTCACCTCCCTGCATTGAGCATAGGAATGTTCCCATCCTAGGAACTAGATCATCTGCTTCTCTGACACTCATTCTTTTCACTGTAATATAACATTCTTTTATTCTTTTTCCAGCTTAAAGAAAAAGAAAAAAATATATATATTTCAAAAAGAGCAGGAGCGGGACAACATTTCCATATTTTTTTGGCAGCTAGAGTCAATCGTGTTGCCCTTGAACAAAGCACTCAAAAGAAAGTCTCTCCTCCATTTTGGGCGGGATTTAGCTTGACTTAGGTACACCTTAACCTTGTTATTGAGTCATTACTCCTCCGATTGGTTACCTCTTCCAATCATATGGAGAGTTTGCTCATGCCTCCTGCATGACGAACTTATACAGAGTTATCATATGCTGCCATATAGTCATCAATGAGTCATGCTTTTGTTCAAGGGAAGTAAGCCTGAGTCGGCCTCTCTACGGTGTCTCTTGACCTATTTTTCAGTCGACCATCCCTGGTTGTCAGTGTCATGTTTGTCATCACATCAGTTATATTGGTCCTTTTCTCGTGACAGTTTGAGAAGGTCTCCATTGACTTCTTGTTGGCGGGTCTTGTCCTTATCGGCGATGACATATTTCTCTGAGCGCAGGTCTAGAGCTGCACCCTAGCCCTATTTTTATTATTGATAGGTCACCTTGTGCTTAGCATCAATAAGTATTATGGGTCTTTGACTAAGTGGTTTCCCTTGTGTCCAACATCAACTTTCATTTTCACACACTGGGATTCGTGTAGTGCCTTGGTTTCCATTTGACCCTATTGGTGGATTCCTTGCCTCTGTGTCAGCTTTCATTATTGTTTGGTTCAGAGGGTTTCTATCCTACGCTAGCTACATCTTCTGTATGCCAGAAACGTGCTTCGATTGGGTTAATACATCTTTTTCATCTGATTCCTTCCACATTATTGGCCTATGGGTTACACTCGCGCTAGATTAATGAAGGATGCCTTAATTCCTTCCTTCTAGTGGATCTTTTCCTATCGACTACGGCTCATTTGCTCTGGGACAAAGATCTAGAGTCCATTTGGTAGTACCTTGGGGTTTGTGGTCATCAGTGGCAGATTCCTTTGCTATCGACAGTGGGAAACCATCATTGTCCCCTAAGTGATAGATTCTTCCAGGTGTTCGACTTCAGCTCATTCATTTGCACTTGTTAGATTGTATTGGGTACCTTGACTCTCATTATCATTATCGGTGAGAAGTCTCACGTTTGTTAACGGTATACATCAATGACCGGTAATAAAATGATTTCTCACATGATCGACCTCAGATCATTTATTCTCATTGTGTAGAAATGTACCGCAGCGGTCGGTGAAGACCTCGGGTTGCATCAGCATGTTTTGGTTCACTTGTCAGTTGCTCCTGTTACTGCTAGTTGACACCATCCACCGTATATGTTGTAGTCCTTCACAGCGACATCTTATATGCTGGCATTCGAGTTGTGATGTAGTATCATTTTATTCCATCATGTTCATTTGGTACTATTGGGATCACTTTTTGATTTCAGTGAACAGCTTCATCTTTCAGCTTCATTGATCATCTTGTTATATGTGATATTCATACATGTACTTTTTTTATCACGATCAGATGATCCATTATCTACTTTCAGTTCTTTTTACTTGTATACATATTGGATCCGCTTGTACTTGATATGCGAACACGATTTACTTTCTCTGAGCATGGGTATGCCTGCCTCAGACAACAATTTCTTTCTGATCCCTTTTGATGGCTTGGCAGGTTGAATTCTGGTGAAGTCCTTCTCAGTCTCGGCAGGGTTCTTTCCATATACTTAATACATTTCAACCATCATGTACCCCTTCTGACCTCATATATTAGGGGCATTTGTTATAGCAACATTTACCACCCTTGGTATTTGTGATGCTTGGTTTATGGCCTAGGGCAACCCCTCCTTCCAGACTTGGTCCAAATATTTTAAAATCAGTGTTTTATTCCCTGTATCCTACTTTTCCTTGAGATAAAAGCATGTACATGTGGGTTAGTCAATACCCAACCCACGTATATGTGTTAAAACACTTAAAAAAATTAAATTTCCCTAATTATGGGTAGATTTCATTAGTTTTACCTGTTGATTACCTCCTATTGCCCGTGGCCCAACTATTTCCCAACTAAAAAACTAATTGGGAGAAGTATAAATAGACTTCTATGGGAAGGCCTTAAGGAGGAGAAGAGATAGGGTCATTATACTGAGATTATCCTTGACCGAGTTTGAAGTATCCCTGTGCTTCATGCACTTCCCCAAGTTTTAGGAAACCCTTGTTTCCTTGATTATAGATATTCTCCCCCTTGCTTGAGATATCATGGTATTGGTTATGGAAGGAGGCTATTGAAGACTAGGACTAGACGAATCTAGAGGACAGTTCCGCTTGGAGCCAGAAGAAGAACACTCAAGTGAATTCTCTTCGTGTTAATTATAGCTTTCTACAATAAAAAGAAGCATTGTCTTGTTTCCGAGATTAACTGTGTTTATGCATTAGATAGTGTTGTAATTCATATATGAATGTTATTTTGATGTATGACTAATCATTTTCTTATATGATAAAAAGTTAGTTTCATTAAAATTCTTTACCTTTATACTGCTATGTGTGTTCGAATTGAATGATTTTTAGGTTTGAAGGATATCGGGAGTTGCTGAGGGTCTGAACCTTACAGGATCTACCGAAACGAAGGACATCCATGTATGGTCACTCTCACATAGTTTGTTTATATAATAATTTTTCCTGAGTTGTATGAGTGTTTCTTACTGTAGTTTGCTCCTGCTCTATTGGGGTTCCAACCCAAATCCCTAGGGTACTTATTCCCGTAACAATTATCAAACTCTACTTTCCTTTTTTTCTTGATAAGTTGATCTTAATTGTTCAAATTTACTATTCTGGAATGTCTACATCTTTTAGCAGAGGTCTTCTATTTTTAGAGAATCTCAATGTTCACCTTAACTGCCAAATTTTCCACTTAATTGTCTACTCTGCTAAAGTGGTTTCCAACTTGTTCATGCCTTCATTATTAAGCTTTTAGCATTCTACTATTATGTTTGGCATAACTTCCAAACTCCGTGTCATTGATTTGTTCATGCAAAATATGGTGAATATTGCAAAATATTAAAGTTATTGACTTATCCATGCTGCTAAATTCTCCGCAGGCTCCTGGTCACTCACCAACTACAAACTTGTATCATATATGTGCCTCATTCTCCATGAGCCAATTTATTATGAAAAATACTGGGGGGGTGGTGAATCAATATTTTTAAACTACTTAACCTTTTCTTTTCTTATTCATATTTCTGTACGCTACTATTATGAATTAAACCTGTGCATGTACATGATTGTGATGAAGACAAGTAGCATATATCCAGTTAACTAACTTTTCAGTTAATTCATCATCTATTTAACTTGAACTAGTGTATAAATACTTCATTAGACATTAACTAAACAATAACCATGTGTAGTAAGAACAAAACAAACCATCACACATAAGAAACACATCAGCGCTTACGACCAAAAGTATTTTTAGGTGTAAAGACAATGTGGGAGAATATCATTGATGTTGTCATCTCTGTCTTCTTATTTTATTATAAAGAGAAATTTGTTATAATCTTGTACTAGTGAAAACTCATAGTAGTACGCAAGAACCCACCTGTAAAAGGATACAACCCTCTCTTTTTCTCTAGATTCTACTGGAAGGGAGCTACAACCCCCTTATCCTCAGTTCTTTGTGGATCAATTTTTAGAATATTTCAAACTGGATCCATTCCAAATATCAGATACAAATACTAAAATCAACACTATGTCAAGTCACTGAACCAACTGTATCACCAAATCAAATAATGAAATAACTTATTCGAACAACCAAACCAAATTATATCATTGTATACCCATTCATTAGAATACTAGAATACATATTGTTCATCATAGAAAATAAATCCTGTCACTCCAAACCTAAATTAAACACATGTAAGAATATATACACTACTGTTCAAAAGCATACCTACGTATATACACACTCTCCCTTAGGATGACCTATGTACAGATCTGAAAACACAAAACTATGAATCTGAATTATTGCACTATTGAACAATTACTGAAACACATACAGGCCCTATCATAGATCTCTGAAATACATATAGATCATCACATAGAAGCATCATTACTAATCATCAATTCAACCCAACCAACACTATTAAGCACGACTTATCACGAAAGTCTTCATTGACAAACATAAACAAATTAATATTTATCATCAACTCATACTGCAAAACACTAGTAGATGTACATGACACTTATAAAACATTTCCTTGTATGTACGCACCTTTCATACTTGACACCCACATATAGATCCGTCCATATTGCAAAATATATGCACGGCTACCTAGAAGTACATTTGCATATGTATGCGACCTTTCTGAAGAAACCCTGTGTACAAATATATAATTATTGAGTCAAACCTTCGTTGCACAACAAAACACCTGTCAAACCCAAATCTCAGCATACACCATAATAGATACACATCATAACATCATTGTTACAGATTTATCAAACCATAAGCATATTATTCAATATGTAGTCATTTTAGATCTAATAGATCTGACACATCATCATACTCCTTGGTTCACTCTTATTTCATATCAAACCAATCATCAATAACCCAATACTTGCACACACAAAACTTTGATCTCCATCTCCTTATATAGCTTAGGCATTAACCAATACCTTGGGTCAAACCCTTAGTAATGCTGATTTTATTCTCTGACGAGCTCAAATCTCTGTTGTTGCGCTCATCACTATGGGGAAATACCATGGTAAATACCCATGGTGTAGAGATTGTACACGACTTGTATTTACAATACCCGCAGATGTCCGTGAACTTTGTTCAAATGACCCATGTATACTTCTTAAAACATTGCCTTTATCCTTCCATTGTCTTTGAATTGATATTCCTTTTTCCAATCTCTCTATCACATTTGTACTGGCCTGTATACCCATTTTTCTACCATCAAGGACAACACATGAGTGATAATGCCAACAATATCCCCATTTGGACTTGATGGCAACTACTTTACTATTTGGTCACCACCACCTGTAGATACCTGTAACCACATCTATAGATATACCAAGCTTCTCTCCCAAGTCACCAAGCATTCCCAAACACTAATATTCTCTCTCCCAAGTCACCAAGAATTACCAAACAACAATCTTCTCTCTCCCTTTGACATCAAGGGAAAATGGTTGGCCAATGTTGAATGAAGGCTTCTCCCCCTTTGTTGACATGAGCATGAATATGAACACTGAATACTGACCATGCTCCCCCTGAACACAGACTGAATTTTCTGAAGATATATAAAGAAGTACATGACTCTATGACTCAAGAAAACATGAAATTTCCTATCACCAATGACTCATGCTTACATTGATCACCTAACATAGTGGGGTTATATATTTGACACAACATTAAATCACATGCAAAAAATGATAGGATTATATGGCTTGACCACAATAGTCCCTACATGACTAAATTTTACAATGATTTATAACATAGGTCTTTACATGATGTTTATATAAGGAGACATATATGAAATTTATAACCATGAACAAGGACCTTAATAAGACCATGATAGTCATCATCATCCATCATACATGACATAGGATTTGTACAATAATCATCTGATAGCAATAACATGAACATCATTATGCAAATAAAAGCTCAAGAAGTCATAAGGCCAACAATGCACTAGTAGAAGTGTAGTAAGCTCTCCCCCTGAACCTATACCATCTGTTCACTGTCAGGTGTGATCACACTCTATTCAGCTATCATTAATGTCATCCAAGTAACTTGATCAACTAGTAAAGAAATAATGCCATATTGTAGCGACCATCATAAGCAATCATCACTTCAAGAATTATTTGGTCAAAAAAATATTGTAACAGGTCAACATCAGAAGCAGGAGCCAAAGAACTACTGACTAAATATACCATCACCTTTCCTTCAGTATGTCCATAGTTTGTTCTTCATAGGGAAACATACCCTACTGTCAAATACCAAACTCACGTATATACGTGATTATCCTTCATGTGATCCGCGTACATAAAGTAAATTGTAGTAATTTCAGACTCAGCTCCCCCTGAACATGAGAGATCTGTCAAAATAATTAACAAAGTGATGAAGCACAGAACACTGATAATTTCTATTTGAGATATTCAAAGGAATCATGTGGAAGTGGTTTAGTAAATATGTCTACAACTTGTTCCTTTGATGAAACATATTCTAGTTTGACCTTTTGTTCAAGCACCTGTTCTCTCAGAAAGTGATATTTGATTGGAATATGCTTGCTCTTTTTTAGTGCATGAAATAATTTTTAGAAATAATTATGGCACTAGTCTTATCACAAAAAATAGGTATAGGTTGAGGAAAGGGGATTTGAATATCTTGATATATTTGCATCATCCATAGAAGTTGAGTACAACAATATGTGCCATTAGCATATTCTACCTCAGCAGTAGATAAAGAAATCAAGCTTTGTTTTTTGCTGAACCATGATACCAACATAGGTCCCAAATAAAATGCTACTCCACTAGTACTCTTTGGGATACCATCACCAACCCAATTTGCGTCTATGTAAGCATGAAGAGAAAAACCGACATCTTTGGGATACCATAGACCATAATCTTGAGTTCCTTGCAAGTACTTGAATATTACCTTGACTCCATGGAGATGAGTTTCTTTAGGACTTGCTTGAAACCATTTTATAATCCAAACTACATGCATGTTGTCTGGTCTTGTGCCTGTAGGGTAAAGAAAGCTCCCGATCATAGATCTGTATTCTGGTTCATTTACTAAGGGAGAATCATCATGTGAACTGAGGTTACATCGTGTTACCATTAGTGTGCATACAAGCTTGCAATCTTCCATTCCATATTTCTTCAAAATATTCTTGAGGTACTTAGTATGTGAGAGAAAGATACCATTCTTTGCTTAATGAACTTGAAGAAAAAGAAAGCATGTTAGGTCACCAAGTAAGGACATTTCAAATTCTTGCTGCTTGACTGAGGAAAATCTTTGACTCACGTATTCTTCATTGCTTCCAAATACGATCTCATGTACATAAACAACAACTATCATAAGTTTACCATCATCCATATTTATATATAGATTTCTATCTGCAGACCCCTCAGTGAAACCTTATTGTTGAATATACTTGCCAAGGTAATAATACCATGAATGAGGAGCTTCTTTAAGCACATATAATTCCTTCTTGAGTTTTCAAGCAAGATTTTTATCATTTCCTAGAATGAACCATTCAGGTAGTTCAATATAAACTTCTTCTTCTAGGTCCCCATTCAGAAATGTAGAATTAAAATCCATTTGATATACTTTAAAGTTATGAATGCTTGAAAATGCAAGGATCATTATTATGGCTTCAAGTTTGGCTACAAGTGAAAATGTTTCTTCAAAGTCTCTTCCTTCTTGTTGCACATAGGCTTTCCATATAAGGCTTGCTCTATTCTAATTACCTCTCCATTTTCATTTAGTTTATTTTTTAATACCCCTTTTGTCCCAATAACATTTTTATCATGAGGTCTTAGTACTAATTCCCATGTATGGTTCTTTTCTATTTGGTCAAGTTCTTCATCCATAGGCTTAACCCAACATTCATCTTTGCTAGGTTGATTTACATTTTGTCGTTCAATTGTGGATCGTAAGGTTGTTGGCATTATGATACAAGTTTTGTCCTTGATGGAAACTCACTCACACGTCAGTTCAGTTTTGATGAAAGGCAAATCACAGTGTAACAGGTCTATTGAGATGTAATAGGGCATTGGTACAGAAGAATTGGTAAATGGAAAAGGTCTACTGATCAGAATAAAGAAGTTGAAGGAAATGGATGGTGTAAATAAGTTTAAGATGTGTACGCTAGTTCACTTAGTCAAAACAACATATACACGCTGGTTCACAGAACAAAAAGAGTGTATACTTATACATGCACTTTCACAAGAAGAAAAGCACGTATATGTTGGAAAATCAAGGAAATTCAAGAGTAAACAATACCAGGGGTCAAATACCATGATATTAGCCCACAATATTGAGTGGAGTAATGACTATTTGATCTCATCTGATGCAGGAGCATTTGAGCACTCTTAATCAAATTCAGAATCCAAAGCTATGGAGGAGGAGACGTGGACAACCATTGTAAATGGGGAAAATTCTGTTAAAACAGAGCTGATTTAATGGAATTGATAAGTCTCTAGAAGACTTAATTTAATGTAATTATCTGCCATGTATGTGTGTAGAGAGATTTAGGGGATTTTATTGAGAAATTGTGGGAGGAGATTGTGGATCTTAGATGATCCACGACTTTGTAATTTTCTCTACAAAGGGTTTGTGTTGTGTGACAGAGAAATAGAAAGTGATATAGAGAGTCAGAAAAAAAACCTGTGAAAATAGAGTGTGGGTTCAAAGTAGCCGAGAGGGGAAAGTATGACTAAGGCTGAAATTCCTTAGATTGTAACTATTTTGTGTAATATAAAAGTGTGCTTTGTGTTGAAATTGTGCGTCTATGTGTTGTTTCATAAATAGTCTAAATATTCCATGTTGCAGGATTGATCAACCATCGATCACTGTAAGGATCGATGGCGATCCAAGGTTAAGCAAGTTATTGTTGTATGGTGTGTCATGAGAACAGAGGTGGTAGAGCAGAACTGTGTTTTAAAACAGATTCCATTGACAAAAGATCAAACGCAGAGAAGAACCGTCGGATCATACAGATCGATGAAGAGTAATCGCGGAAGGTGAGGAATCGCCGGAAGTTGATCTGGATCATCAGATCAATAGATTTGTTAGATCGATAGTTATCGCATGGGTAAAATGAGTGAGCATTAATATGCGAGAAAAGTAGTTTCATAACACGAAATGGTTTATCACACGAGCTCTAAGTGGTAAGTGGTAATTCGGGGTGGTCAACCGATTCCATTTATCAGTCGACACGTAGTACACCGCAGGAGAGAAGAAACTTCTTTATTGGGTGGGTAATCCTCGTGTAAGTGGCTCATGCGATATGGCTATTAACTATTGGATCAGAGATAGTTGATTGAATGGTGGAGATCGATTGGACTGTTTGGTTATCAGGCTAAGCGTAAACTATCAGATTGGATAGCAGATTAACGACAGAGATTGAAGCTGATAAGGCTTGGGAAAGAGCGGACCCGACGAATTATGATCGGGAGTTTGATTTCTTTTAAAGTCCAGTCTTTAGCATCCAGAGTGGGACTGACGTCTGTTGTCGGGTTTCCATGCATTTTCACTATTTGTTAATTTCTAGGTTTTAGGGGAAGTATGCCATTCAAACACTTCTGATTTGTATAAGTGGGCCATAACCCACAGGTGCACGTAAGGATATTATGAAATGAAAAGGAAATTGCCTCACCACATTTTTCCTTTTCATCAAGTGGTATCAGAGTAGGGAAAGGTTTCCTGCAAGA
Organism: Pinus tabuliformis; assembly: GCA_031772625.1. Taxonomy (NCBI): domain Eukaryota; kingdom Viridiplantae; phylum Streptophyta; class Pinopsida; order Pinales; family Pinaceae; genus Pinus; species Pinus tabuliformis. The sequence continues at coordinate 332,609,170 of CM062804.1, read as the reverse complement.
AGAAATAAGATTTTCTGTGCGGAAAAAGGAGGTACAGTTATGTTGAAGACTGGAGAGTTTATGATCTTTGTACTATCGATAGCGGCAGTAGAAAGTGAGAAAACTTGTAGCAGCCTAGAGCATGGAGTGCTCATATGGTTCCACAGGAAAGAGAAACAGAGAGATGCCAAAGGACTAAGCTCAGAGGAGAAAGCTTGGTGAGGTATCATGTAGCAGAGAAGACTGTTATTGCAGAGGTTTTGTTGTAGCTCACAGAAAGATCATGAAGGTAGTTCCACTGAGGAAGTGGGTAGAATTGCTATGGGATTAAGGAGAAGCATATGACCAGGAGGTCATAAATTTTTGTGCCTAGGGAGTCTGACGCAGGAGCATCCGAGCACTCTTAATCAAATTCAAAATCCAAAGCTATGGAGGAGGAGACGTTGACAACCATTGTAAACGGGGCAAATTTTGTTAAAACAGAGCTGATTTAATGGAATTGATAAGTCTCTAGAAGACTTAATTGAATGTAATTATCTGCCATGTATGTGTGTAGAGATATTTAGGGGATTTGATTGAGTGATTATGGGAGGAGATCGTGGATATTAGATGATCCACGACTTTGTAATTTTCTCTATAAAGAGCCTGTGTTGTGTGACAGAGAAACATAGAGTGATATAGAGAGACATAAAAAAAAACTATGAAAACAGAGTGTGGGTTCAATGTAGTTGAGAGGGGAAAGTATGACTAAGGCTGAAATGCCTTAGATTGTAACTATTCTGTATAATATAAAAGTGTTCTTTGTGTTGAAATTGTGCGTCTGTGTGTTGTTTCATAAATAGTCTAAATATTCCATGTTGCAGGTTTGATCGACCATTGATTGTTGGAAATAATACTGAGGGGGGGTGAATAAGTATTATCAAGTTCTTTTAATAAATCTTCCTTATTTATACTTTGAATTGTTCTTATATGTCAGTACCATAAAATAATGATCATGAACATGAAAACAGATAGTCACACCAAAGAACACGAGATATAAGGTGGAAACCCAATGTGGGTGAAAACCACCTGCTGCAATATGTCTCTATCTTCTTTCAAATTAGAAACTCCTTTTACAATGATTTTGTACTGGTGCAGTCCTTTACCAGTACGCAGGCTGCAACCTGCAGAGAGCTACAACTCTCTCTCATTTTCCAGTCTCTCCTGGAAGGGAGCTACAACCCCCTACTTCTTTTCTTTCAAGGATCACTTTTCATAAATTTTCAAACTGGATCCATGAACATCAAATGATCATCAAGTACAAGTAAATCACCCAGTCAACTACAGTAACCAGATCAATAGTAACAGTAAACTAAACCCAGAACACCTTATCAGAGAAAAGTCAGTCAAATAAATGCCTTAATACAGATCCACAATTTTTCTTTATCTGGAATGCGTTGCTACGCACTTCACCTTCTGCACCTCTGTGTATCCCCGCAGAGAGCCTTGAACTGCACTGCGTATCCACGCATTGTGCCTTTAAATGCGCCGCGTACCTATACTGTGCCCCCGCACCCACTGCTTCTATCGTGCCGCGTACTTTCACTGTGCCTCCGCAGTTACTGTTTCTATTGCGCCGCGTACTTTCAATGTGTCTCCGCACCTGTGACTTCTGTCGCACGCATACCTCCGCGCTTCTCCTTTCTCTTCACTGCGAACCACCGCACCTGGACTTCTGTCACGCTGCGTACCCACGCACTGCTCCTTCTTCTGGGATGCGTACCCCCGCACTTGCACCGTTAATCGCCTGCAAACCTCTGATTAGGGCCAAATTGGCAGTCCACCAGTGTGCCACAGATAGTCAGATGCCCAGATCTGATCATGCGCCCGAGAGATCACACTTCATAGATTCACTTTCAACTTCACTTTTATATAGATCAAGCTTTTAAACCGATAACCCAATATTTTAGATCTTAAGATATTCAATTTTTGCAAAAGATACATTGGCCAAGTGATCTCCTTCCCTATTTATAGTCAAGCCCTCATTCACACCATGGGACAAAACCATCAAATAACCAAAACAAGGGATCCAAACCGGGGCTAAATTAGATCCTATACCACGGGCCAAAACCATAGGATCATGAACGACGGGCTAAATACCACGGGCCATACATAAGAAATCCCATATGAGCGCGCTTCTTTGCCTTGAAGTGAGTGAACTGGGGGACCGCACCTTCTGAACAGGTAACCTGCGGGTATGACCGCATTTCCTGCACGGCGTACATGCGGGTACGCACGCTTTTCACTAAGCACATGCGGACCTCTTAATTTTTATCATTTTGAGAGCCTGATCGGAGTTTTTCCACCTGTATGAGTTGCCATCAAGTACAACACATGAACCATAGAGCCAAACCAGAAATCATAATGCCAACAATCTCCCCCTTTGGACACATGAACCATAGAGCCAAACCAGAAATCATAATGCCAACAATCTCCCCCTTTGGACTTGATGGCAACCTTAAGATTCTCCATGTCATTCTCCCCCTTTGACATCAAGGGTAAAGGGTTATACTCCCCCTGAGAACATGCTCCCCCTGATTATAGACCAGATCTGCAAAAGAATGATCACCAAACACCATAAATGAACATGAAAGAGATAGAGACATATTGCAGCGATATTTGGATCAGCATCCATGATCTCCTTTTGTACTTCTACCATAATGCCAACAATGCATTATATGCTCCCTTGAACCTGTGCCATCAAATGTGTACCCCATATGATCCTCACATACAACAACAGATGAGATTTAACAACAAGATGATGCATCAACAACCCCCAGCTTTTGCCTGAGGTATTCAAAGGCCTCCCTGGGCAATGGTTTGGTGAGTATATCAACAACCTGTTCCTTATAAGGAACTACTCCAACTTGACCTTTTGTTCAAGCACTTGTTCCCGGAGAAAGTGATACTTGATTGGTATGTGCTTGGTCTTTGAATGCATGACTGGGTTCTTTGAAATGCTGATTGCACTTGTATTATCACATAAGATGGAGATAGGTGGTGTACAAGTGATTTGAAAATCCTGCAAGGTCTGCATCATCCAAAGGAGTTGAGTGCAGCAAGATGCAGCAACAACATATTCCACTTCAGCTATAGACAAGGCAATCGAACTTTGTTTCTTGCTGGACCAAGATACTAATCTGGAACCCATAAAGAATGCACCACCACTTGTGCTCTTCCTGTCATCCATGCTTCCGACCCAATCTGCATCTGTATAAGCATGAAGTGTGAGATCTGTATCTCTAGGATACCATAAGCCATAGTTTTGAGTTCCTTGAATATATTTGAAGATTCTCTTCACTGCCTGAAGATGAGTTTCCTTTGGATTTTCCTTAAATCTTCCAACTATTCCTACTGCATGCATGATGTCTGGTCGGGTACCTATCAAATAAAGTAGACTTCCAATCATAGATTTGTAGGTTGGTTGATGCACTACTACTGATTCATCATTTGCACTGAGGCTACATCCTGTGACCATGGGTGTACATACTGGTTTTGCATCTTCCATGCCATATTTCTTCAAAATCTGCTTGAGATACTTGGTTTGAGACAAAAAGATCCCTCCTTCTTTTTGTTGGATTTGCAAACCAAGAAAATATGCCAGTTCTCCCAGCAAGGACATTTCAAATTCTTTCTGCATCACCAAGGCAAAGCTTTGACTCATAGCTTCTTCATTGCTGCCAAAGATAATGTCATCTACATACACAACAAGTATTAGCAATTTGTCATTTTCAATTTTTATATAAAGATTGCTATCTGTTGATCCTTTTGAAAAGCCTTGTTGATGAAGATATTTGTCCAAACGATAGTACCAAGCCCTTGGAGCTTGTTTGAGACCATAGAGAGCCTTTTTCAATCTGCAGACAAGATTTGGATCATTTCCAAGAATGAAACCATCTGGCTGCTCAATGTATACTTCCTCTTTTAAGTCTCCATTCAGAAAGGCTGATTTCACGTCCATTTGAAATACTTTGAAGTTTTGAAATCTTGAGAGAGCAAGGAACATTCAGATGGCCTCAAGTCTTACAACAGGAGCAAAAGTTTCTTCAAAATCTATTCCTTCTTGCTGCGCATACCCTTTACAAACAAGTCTGGCCTTGTTTCTAATTACTTCTCCATTTTCATTCAACTTATTTTTGAAGACCCATTTTGTCCCTATCACATTCTTATCCTTTGGTCTAGGAATCAACTCCCAAGTGTTGTTCTTTTCGATCTGCTCAAGTTCTTCATCCATTGCTTTGACCCAACATTCATCTTTGCATGCCTCTTTCACATTTTGTGGTTCAGTGGAAGAGAGTAATGCCAAATAGCTTGAAGCTTCTGCAATTGTTCTTCTTGTTTGTACACCCGCTTCTTTCTGCCCCAAAATCTGAGATTCTGGATGATTCTTCTGAACATACCTGGATGGATTCTTCTCTTCTATCCTTATCTGCTCCTCTGGTTCTTCTTGAGGTTCTTCTTCTTCATCATTCTGTCTTTGAGGGTAGTCTTCATCTTCTTCGATATTTTCATGATTTACTTGCCTAGGAATGTATCCCTTCTCCTCAACCACTACATCAATGCTGTCAACAATTCTTCCAAATCTTTTATTGTAGCACTTATATGCTTTGCTGTGTGGAGAATAACCAAGAAGAATGCCTTCATCTGCTCTAGGTTCAAGTTTGCCAATTTGCTCATCAGTATTCTTAATATAGCATTTTCTCCGAAAGATTTTGAAGTGCTTTACCGAAGGAGTCTCACCATACCAGAGCTCATGAGGGGTTTGAGTGCTGTTCACCCGGACATTTGTTTTGTTGAGAATAACAACCGCAGCATATGTAGCTTCACCCCAGAAAGTTGCGGGAGTTCCAGACTCATCAAGGATAGCACAAGCCATTTGTTGGATTGTTCTGTTCATTCTTTCCACCACTCCATTTTGCTGAGGAGTTCTAGTTGTAGAGAATTCTCTCCTTATCCCATGTTCTTCACAGAAATCGAAAAATTCATTTGAGGTAAACTCCCCACCTCTGTCGGGCTGAGGCACTTAATTTTGTGTCCTGATTCATTTTCAACCAAGGCTTTAAAGGATTTGAATTTTTCGAATGCTTCATCTTTGTGCTTCATAAGTCCTAACCAGACAAACCTGGAGAAATCGTCAATGAATAATATCAAGTATTCTTCTCCTCGAGGTGTCCTTTTCCTAAATGGACCACATACATCTGTATGTACTAGCTCAAGAGGCATGCTAGTTGATCCTTCCTTCTCCGGAAAGTTAGTTCTGGTTTGATTTCCAAACTGACATGATTTGCATATGGTGTTGTCTGGAATTTTGATATCTGGAAGACCACGAACTGCCTTATATTTGCATGCTTTCCTTATTTGTGAAAAGCTTAGATGCCCCAACCTCCGGTGCCATAACCATGTTCATCATCCTTGCTCAAATAGCATTGTTTTTGTCCTTCTTCAAATATGTATAGATTATTTGGAGTTATTTTACCTTTGATCACTGTTTCACCTGTATCAAGATCACGAACAAGACATCCATTTGATCTAACTATCACCTCGGTTCCTTGATCACACATCTGGCTGACACTCAGAAGATTATGCTTCAATCCATCAACATACAAAACATTTCCAGCTTTGACCTTTTCTTTTAACTGAGCAGTGTCTTTTCCTTTTATAGCTACAGGAGTATCATTTCCAAAAGAAACTTTCTTTCCCTTTTCTAAAGCAGAATATGATTCAAGTTTTTCTTTATCACCTATCATATGCTTCGAACATCCACTGTCAATGTACCATAGATTTTCATGTCCCTCTGCATACAATGCTATCCCACATCTTTCTGTTTGTGGTTCCTTTATTCTCCATGTTTTGGTGCTTGAGGCTTGTTCCTTTGTCTGCTGAAACCTGCTCCTACATTCAGAATCTTTATGACCAAAGTTATTGCAAATAGAACATTCAACTTCATTTTCAAGAGCCGAAAAGTTGTTATAGGTCCTTTTTGTAATCCCGGTCATACTTCTTTGTTTTTGAGCTTCTCTAGTCATGATTGTTTTATATGCAACACATTGAGCTACTTTGTGACCAAAGTTATGGCAAGAGAAGCATTGTCCATTGAAGAAACTTTTTAGGTTATCAAATCTTCCAGCCAAATGATTGTAATTTATATTGTCATCCAATCTTGAAGCAAATTGAGAGGATTTTACCTGTAGCTGGTTGTAGCTTTTGTTCATCCTTAAGACGGATTGCCCCTGGTTTACCTGATAGTCTTTGTTTGTTCTTGATGTAATTCGTCCCTGTTTTACCTGGTGATCTCCATTGTGCTTTTGCTCATTCCTTCTTGCTGCATCAAGATAACTCTTTGAGGTCGATGGTTGAGAAGTTTCTCCATTATACCCCAGACCTGTCTTGTTTAGTGGAGAATGTTGTACATTGATGATCTCATCTAGAGTTTCAAATCCTTTGACAAACTTAAGATTAATAGCCTTTGTTTTCTCAATCTCTTTTCTAAGACCAACAATTTCACCTTCTAACTTTTCAAGATATTTTTCTTTTTCATCAATTTGAAATTGTAGAGTATCAATGATCATATTCTTTTCTTCTATACATGTCTTGAGTCTAGAAATTTATTCATAAAAGCTATCCACATCTATAGCATCCATGTAATCATCATCTTCAAATGCCATTAAAAGTTTATAGTCATTACCTCGTTCATCTTCATCACTATTTGATAGACCATCACTATCTTCATGAGTGTAGTAGCTTTTCTTATTTGCATTCTGTTTCTTGTTCCATCTAGCAGGTTCCTTTCCTTTGTCAATCTTATCCTTATGAGGACATTTCGCAGCATAATGACCTACTCTTCCACAAGAAAAACATTTAAAAGGTAACTTACCTCTGAACCTTCCAGTACCCCGTTGAAGATTTCTGACAAAATTTGATTCTTCTTCTTCTTGTGGCACGTGACTTGCTTCATAGTAGTCTCCTTTGCCTGAAGCCTTTAAAGCAGCTTCTCTCCTATCTGATGGACCTCCCTTTCTCATTTCATAAGCAGTTAGAATTCCGTGTAGCTGAGACATAGTAAGAGTTCGTAGTTTTTCCTTTTCTTCTATTGCAGACACTTTAGATTCAAACTTGGGGGACAATGATCTTAGAACTTTTTCAAACACAATAGCCTCTTTTATTTCTTCACCCAAGTTTTTCATGCAATTAACAATCTCGTCTACCCGAAGGAAATAGTTAGCCACACTTTCATCATTATACATTCTGAGATTCTCATACTAAATCCTGAGGGTTTGAAGTTTAGCACGCTTTACATGTTCATCTCCTTCGTAGCTTAAGACAATCTTGTCCCATATTTATTTTGCGGATTTATATTGCATAACCTTCACAAATTCTGTTTGAGATAAGCATCCCAGCAGAGTATTGACTGCTTTAGCATTTGTTTCATATTTCTTCTTTTCGGTCGGATCTGTAGGAGTAGCTAAAGGAAAAGTGTAGCCTGTATCTATGATATCCCAAACTTCTGTATCAAGATATTGAAGATAGGCAGTAACTCTTACCTTCCAGTAATTGAAGTTTGTCCCATAAAAAATTGGTGGCCTGATTGATGCTTCCCTCTCGTAGTTGCTCATGATGAATGATCTTCCTTCAAGCGATCAAGCTTCTCTGAAGGACCTACTCTGATACCAATTGTTGGAAATAATACTGAGAGGGGGGGTGAATCAGTATTATCAAGTTCTTTTAATAAATCTTCCTTATTTATACTTTGAATTATTCTTGTATGTTAGTACCATAAAATAATGAGCATGAACAAGAAAAAAAGATAGTCACACCAAAGAACACCAGATATAAGGTGGAAACCCAATGTGGGTGAAAACCACCTGCTGCAATATGTCTCTATCTTCTTTCAAATTAGAAACTCCTTTTACAATGATTTTGTACTGGTGCAGTCCTTTACCAGTACGCAGGCTGCAACCTGCAGAGAGCTACAACTCTCTCTCGTTATCCAATCTCTCCTGGAAGGGAGCTACAACCCCCTACTTCTTTTCTTTCAAGGATCAATTTTCATAAATTTTCAAACTGGATCCATGAACATCAAATGATCATCAAGTACAAGTAAATCACCCAGTCAACTGCAGTAACCAGATCAATAGTAACAGTAAACTAAACCCAGAACACCTTATCAGAGAAAAGTCAGTCAAATAAGTGCCTTAATACAGATCTGCAGTTTTTCTTTATCTGGCATGCATTGCTACGCACTTCACCTTCTGTACCTCTGTGTATCACTGTAGAGAGCCTTGAACTGCACTGCGTATCCACGCACTGTGCCTTTAAATGCGTCGCGTACCTATAGTGTGCCCCCGCACCCACTGCTTTTATCGCGCCGCGTACTTTCACTGTGCCTCCGCAGTTACTATTTCTATTGCGTCCCGTACTTTCACTGTGTCTCCGCACCTGCGGCTTCTATCGCACAGTGTACCTCCGTGCTTCTCCTTTCTCTTCACTGCGAACCACCGCACCTGGACTTCTGTCGCGCTGCGTACCCACGCACTGCTCCTTCTTCTGGGATGCGTACCCCCGCACTTGCACCGTTAATCGCCTGCGAACCTCTGATTAGGGCCAAATTGGCAGTCCACCAGTGTGCCACAGATAGTCAGATGCCCAGATCTGATCATGCGCCCGAGAGATCACACTTCATAGATTCACTTTCAACTTCACTTTTATATAGATCAAGCTTTTAAACCGATAACCCAATATTTCAGATCTTAAGATATTCAATTTGCAAAAGATACATTGGCCAAGTGATATCCTTCCCTATTTATAGTTAAGCCCTCATTCACACCATGGGAAAAAACCATCAAATAACCAAAACAAGGGATCCAAACCGGGGCTAAATTAGATCCTATACCACGGGCCAAAACCATAGGATCATGAACGACAGGCTAAATACCACGGGCCATACATAAGAAACCCCATATGAGCGCGCTTCTTTGCCTTGAAGTGAGTGAACTGGGGGACCGCACCTTCCAAACGGGTAACCTGCGGGTATGATTGCATTTCCTGCACGACGTACCTGCGGGTACGCACGCTTTTCACTGAGCACATGCAGACCTCTTAATTTTTATCATTTTGAGAGCCTGATCAGAGTTTTGCCACCTGTATGAGTTGCCATCAAGTACAACACATGAACCATAGAGCCAAACCAGAAATCATAATGCCAACAATCTCCCCCTTTGGACACATGAACCATAGAGCCAAACCAGAAATCATAATGCCAACATTGATCACTGTAAGGATCGATGGCGATCCAAGGTTAAGCGTGTTATTGTTGTATGGTGTGTCATGAGAACAGAGGTGGCAAAGCAGAACTATGTTTTAAAATAGATTCCATTGACAAATGATCAAACACAGAGAAGAATCATCGGACCGTACAAATCGACGGACAGTAATGGCGAAAGGTGAGGAATCGTCGAAATTTGATCTGGATAGTCAGATCAATAGATCCGTTAGATCAATGGTTATCATGTGGGTAAAATGCGTGAGTGTTAATGCATGATAAAATTAGTTTCATAATAGGAAATGGTCTATTGCTCGGGCTCTAAGTGGTAAGTGGTAATTCGGGGTGGTCAACTGATTCCATTTATCAATCGACACGTAGCATGCCTCAAGAGAGAGGAAACCGCTTTATCGAGTGGGTAATCCTCGTGCAAGTGGCTCATGTGATATGGCTATTAACCGTTGGATCGGAGGTAGTTGATTGAATGGTGGAGATCGAGCAGATTGTTTGGTGATCAGGCTAAGTGTAAACCATCGGATTGGGTAGCAGATTAACAACAGAGATTGAAGCCGATTGTAGGTTTTAACCCCATACAAAAATTACCTGCATATGAATTGTAAAACACATAAAATAAAAAATGTGAGAGCATAACACATAAAACACATATGCACAGAGATTTCCCCTGGATCCCAAAACCGAGACTACCAGCTTGATTTTTCATTATGTTCCTTTCAATGTTACAATACATATTTATATATGCCAAAGCATCCAATACCTTGGACCGAAAACCATCGCATCCAAAACCATGGACCGAAAACCATCGCATCCAAAAACATGTGCGAAAATCATGCACAAAACCATAGGTGGGTCCGCCCAACCTAACATAGGGTCCAAAACCAAAAATTTTTGAGGCGCTACCCTAGACCCCATAAAGTGGGGTTACAGGTACCCCTCAAACCCCATATTAACTACGTGGAAAGAATATAACACAACCCAACATTCTCCCACTTGTTTTTTTCTTTCCAGAGTGGGCCACAAGAGAGCTTAGTCATTTCTCCAGCCCTGAAACACCCATTGTCTCTCCACACCAAGAGAACTTCTCAGAGCTTACAAATTTTGTCAATGCATCTGCATTATTCTTCAAAGTGTCCACCTTTACCAGCAAGACCTTTTTGTCTTCTATCATATCCCCCACAAAGTGATATTGAACATCAATGTGCTTTGTCTTTGAATGATATGCAGGGTTCTTTGCCAAGAAAATTGCACTTTGGCTGTCACAGTCTATCCTTATAACTTCCTATACTAACCCCATACTTGAACACAATCTCTGCAACCAAACTGCTTCCTTGCTTGCATGAGTGGCTGCCATGTATTCTGCATCTGTAGTTGATAGTGCCACTACAGATTGTTTCTTACTCATCCAACTGACTGCACCTCCAAATAGGTTAAACACATACCCACTTGTAGATCTTCTCTGATCCAGATCTCCAGCCCAGTCTGCATTAACAAAGCCACAAATATCCAACACTCTATCCAATCCTGGTATTCCTTGGTAGCACAAACCATAATCACTAGTGCCACACAAATACCTGAAAACCCGCTTTACTGCTGTCCAATGCTCCTTTCGTGGTTTTGACATAAACCTGCTCAATACTCCCACTGCATGTGCAATGTCTGGTCTAGTATAGACCATTGCATACATCAGGCTACCGACTGCATTTGCATATGGAACATGGGACATGTCCTCTTCCTCTTCTTGTGTCTTGGAACATTTTTCAATAGATAACCTCACACCTATAGGAATAGGAACCTTCACCGGTTTACTATCCTACATATTAAACCTTTGCAATGTTATCTTGACATACTTCCTCCGGTTTAACCAGAGCTTCCTCTTTGCCCGATCTCTTTTAATTTCCATGCCCAAAATATAGTTTGTAGCACCAAGATATTTCATGTCGAATGTGGAGGACAAATGGGTCTTCAAATCCTAGATATTTCTTTGTCATTTCCAACCAGCAACATATCATCCACATACAAGACCAGATAAATAACACAGTCACCAATTAATTTAGAATACACACAATGATTTGCTTTGCTTCTGGTGAAGCCAAGTCCTCGTATACATGTATCAAATTTCTGATACCACATCCTTAGTGACTGTTTTAACCCATACAGAGACTTATTTAACTTGCATACCAGTTATTTCTTACCCTTAACCGTAAAGCCTTTAGGTTGCTTCATGTAGATCTCCTCTTCTAGATCTCCATGAAGAAATGTTGTCTTCACATCCATCTATTCTACCTCAAAATCAAGAGCAGCAGCAACAGATAAAAGTAATCTAATAGAAGTTACCTTGGCAACAGGATAAAAAATATCACCAAAATTAATTCCCGGCACCTGGGAATAACCTTTTGCTACCAACCAAGCTTTGTATTTCTCGACTTTTCCTTCTGCATTTTTCTTCTTTCTGAACACCCATTTGCTACGAATGGGTTTCCTTCTAGTCGGCAACTCCACCAGATCCCAAGCCTCATTTTTGTGCAAAGATGCCATTTCATCAACCATGGCCTCTTTCTAGAGTTTTCCATCCTCTAAATCCACTGCTTCCTTTAGCTCAAACTCTATCTTCTCAGGTTCCTTTGGTTGGGCTTCATGTTTAATAACATCTTTCACCTATTTGAATACCACATCTCGACTCTACACAACCTTCCTTGTTACTGGGTTCCAAAGCTTATAACCCTTTAAACCATCCTTATACCCAATTAAGATGCACTTTTCTGATTTACTATCCAACTTGGTTCATTTCTCCTTTGGAACATGTACATATGAATCACATCCAAATACCCTTAGATGTGAAAGAGAGGGTTTCCTACCAGTCCGTACCTCTTGTGGAGTCTTATCCTCCAACACTGATGAAGATGACCTGTTGACCAAGTATCATGCAGTATCCACCGCCTCTACCCAGAATTCTTGTCCTAACCCAGCACCACTGAGCATGCTTCTTGCCCTTTCCATCAATGTCTTGTTCATTCTTTCTACAACTCCATTTTGCTGTGGTGTATATGGATTAGTCTTCTACCATGATATACCACACTTCTTACAGAATTCTTCAAATTCCTTGCTGCAAAACTCTCCACCATTATTTGTCCTCAACCCCTTTATCTTCTTCTCTGTCTGATTTTCCACGAGAGCCTTAAATTCTTTAAACTTGTCAAAGACTTTAGATTTCTTCTTAAAGAAGTATATCCATGTATTCCTTGAGAAGTCATCTATAAATGATACATAGTACACAGACTTACCTAGAGATGGAACCTTCACAGGTCCAAAGACATCACTGTGTACAAACTCTAATATCTGTTTCGCCCTCTTACCACCAGAGGGGAAACTCGCTCGATTCTACTTTCCATATACACAATTTTCATAGAAATCAAAATCTAGAGATCTATTACTCATACCTTCTACCATACCTTTACCATGAAGTATTCGAAGGCCCTTCGAATATGTCCAAGCCTTTGATGCCACAGCATGGTCTTCTCTCCAGAGACCACTAGATTTTCTGGTCCACTTTCAGGAACCACAAAACTATTGCACCCATCAATAATAGTGCTACCTTGCAGCTTGTACAAAGTTCCAATCCGAACTCCCCGCATCAATACCAGTGCTTCCTAAACCATTTTGCAGGTATCTTTCTTGAACACTGTTTTTACACAGGCATCATCAAGCTTGCTTACAGAAATCATATTTCTGGCTAATGCAGGAATATGTAGAACAGCTGGAAGTGTTCTAACCCTTCCACCTTGCAACTTCAACTTTACTTTTCCGCGACCATTGATTCTAGCCTTCCTGTCATCTCGCAAGAAGACATCATCACCATCATATTTCTCATACTCGCAGAACCAATTTCTATGATGAGTGAAGTGAAAGGATGTACCTAAGTCAATCAACCATGCCTCATGATCTACATTTGTACTTGAAAAAGCCAAGTACACATCCCCACCTTCATCTGAGGTGGTTTTCGCCTCTGCAAAAGGAGCATCATCAGATCCCTTTCCTTTATTAGGAGCTTTAGATTTATAGTCCCTTTTGTAGTGCCCTTCCTTTCCGCATTTCCAGCACACCACCTTTACATGTTTTCCTGGAGATTTAAATCTCCCTCTAGATTTAGATCTCCGACTCAATGACTTATTTTTGTTTCTATTCTGGGACTATCCTCATACAGACAAGGCATCACCATTCTAGCTCTTCATATTTTTCTGTCTCATCTCCTCCGTCAGCAAGGATGAGACTATTCCATCAAACTACAAGGCAGTTGTATTGCTACCTATTGCAGTAACCAGACTATCCCACGAATGTGGTAGAGAACACAACAAACTGATGCACTTATCTTCATATGAAATTTTAATATCAACAAATGATGACTGACATACCACAATATTAAATGCATTCAGATACTCTGTCACTGAGTCTCCATCTTTCATCCTCAGGTTATACAACTTTTTCCACAGGAATAGTTTATTCACCAAAGACTTAGATTGGTACAAATTCCCTACCTTGTCCCACAAAGCCTTCACCGTAGCTTCCTTTGATACATTTAGCAATAATGAATCTGAGACACACAATCGTAATGTGCTCTTTTCCTTCCGATCCAACTTCTTCCATTCTTCATCAGACACTCCTGTTGGTTTAGTACCTAGATCTACCACGATCCACTGATCTTTATCCACCAACAGATCCTCCATCTTGAGTTTCCACAACTCAAAACTTTTACCATTAAATTTCTCAATCTCTATCTTTCCACTTCTCGCCATCTTCTTTCACCACCAGAATCGATCTTGCACATGTCCCACTGAATAGGGTATACCACAGGCCCGAGTGAAACCCCTTAGAAACAAAGGCGTCCTCTCGAAGCCAAAACAACTCTGATACCAAATGTAGATTTTAACCCCTTACAGAAATTACCTGCATACGAATTTTAAAACACATAAAATAAACAATGTGAAAGCATAACACATAAAACACATATACATAGAGATTTTCCTTTGGATCCCAAAACCGAGACTACCAGCATGATTTTTCATTATGTTCCTTTCAATGTTACAATACATATTTATACATGCCGAAGCATCCAATACCATGGACTGAAAACCATCACGTCCAAAACCATGGACCGAAAACCATTGCTTCCAAAAACATGTGCGAAAATCATGCACAAAACCATAGGTGGGTCCACCCAACCTAACATAGGGTCCAAAACCAAAATTTTCCGGGGTGCTGCCCCGGACCCCATAAAGTGGGGTTATAGGTACCCCTCAAACCCCCTGTTAACTACGTGGAAAGAATATAATACAACCCAACACCGATAAGGTTTGGGAAAGAGTGGACCCGACGAATTATGATCGAGAGTTTGATTTCTTTTGAAGTCCGGTCTTCGACGTCCAGAGTGGGACCGACGTTCATTGTCGGGTTTCCATGCATTTTCGTTGTTTGTTAATTTCCGGGTTTTAGGGGAAGTACGCCATTCAAACACTTCTGATTTGTATAGGTGGGCCATAACCCATAGGTTCACGTAAGGATATTATGAAATGAAAGGGAAATTACCTCACTGCAGTTTTCCTTTTCATCGTCGTTTAAGAATACCATGGGTCCTAAGTGGTTTTTTTCCGAGGTATTGATAAAGGCCTAAAACTATATATGGAGGAGAAGATCATAAGGCCAGAGTGTGCAAGTAAAAAGGGTTTTCTCAGGAATACTTCTATCTAAAGTATATTTTATGTTGTAGGGGATTTGTTTGTAATTTGATCTGAAAGAGTATGTACACCTTGAATTCAATGTTGGATCAAGATCATGAGATCTGAAATGACTTGTCATTAAATGATCTGATATTGGTTGGGTCAAATCTAATTGTGTTCACCTATTTTATTCTTTAAATGTCATGATCTTGGTTTGTCTAAAGTCTGGAATAGCAGCGAAGTTATGAGTTTATATTTGCAGATATATACATTGGTTCGTCTCGGTAAAAGTGCGTATACACGCAGGTTCTACTCTTCCAAGTAGCGTATACAAAAGAAAAGCCTATTCTTCAAGTATGACTGATCTATCTGATTAGTTCTATTGCTTTACTGCTATCTGTCAATGAAGTCTTCTTAGATCTGAATGTAAAACTAAATGCATAAGGACTTTAGTGTCTGATTGATTGATTGTCTAAGTAAGAATGGTTATATCTGCTACTGCCTGTCTAAAGATCTGTAAATTGACAGTAGATGTTCAGTATATTGTTGGATGGTACAGACTTGATTCAGAAGTTTTATGTTTCAGTAGTTTTGAGGGTATACGTAGGTTTTCTTAAAGGAAGTATAATATACATGCAGGTTGGGTTCAGTAAAGTAGTGTATACAATCTAATGCATGTTTTTTGAGGTTACAGCTCGTTCTGAATGATGATGCGGGTTTTTGGGTTCAGCACAATGTTCTGGTGACAGTGATCTGATTGTTCAGATTAACTGATTGTTGGTTGATGCAGTTTGAGTTCCAAAGTTTTTGATGGGTCCAGTGTGAAAATTTGATGAAATGAGGCCTTCATTTGTATTGTTGTGTACCAGGAGCATTGAGTCTGAAAATTTATGAAACGTGGTCCCTAGAAGAAGATAGAAGGTCATAGCCTTTTATACACCGGTGCCTACGTAGTAGTAAACACATTGGCTAGTACAAAAGCTAGGGGGTTGTATCTCCCCTCCAGCAGAAGCTAGAAAACGAGAGAAGGTCGTAGCCTTCTACATGTGGGTTCCTGCGTATTGGTATGAGTCTGCACTAGTACAAGATTGTAAATAGATTTTATTATTATTAAAAGAAGACAAATATGATAGTAGCAGGTGGTTTTTCTCCTGCATTGGGTTTCCACCTTAAATCTTGGTGTTCATGTGTGTTGCTTATGTGGGATTTTTTATTATGTCTTTATTGCACTGCTTAACAAGTTATTGGTGTGCTGATTAAAGATCAACACATGATAAATTGATTAAATCATAAGTTCTCTGAGTATACGTTGGTTTCTCTAATAACAGTAGCGTGTACATGCTAGTTCACTTCACAGAAGTAACATATATAAATATGTTTAGGAAATGAAAAATTATTGAACTGATAATATTGATTCACCCCCCCTCTCAATATTATTTCCAACAATTGGTATCATAGCAAGTCCTTTAGAGGAAGCTTGATCGCTTGAAGAAAGATCTTTCAAGATGAATAATCATGAAGGCATGGGATCTATCAGACTACCGATCTTCAATGGGAGCAACTTGGTATATTAAAAAATAAGAACCAGAGCCTATCTACAATCACTTGTGTAGGTTTTAACCCCATACAGAAATCACTTGCATATGAATTCTAGAAAAAAGAAAATAAACAAAGGCAAGAGCATGACACATAAAACAAATATACAAAAATATTTTCCGTTGGATCCCAAAATCGGGACTACCAACTTGATTTTTCATTATGTTGCTTCCATATGTTACAATACATATATATACATGCCGAAGCATCCAATACCATGGACCAAAAACCATCATGCCTAAAACCATGTGCAAAAACCATGCACAAAACCATAGGTAGGTTCACCCACCTAATATAGGGTCTTGTAGTGCTTGGAGCCGATGTTTGGGAAATTATGGAATGAGGATATCAATTTCCAACAATAATTCCTTCAGGCGCTACATGTGACAAGTTATACGAAACCAGTGCCAAAGTTGTCAATACATTATTGGGAAGTCTGTCAGAATCATAATTTGTCAAAGTCATGCAGCTCAAGATAGCTAAAGATATATGGGACAATATCATTTAGAGCTATGAAGGAGACTCCCAGGTAAAACGTGCTAAGCTTCAAACTCTCAGAATTTAGTATGAAACTCTTAAGAGCATAGTGATGAGAATATTGCTAGTTACTTTTTACGTATAGATGAGATTGTTAATTGTATGAAGAATCTGGATGAAGAGATACAGGAAGCTACTTTAGTGGAGAAAATTTTGAGATCTTTGTTTTCTAAATTTGAGTCAAAAGTGTCTGCCATAGAAGAAAAACAGGACCTTCAAACTATTACTATGACTCAACTCCATGGAATCCTAACTGCATTTGAAATGAGGAAAGGAGGTCCATCATATATGAGAGAAGTTGGTTTTAAAGATTTAGTAAAGGGAAAAGAAAAGGAAGAGCACAATGAACCAGGATACATTTCAGAATAAGAAGATGAGGTAAATTTGGTCAAGAATCTTCAATGGGGTTCCGTAAGATTCAGAGGTAAGCTACCATTTAAATTCTTTGCTTGTGGTAAAGGAGGGCTAGTTGTGGAAAGAATATAACACAACCCAACATTCTCCCACTTTTTGTTTTCTTTCCATAGGGGGCCACAGGAGAGCTTAGTCATTTATCCAACCCTGCAATGGTCATTGTTTCTCTACACCAAGAGAAATTCTCAGAGCTCACATATTTTTTCAATGCATCTACAGTATTCTTCAAAGTGTCAACCTTTACTAGCAACACCTTTTTTCTTCTATCATATCTCTCACAAAGTGATACTAAATATCGATGTGCTTTGTCTTTGAATGATAAGCAGGGTTCTTTGCCAAGAAAATTGCACTTTCGTTATCAGAGTCTATCCTTATAGCTCCCTATACTAACCCCATACTTCAACACACTCTCTGCAACTAGACTGCTTCCTTGCTTGCATGAGTGGATGCCATGTATTCTGCCTATGTAGTTGATAGTGCCACTACAAATTGTTTCTTACTCATCCAACTGACCGTACCTCCAAATAGATTAAAAACATACCCACTTGTAGATCTTCTATCTAGATATCCAGTGCATTATGCATCAACAAAGCCACAAATATCCAACATTCTATCCAATCCTTATCTTCCTTGGTAGCACAAACCATATTCACTAGTGCCACACAAATACCTAAAAACCCGCTTCACTATTGTCAAGTGCTCCTTCCCTGGTTTTGACATAATCCTGGTCAATAATCCCACTACATGTGAAATGTCTGGTCTAGTACATACCATTGCATGCATAAAGCTACCGACCTCACTTGCATATGGAACACGAGACATGTCCTCTTCCTCTTCTTGTGTCTTGGGAAACTGTTCAGTAGATAACTTCACACCTACAGGAATAGGAACCTTCACTGGTTTAATATCTTGCATATTAAACCTCTGTAGTATTCTCTTGACATACTTCCTCTGGTTTAACTACAGCTTCCTCTTTGCCCGATCTCTTTTAATTCCGATGCCCAAAATATAGTTTTCAGTGCCAAGATCTTTCATGTCAAATTTGGAGGACAATTGGATCTTCAAATCCTAGATAATTTCTTTGACATTTCCAACTAGCAACATATCATCCACATACAAGACCAAATAAATAACATGGTCACCAATTAATTTAAAATACACACAGTGATCTGCTTTGCTTATGGTGAAGCCAAGTCCCCGTATAAATGTATCAAATTTATGATACCACATCCTTGGTGAATGTTTTAACCCATACAAAGACCTTTTTAACTTGCATATCAGTTCCTTCTTACCCTTCACCGCAAAGCCTTCGCGTTGCTTCATGTAGATCTCCTCTTCTAGATCCCCGTGAAGAAATTTTTTCTTCACATCCATCAGTTCTACCTCAAAATCAAAAGCAGCAGCAACAAATAAAAGTAATCTAATAGAAGCTACCTTGAAAACAGGAGAAAAAATATCACCAAAATCAATTCCCGACACCTGGGAATAACCTTTTTCTACCAACTGAGCTTTATATTTCTCCACCTTTCCTTCTGCATTTGTCTTCTTCTTGAACACCCATTTGCTGCCAATAGGTTTCCTTCCAGCCGAAAACACCACTAGATCCCAAGCCTCTCTTTTGTCCAAAGATTCCATTTCATCAACCATGGGCTCTTTCAAGACTTTGCCATCCTAT
This sequence comes from Pinus tabuliformis, assembly GCA_031772625.1. NCBI lineage: Eukaryota > Viridiplantae > Streptophyta > Pinopsida > Pinales > Pinaceae > Pinus > Pinus tabuliformis. The sequence goes on along the minus strand of CM062804.1, from coordinate 332,589,942 downwards.
GAATCTATTGCTTCCTTCATAGTTCTAGGATCATCATCATTAATAGATAAAGTAAAATTTGAACAGAAAGCAAATGGACTATACCATTCTGATTGCCTTCTTTCTCGAAGTGATCTTCTCACACCCGGAGTTTGTGGCTCTTCATATTCTAATTCCTCTTCTGCTCTATAGTTTGATTCTTCCTCCTTTAGCTCAAACTCTATCTTTTCAGGTTCCTTTGATGAGACTTTTTGTTTAATAACATATTTCACCTCTCTAAACACCACATCTCGACTGTACACAACCTTCCTTGTTACCAAGTTCCAAAGCTTATAACCCTTTCAACCATCCTTATACCCAACAAAGAATCACTTTTAATATTTACTATCCAACTCGGTTCTTTTCTCCTTTGGAGCTTGGATATATGTATCACATCCAAATACCCTCAGATGTGAACAAAAACATTTCTTACTAGTCCATACATCTTGTGGAGTCTTATCCTCCATCACTGATGAATGTGATCTGTTGACCAAGTAACATGTTGTCTCCACCACCTCTACCCATAATTCTTGTCCTAACCCGGCACCACTGAGCATTCTTCTTGTCCTTTCCATCAATGTCTTGTTCATTCTTTCTGCAACTTCATTTTTCTCAGGTCTGTATGGAGTAGTATTCTCCCATGATATACTAGACTTCTTATAAAATTCTTCAAATTTATTCTTGCAAAACCCTCCATCGGTATCTGTCCTTAACACCTTTATCTTCTTATCTGTCTGGTTTTCCACCAAAGCCTTAAATTCTTTAAACCTGTCAAAGACTTCAGATTTCTTCTTGAGGAAATATATCCATGTATTCCTGGAGAATTCATTTATAAATGATACATAGGACAAAGACTTACCCAGTGATGGAACCTTCACAGGTGTAAACACATCATTGTGCACAAGCTCTAATATCTGTTTCGACCTCTTACCACCAAAGGGGAAACTTACCCGATTATCCTTCCCATATACATAATTTTCACAGAAATGAAAATCCAGAGAGTTATTAGTCATACCTTCTACCATACCTTTACCATGAAGTATTCGAAGGCCCTTCTCTCCAATATGTCCAAGCCTTCGATGCCACAACATTGTCTTCTCCAAAAGCCACTAGATTTTCTACTCCACGTTTAGGAACCACAAAACTGTTGTACCCATCAACAATAGTGCTACCTTGCAGCTTGTACATATTTCCAATCCAAACTCGTGACATCAATACCAGTGCTCCCCAAACCATCTTGCAGGTATCCTTCTTGAACACTGTTTTTACACTTGCATCATCCAGCTTACTTGTAGAAATCAGATTTCTGGCCAATGCACGAATATGCAGAACACCGCGAAGTGTTCTAACCCTTCCACCTTGCAACTTCAACTTTACTTTTTCCCGACCAATAATTCTATCCATCTTATCATCCCCTAAGAAGAAATCAACACCATCATATTTCTCATACTCAGAGAACCACTCTCTATGGGGAGTGAAGTGAAAAGATGCAACTGAGTCAATTAACTAGGCCTCATGATCTACATGTGTACTTGAAGAATCCAAGTACAATCCCCACCTTCACCTGAGGTTGTTTTTGCCTCTGTAGAAGGAGCATCATCAGATCCCTTTCCTTTGTTAGGAGCTTTAGATTTACAGTCCCTTTTGTAGTGCCCTTCTTTTCTGCATTTCCAGCACACCTTTACAAATTTTGCTGGAGATTTAGATATCCCTCTAGATTTAGATCTCCCACTCGATGGCCTATTTTTGTTTCTATTATGGGACTGTCCTCGTACAGACAAGGCATCACCATTCTGGCTCTCCAAATTTTTTCGTCTCATCTCCTCCATCAGCAAAGATGAGACTATTTCATGAAAATGCAAGGCAGTTGCATTGATATCTATTGCAATAACCAGACTATCTCACGAATCTGGTAGAGAACACAAAAAATTGATGCACTTATTTTCGTCTCAAATTTTAATATCAACAGATAATAACTGGCTTACCATATTATTAAATGCGTTCAGATGCTCTGTCACTGAGTCTCCATCTTTCATCCTTAAGTTATACAGTTTTTTTCATACGAACGGTTTATTCACTAGAGACTTAGATTGGTACAAAGTCTCTAACTTTCCCCACAAATCTTTTGTTGTAGCTTCCCCTGATACATTCAAGAAATAATGAATCCAAGACACACAATCGTATTGTGCTCTTTGCCTTTTGATCCAACTTCTTCCATTCTTAATCGGACAGTCTCATTGGTTTAGTAACCGGATCTAACACGATCCACTGATCATTATCCACCAACATATCCTCCATCTTAAGTTTCGACAACTCAAAACTCTAACCATTAAATTTCTCGATCTCTATCTTTCCACTTCTCGTCATCTTTTTTCACCACCAAAATCGATCCCGTAAATCTTCCACTAAACAAGGCCTACCACAAGCCCGAGAAAAAACCCTCAATAGTAAAATCATCCCCCTAAATCCAAAACAACTCTGATACCAAATTTAGGTCTTAACCTCTACAGAAATTACCTGCATACGAATTCTAGAAAACAGAAAATAAACAAAGGCGAGAGCATAACATACAAACCAAATATACACAAATATTTTCCCCTTTATCCCAAAACTGGGACTACCAACTTGATTTTCCATTATGTTCCTTTCATATGTTATAATACATATATATACATGCAAAAGCATCCAATTCCATGGATTGAAAACCATCGCGCCCAAAACCACGTGGGAAAACCATGCACAAAACCATATGTAGGTTCACCCATCTAATATGGGGTCTTGTAGTGCTTGGAGTTGATGTTTGGGAGATTATGGAAGGAGAATATAAATTTCCAGCAACAATTCCTTCAAACTCTACGGGTAAGAAGTTATACGAAACCAATGCCAAAGCTCTCAATATGTTATTGGGAAGTCTGTCAAAATCATAATTTGTCAAAGTCATGCAGCTCAAGGGAGCTAAAGAGATATGGGACAAAATCATTCGAAGCTATGAAGGAGACTCCCAGGTAAAATGTGCTAAGCTTCAAACTCTCAGAATTCAGTATGAAACTCTTAAGATGCATTGTGATGAGAGCATTGATAGTTACTTTTTACTTATAGATGAGATTGTTAATTGTATGAAGAATCTCGGTGAAGGGATAAAGGAAGCTACTTTAGTTGATAAAATTTTGAGATCTTTGTCTTCTAAATTTGAGTCAAAAGTGTCTGACATAGAAGAAACACATGACCTTCAAACTATTACTGTGACTCAACTCCATGGAATCCTAACTGCATTTGAAATGAGGAAAGGAGGTCCATCAAATATAAGAGAAGCTGCTTTTAGAGCTCCAGTAAAGGGAAAATAAAAGGAATAACACAATGAATGAGGATACATTTCAGAAGAAGAAGATGAGGGTAAATTTTGTCAAGAATCTTCAACGAGGTTCTAGAAGTTTCAGAGGTAAACTACCATTTAAATGTTTTTCTTGTGGTAGAGTCGATCATTATGCTACCAAATGTCCTAATAAAGATAAATATGAAAAAGGAAAGGAATGTGTAAAAGGCAATAGAAAATAGGTTTTCAATATAAGAAGTTACTATACGCATGAAGATAGTGATGTTTTATCTAATAGTGATGAAGATGAAACTGAGCAAGATTATACACTACTCGTGGCTTATGACAATTATGATTTCTTGGATGCCTTAGAAGAGGAAGACTTTCTTGAAGAAATCACTAAACTCAAAATCTGTTTAGAAGAAAAGAATATGATCATGGGTACATTGACACACCAACTCACTGAAATAGAAAAAACACAATGAAAATTTAGAATGTGAAATGGTGGGTCTAAGAAAAGAACTTCATAACACAGAGTCTCTTAATATCATATTTGGTAAAGGATCAAAAACTTTAAATGAAATCATCAATGTTTAGTGTTCTCCTTTGCTAAAGACAAGTTTCGGATATACTAAAGAATAATCGCAATCACAGAAGTTGTCAACCTCCACCAGAAGCCATCTTGATTCAGAAAAAACCAGTGAACAGTAAATCGTCATCAAAAGCCTAAAAATACTGATCAGGTAAATCATACTCAATTTACTCCAAGGATGAATATGAGTAGAAGCTTCAACCAATAGGTAAACAATGCTAAAAGATTCTATGATCATAGAAACTTCTTTAATGGGAAATGTTTTTCATGACGTAAATTTGGGCATAAGGCTGCTCAATGTGTTGCTTACAAATCCATCATGACTAGAGAAGCATGAAATCAGAGTGTAATTGGAATCAAGAAAAGTTCCTATAATAACTTTTCTCCTCTTCAAGATGAAATAGAATATTCGATTTGTAACATCTTTGGTCATGAAGAATCTAAATGGAGGAGAAAATTTCGGCCAACACTTCAAAAAGAGAAACTATCATTAAATTCCAAGATATGGAGAAAGAAGGAATCTCAATCAGATAGACGTGGCATAGCTCTGTATGCATAAGGACAAGAGAATCAGTGGTACATTGACTACAGATGTTCCAAACACATGACAGGTGATAAAGATAAACTTCATTCTTAGAATTGTTTAGAACAGGAAAAGAATGTCTCATTTGGAAATGACACACCAGCTGCGATTAAAGGTTAAGGTTTTGCTTTCTTGAAAGAAAAGGTTAAAGCTGAAAATCTCATGTATGTAGATGGTTTAAAGCATAACCTATTGAGTTTTAGTCAAATGTGTGATCAAGGAAATGAAGTTTTTTTTTTCGATAAAACAAATGTGTGGTTCCTGAGCTTGATATAGGAAAGACCATGATCAAAGGTACAAAAACTCCAAAAAAATTATACATACTCAAAGGAGGAAAAAAACAATGCTATCTAAGAAATAAAGATGAAAAATGGCTATGACACAGAAGATTTGGAGATCAAAGCTTTTCTCATATAAGAAAATCATGAAGGCTCAAGGTAGTTCATGATCTTCCAGATATTAGCATCCCAGAAAATACCATATGAAAACCATGTCAAGTCAGTAAGCAAACTAGAGTTCACTTCAGTGAAAAATAAGGATCAACAAGTAAGCCTATTGGACTAATCCATACTGATTTATGTGGACCAACAAGGAAAAATTCACCTCGTGGAGAAGAATACTTTATTTTATTTATTGATGATTTTTCCAAGATGTGTTGGATAGGTCTAGTAAAGCATAAAGATGAAGCATTTGAAATTTTAAAGCCTTCAAAGCTTTAGCTGAAAATGAATCAGATCAAAAAATAAATTTCTCAGTTTTGATCGAGGGGGAGAATTCATATCAGATGAATTCTTTGAATTTTTTGAACAACATGGAATAAAAAGGGAATTTTATTTCACAAGAACTCCTCTGAAAAATGGCGTTGTGGAAAGAATGAATAGAATAGTTCAAAAAATGGCTCGAGCTATCCTTGATGAATATGGAACTCTTGCAACCTTCTGGGGTGAAGCCGCATTTTCTGCCGTGACTATTCTCAACAAAGCGAATGTTTGGGTAAACAACAATCAAACTCCATATGTACTTTGGTATGGCAAGCCTCCTACTATAAAACACTTTAGAGTTTTTGGAAGCAAATGTTTCATCAAAAGGACTGATGAAAAACTTGGTAAGTTTGAACCCAGAGAAGACGAAGGAATTCTTCTTGGTTATTCATCTAGAAGTAAAGGATACAAATGTTATAATAAAAGACTTCAGAAATTTTTTTAAAGCATTGATGTTGAAATTGATGAAGCATGCAGAAATCCAGAACAAATGAAATAAACAAAGGAATATGAAAATGAGGAAGATGGGGAATGATTTCCCTCATCAAATCAAAACGATATAGAAGAAGAAACCAATGAAGCACTAGAAGAAGATACAACAAACATGGAAAAGACTCCATCTAGGTATGTTCAGAAGAATAATCTAGAATCTCAAATTCTAGGAGAAAAAGGATCTGGAGTACAGACCAGAAGAACTCTTATAGGGACCTCAAGTTATCTAGCATTACTATCCTCTAAAGAACCCCAGAATGTAAATGAAGCCTGAAAAGATGAATGTTTGGTCAAGGCCATGGATGAAAAACTTGATCAAATTGAAGAGAGTGATACTTGGGAGTTAGTTCCTAGACGTCATGATAAAAATGTTATAGGAACAAAATGGATATTTAAGAATAAGTTGAATGAAAATGGAGAAGTTATTAGAAATAAGGCAAGACTTGTTTGTAAAGGGTATGCTCAACAAGAAGGTATATATTTTGAAGAAACTTTTTCACCTGTTTCTAGACTTGAAGCCATAAGGATGTTTCTTTCTCTTTCTAGTTTTTAAAAATTCAAAGTATATCAAATGGATGTAAAATCAACTTTTCTTAATGGAGATCTAGAAGAAGAAGTTTATATTGAACAACAAGAAGGATCCATTCTTAGAAATTATGCAAAGATCATATGCAAGCTCAAAAAGGCTCTCCATGGTCTGAAACAGGTTCCAAGGGCTTGGTATTACCGCCTTGAAAAATATCTACAACAACAAGGTTTCACAAAAGGCTCTGCAAATAGCAATTTATACACAAAGATTGAAAATGATAAATTGTTAATTATTTTTGTTTATGTTGATGATATCATCTTTGGTAGCAATGAAGAATCCATGAGTCAGAATTTTTCTTCAGTAATGCAACAAGAATTTGAAATTTCCTTACTTGGCGAACTTACTTATTTTCTTGCTCTACAAGTATAGCAAACAAAAGATGGTATTTTCTTTTCACAAACAAAATATCTCAAGAATATCTTGAAGAAGTACGAAATGGAAGATTTTAAACCAGTTGGTACTCCAATGGTAACATGATGTAGTCTCATTTCTAACGATGAATCACCAGTAGTGAAGCAACCAATATACAGATCTATGATCGGAAGTCTACTCTATAAAATAGGTACAAGACCTGATATCATGCATGTAGTAGGAATTATTGGAAGCTTCCAATCAAATCCAAAGGAATCACATCTTCAGGAAGTTAAAATAATTTTCAAATATCTTCAAGGAACTCAGGAATTTGGACTATGGTATCCTAAAGATACAAATCTTACTCTTCATGCATATACACGTGCAGATTGGGAAGGAAATGTTGATGACCAAAAGAGCGCTAGTGGAGGTGCATTCTATATGGGTTCTTGGTTAGTGTCTTGGTTCAACAAGAAATAAATTTCGATTGCCTTATCTACAGCTGAAGCATAATATGTGGTTGTTGCACCTTGTTGTACAAAACTACCTTGGCTGATGCAAACATTACAGGACATTCAAATCACATGTACTCCACCCATTTCCATCCGATGTGATAATAGAAGTGACATTAGTATTTCGAAAAATCCTATCATGCACTCCAAGACCAAGCACATACCCATTAAGTACCATTTTCTACAAGAAAAAGTGCTTGAAAAAAAAGTTAAATTGGAGTATGTTCCCTCCAAAGAACAGGTTGTCGATATATTCACCAAATAGCTTCCCAGAGAAGCATTTGAATATCTCAGACAAAAGATGGGAGTAGTTGCTACATCATCTTGCTATTAAATCTAATTTTTAGAGGAAGGTTATTGTACATGGGTTTCTTGAAGTATAGTTACGTATACACATGGGTTTCTGTGGCTGAAGGAATATATATGTTTTTCTGACAACAAAATAGTGGGTTAGACTCTGATATGGATGCTTTTTCTAATATTGATGATTATAGTCTGATGATATGATTTGTTCATTGATTTTTATATGACTCACACAGATGCCTTGATGAATGACTTGTTGACTATGCACATGTAACACAAGTTTAGGGGGAGCATTAGCCTTCACATGTATTATGCATTGTTGACATTATAGTTGCTGAGTTCAGCTATGGTTTTAGATATTTATATCATTTGTTGCATAAGTCATGTAAAGATCTAGGGGGTGATATGAATCTTTCTGTCATAGTCTATACTTGAATGAGTCCTATTACACATATGATGTAATTTGTTTCCCCACTATGCCTGGGATGGATGATGTAATAATTGTTGTATTTCTGTCATGTATAAACAATTGGTATATCCCCACTTGGTTGGGTGGATGAGTCAAATGTGGTGTATCCCCACTTGGTTGGGTGATTGATGAATGAGTGAGTCATTGGGATTAGGGAGGTCATACTCACTTAGTTGAGTTCTAGAGTCATATTATTCTTTTGAAACATATCTCTATAGACTCTGCATGTACTCAGGGGGAGCATGGACATCATAATCTATATCAAAGAGGGATAGTAGGTTGGTATGCCCTTTTCCCTTGATGTCCAAGGGGGAGAGTATTTTGTTGTTGGCGTTTCATGTTATCTCTAACAATTTATACAACTTGCAATAAATTTCAACACCATCATGGTTGCCATCAAGTCCAAAGGGAGAGATTATTAGCATTATGATACAAGTGTTGTCCTTGATGGCAACTCACTCATAGGTCAGTTCAGTTTTGATGAAAGGAAACTGACAATGTAACAGGTCTATTCAGATGTAACAGGGCATTGGTACAGAAGAATAAGTAAATGGAACTAAGGTCTACTGATCGAATAAATAAGTTGAAGGAAAAGGATGGTGTAAATCATTTTAAGATGTGTACACTGGTTTACTTAGTCAAAACAACGTATACATGCTAGTTCATAGAATAGAAAGAGTGTATGCATATACACGCACTTTCACAAGAAGAAAAGCGTGTATATGTTGGAAAATCAAGGAAATCCAAGAGTAGAAAATAGTAGGGGTCAATACCATGGTATTAGCCCACAATATTGAGTGGAGTAATGACTATTTGATCCCGTCCAAGAATACCAGGGTCCTAAGTGGTTTTGGTCTGAGGTATTGGGAAAGGCCTAAAACTATATAAGGAGGATAAGATCATAAGGCCAAAGTGTGCAAGTAGAAAGGGTTTTCTTAGGAATAATTCTATCTGAAGTATATTTTATGTTGCAGGGGTTGTGCTTGTGATTTGATATGAAATATTATGTCCACCTTGAATTCAATGTTGGATCAGGATCATGAGACCTGAAAGGAGTTATCATTGAATGATCTGATATTGGTTGGACCAAATTTGATTTTGTTCACATGTTTTATTCTTTAAATGTCATGATCTGGGTTTGTCTAAAGTCTAGAATAGCAACAAAGTTATGAGTTAATATTTGCAGATCTATATGATGGGTTTTCTCGGTAAAAGTGCGTATACACACAGGTTCTAATCTTCCAAGTAGCATATACAAAAGAAAAGCCTATTCTTCAAATATGACTAATCTATCTGATCAATTATGTTGTTTTACTGTTGTCTGTCAACGAAGTCTTCTTAGATCTAAATGTAAAACTAAATGCATAAGGAGTTTGGTGTCTGATTGATTGATTGTCTAAGTAAGAAGGGTTATCTTTGCTACTACCTATCTAAAGCTCTGTAAATTGAGAGTATATGTTCAGTATATTGTTGGTTGGTATAGACTTGCCCAGAAGTTTTATGTTTCAGTAGTTTTGAGGGTATACGCGAGTTTTGTTAAAGGAAGTAGCGTATAAATGCAGTTTGGGTTTAGTAAATTAATGTATACATTCTGATTCATGATTTTTAAGGTTACAACTGGTTCTAAACAATGATGGAGGTTTTAGGGTTCAACACAGTGTTCTGGGGACAATGATCTGATTGTTCAGATTAACTGATTGTTGGTTGATGCAGTTTGAGTTTCAAAGTTTGTAATGGGTCCAGTATGAAAATTTGATGAAACAAGGCCTTCATTTGTATTGTTGTGTACTAGGAGCATCCAGTCTAAAAATTTATGAAACATGGTCCCTGGAAGAAGAGAGAAGGTCATAGCCTTTTGTAGGCCAGTGCCTACGTACTACTAAACACATTCGCTAGTACAAGATCTAGGGGGTTGTAGCTCCCTTCCAGTAGAAGCTGGAAAATGAGAGAAGGTTGTAGCCTTCTATAGGTGGGTGCCTACGTATTGGTATGCATTTGCACCAGTACAAGATTGTAAAGAAATTTTATTATTATTAAAAGAAGACAAAGACGACAACTACAGGTGGTTTTTTTCCCGCATTGGGTTTCCACCTTAAATCTTGGTGTTCATGTGTGTTGCTTATGTGGGATTGTTTATTATGTCTTCACCGCACTTCTTAACAAGTTATTGATGCATTGATTAAACATCACCACATGATAAATTGATTAAATCATAAGTTCTTTGGGTATACACTGGTTTCTCTAATAACAGTAGTGTGTACACACTAGTTCACTTTAGAGAAGTAGCATATATAAATCTGTTTGAGAAATGAAAAATTATTGAACTGATAATACTGATTCACCCCCCATCTCAATATTATTTCCAACAAAGGCTAGATAATTGGAAGTTCCAACAAGAGTTCTTCTACTTTGTACTATAGCTTCCTTACCACCAAGAATTTGAGATTCTTGATGATTTTTATGAACATATCTTGATGGAGTCTTTTCTGAGGCTTTTACAATATCAATTCGTTCTTATGATTCTTCATTGATTACCTCTACTACATCCTTTTGGCTTGTTGTAGGAATATGTTCATCATCTATTGGTGGTTCCTTTCTGGTACATGTGGATGCTTCATCAATCACAATTTTAATAAATTCAACAATCTTTTGAAGTATTTTATTGTAGCATTTATATCCTTTGCATCTAGAGGAGTATCCAAGGAGAATTCCTTCATCAGCTCTAGCTTCAAACTTTCCAAGTTTATCATCATTATTTTTTATGTAACATTTGCTTCCAAAGGCACTAAAATGCTTGACAATTGGAGGCTTACCAAACCATAGTTCATAAGCTCTTTGGTCACTATTTACCTGAATATGAGCTTTGTTGAGGATATTTACTGTTGTATGTGATGCTCCCCCAAAAAGGTATGAGGTGTTCTCGACTCATTAAGCATGGCATGTGCCATTTGTTGGATTATTTTGTTCATTCTTTCTACCACTCTGTTTTGTTGAGGATTTTTAGCTATAGAAAAATGCCTCTTGATGTCATGATATTCACAAAAGTCGAGAAAATCATATGATATAAGTTGTCTTCTTCTATCCAATCTCATAAATTTTATTTTCAAATATAAATCATTCTCTAATAAAGCTTTGAAGACTTTAAATTTATCAAATTATTCATCTTTATGTTTTAATAAGCCAATCCAACATATTCGAGTAAAATCATCAATGAATAATATGAAGTATCGTTCCCCTAAAGCGGACTTCCTTCTCATGGGAGCACATAAATGAATATGAATAAGTTAAAGTGACTTACTTGAAGTACCTTCTTTGGCATTAAACTACACCATGGTTTTCTTACCGAATTGACATGAATTTCATATGGTATTTTTTGGTAGAGAGATGTTAAGAAAGTCGTGAACTTCTTCCATTTTGCTTGACTTAAGTAATTGACTAAAGCTTAGATGTCCTAATATTTTGTGACAAAGCCAACTCTTTTCTGATTTTCTCAAGTAACAATGTTCTAGACCACCTTCCAAGACATAGACATTACCTGGAGTCATTGTTCCCTTTATTGTGATCTTACCTATATCGAGATTCCGTACCACACAATTCTTTGATCTGAAAACAACCTCATGCCCTTCATCAAAATATGAATAACACTCAACAAGTTATGTTTTAATCCATAAACAAACATAAGATTTCCAGCTTTAACCTTTTCTTTTAGAAATACAAATCCTTTTCCTTTGATACCCATAGGTAAATTATTTCCAAAGGTTACATTATTTTCTTTCTTTATTTCATTAAAGGACATAAAACTATCTTTATCACCTATCATATATTTTTAATAGCCACTTTCAATGTACCACATATTTTCTTGATCTCCTCCATATAAAGCTAAACCACAATTCTCAGATTATATGGTTTTATTTTTCCATACCTTAGATGTTGTTGCTTTTTGTTGATTTTGAAGAGTTGAGTTATTACAAAAGGAACATACAATTTCATCTTGAATATGTGAGAAGTTATTGTAAGACAATTTATTTAACCAAATCTCATTATTTTGTTTTCTTGCTTGTCTAGTCATGATAGTTTTATAAGAACACACTAAGAAGCCTTATGACGAAAATTATGACAAGTGAAGCATTGACCATTAAGGTAAAAGTTCATAGGAATCTAGCACCTTCTTGTGTAGCTTTCCCTTTGATTGTGATAAGGTTGATTCACTTGAGAAACATTTGATCCCTTATTCCTTTTATGAGACCTTGAATTTTGTTGATTGCTTCCTTTTACTGCGTTGAGATAGCTTCATCTACCTGTTTCAAAGGATTATACAGTCTTTGATGATTCTCCCTTGTATTTGAGAAATGTTTTTATAAGAGGAGGGCATTGTACTTTGATGATACCTTCTAAGGTCTCATATACTTTAGAAAATCTAAGGTTTAGACTTTTTTTATTTCTCAAGTTTCTTCTTTAGAATTAATATTTCTAGTTATAACTTTTCATTGTGCCTCTCTTTTTCTAGGAATTGTTTCTTCATAGCTTCCTCTGCTAATTTAGCTTCTTCTAAACAAATTTTAAGTTGAGTTATTTCTTCAACTATATTATCCTTTTGTTCTAGGGTATCCATAAAAAGATCACTAGACTCATTAATAAATTTATCTTCAAATGCCAGAAGTAATTGATATTCTTGACTAGACTCACCTTCTTCACCATTTGAAATACCATCACTATCTTCGTGTGTGTAGAATATTCTCTTGTTTTCGAACCTTCCTCTAAAATTTACTTTTTCTGAATTTTTGACTTTCTCATGGTTTTCTTTATAAGGGAATTGAGTAGCATAGTGACCAAATCTTCCACAAGAAAAAAAATTGAAAGGAAGCTTACGTCTAAATTTGCGAGTACCTACTTGGAGTTTCTTTATGAATTTTTCCTCTTATTCATCTGGTACATATCTTGATTCCTTGAGCTCCTCCTTTTTCTTTCCTTTAGAAGTACCTTTGAATGCAACCTCTCTGATATCTGAGGGACCCCCTTTTCTCATTTCATAGGTTGTTAAAATCCCATGAAGTTGTTCACTTGTAAGGTTCTTCAAGTCCTGCATTTCTTCAATGGAAGAGACTTTTGAATTGAATTTTGCAGTTAGAGATCTTAAGATTGTCTCAACAAACGATGATTTTGTTACTTCGTCACCAATATTTCTCATCGAGTTAAAACTCTCATCTACCCTAAGAAATAAAATTGCAATAATTTCATCATTATGAAATATGAGAGTTTCATATTGAATTCTAAGTGTTTGAAGTTGGGCACTCTTTACCTTGGTGCCACCTTAATAAATTTGGATGATCTTGTCCCATATTGCCTTTGCGATATCTAGCTGCATGAGTTTGACAAATTTTGATTCTGCCACACTTTCTAATAGAGCATTGGAAACCTTTGCAATGGTCTCATATTTTGTTGTTTATGCTTCATCTATGGGAATGGAGGATGGATACTGATAGCTTCATTCAATGGTTCCCCAAACATCCACTCCAAGTGATTGTAGGTAAGATCTTGTTCCAAATTTCCAGAAATTGAGATTGGATCCATTGAACAATGGTGGCTTGATAGATGTTTCTCCCTCTTGGTTTCCTATGTTGATGAATCCTCCTTCAAGCAATCAAGCTTCTTTTGAAGGACCTACTCTGATACCAATTGCTAGGAAAACAACTGAGGGGGAGGGGGGCATGAATCAATATTTTTAAACTAATTAACCTTTTGTTTTCTCATTCATATTTTTTTATGCTACTGTTATGGAGTAAAACTGCGTATATATGAAACTATGAGGAAGAAAAGTAGCATATATCTAGTTAACTAAGATTTCAGTTAATTCACCATTTGTTTAACTTGAACATGTGTATGAGTACTTGATTAAACATTAATTAAATAGTAACCATGTACATTAAGAACAAAATAAACCATCACACATAAGAAACACATCAAAAATCATGAACAACAGGATTTTTAGGTGGAAACCCAATGTGGGAGAAAACAACCATTCTTGTTGTCTTTGTCTTACTCTTTTATTATAAAGAGAAATTTCTTACAACCTTATACTGGCATAGACTCATACCAACACACAAGAATCTGCATGTAGAAGGCTAAAACCTTCTCTCGTTCTCCACATTCTACTAAAAGGGAGCTACAACACCCTTATCTTTAGTTCTTTGTGGATCACTTTTCAGAATATTTCAAACTAGATCCATTCAAAATATCATATAGAAATACTAAAATAACCATTGTATCAAGTCACTGAACCAACTGTATCACCAAATATAATATTGAAATAACTTATTCAAACAACCAAACCAACTTATATCATTGTATACACATTCATGAGAATACCAGACTACATACATTTCATCACAGAAACTAGATCTTGTCACTGCAAACCATGATTAAACACATGTTAGAATATATACACTACTATTCAAAATCATACCCATGTATATACACGCTTTCCCTTCAGATGACCTGCATATAAATCTCAAAACATAGAAATATAAATTTGAATTACTGTAGTAATAAAAAAATCACTGAAACACATACTAACCCCATCACAGAACTCTGAACCACATACAGATCATCACATAACAACATCATTACTATTCATTAGTTCAACCCAACGAACACTGTTAAACACATATTTTCATGAAATAATTCATCGAAAGATTACAACAAACATAATAAAATAAATTTATCATTATCATTATCTCATAATACAAAACCCTAGTAGATGTATGTGACCCTTATAAATAATTTCCACGTATGTACATGCTTTTCATACTTGACACCCACATACAGACCAACCCATACTAAAGAATATATACACAACCACGCAGGAGTAGATTCGCGTATGCACATGACCTTTCTGAATAAAACCTACATACATATATGTAATTATTGAGTCAAACCTTTTATACACAACAAAACACTTGTTAAACACAAATGTTGGCATACATTGTAACATATACACATCATAATATCATATTTACATATCTATCAAACCATAAGCAGATTATTCAATATGTAGTCATTTCATATCTAATAGATCTGATCCATTATCATACTCCTTGGTGGACACCTATGTCAGAGAAAACCATTCCTCAATAACCCAATACTTGCATGCATAACACTTTGATCTCCATCTCCTTATATAGCTTAGGCCTTAGACAATACCATGGGTCAAAACCTTAATAATTCTGATGGTATTCTTCGATGTGATCAAATTTCTATTGTCGCGCTCATTACTATGGGCCAATACCATGATAAATACCCCTAGTATTTAGAATACCATGGTCCAGAATTTATGTGGAACTTGTATTTACCATACCCACGTATGTAAATGGCATTTGTTTAAAAGACCCGTGTATACTTCTTAAAACATCGCCTTCATCCCTCCTCTGTCTCTAAACTATTATTCCTTTTTCCAATCTCTCTATCACATATGTATTTGCCTATATAATCATTCTTCTTCTATCATGTTGACATCTTTATCAAGTAGCTTTCCACCAAGGACAACACATTAGTCATAATTCTAGCACAATTTCCATACAACCAACTTTTTTTATCTTTAGTTCTCCGCTAAATGATAAAGTAATCCATGAAAAAAATGAATACTATAGATGTGGATTTACAATAAGTACCAAATTTATTTAAACAATGCCAAACTCACTCTGCCGACTCATTCATACAAAATCTCATAGGCCCTCGATCAAAACACAAAGAACAAAATTAAAAACCATGAGCTGGCGCGCTTTTCTGTCATTTGACAAAACATTATTTGACAGCCAACATTATGTCACCCCTAACCATATTTCCAGCTAATTTCCTTTTTTCACTGTTGTTTTTCCTCCGAGGTAGAGACTTCCAGGATTTCCTTATTTCCAATATTTGTCTTCTAGATAAGTGCATTCCGGGCTTTCCTTTTGAGATCCTGATAGGATTTACTTCCTAGTTATTTCTTCTGGGCCATCCAAGATTTATTCTACTGCGCAAGTACTTCTTACTTCTATGACTCCCTTAGTTCCTGACTCCCTAGTTCCTAGCTCCCTGGCTCCCACCTCCTCGACTCCCAAGCTTCAATCTCCCTGGCTCTTGGGTGATTGGTTCCCAATTGTGGCTCCTAACTCCCTAGCTTTAATACTCGCACATAGTTTTTGTTGCTTCAAGGGAAGTATCTTCTAGCTATCATCATGCCGCTGTAGCCAATGTTATGTGGCACCATCTAAGTGTCAACATGTGTCACTTAGATTTGGCCCATTAGTGTACCCAAAAACCAAAATATGCCTGCCATGTGTCCTCCATTCCATACTTCCACATCATGCTAATGTCATCATCCACCTGTGCATTCATGCTCTAATGACCTTGTGCAATATTTCTTTTGTTGAGGAGAGATAAAAGGGGTCTCGAGTCATGGTTTAGAGAAAATTTCCTTTGTTTAAATTCTTTAATAAAAACCACAAGGTTAAAGCCCTTTTATACCTTTTCTTCCTTGCTCCGCAACTCTTGTTATCCCAGGTTGTTCTCAACTTTGTGCATCTTGTTTCTTTCAAGCTAGGCCTTTCGACTAGTGTCATCATGTTGTCAAAGCCATGTATTCCAAGTCCTTGGATTTGGAAGCTCCACTAAAGCTCTGTTGCATTTGGGAAATGTGACAAAATTAACTTACTCCAAAGGTTCTCTAACCACTTTAGCTTTGTAATCTTTGAATTTAGGATCCTCAACTTTGACTTGCTCTAACTTGTGATCCAGGTGGCCATTTTTAAACTTCCATATACCACTGGAAATCTCTTTGATAGCTCTATCCATATGAGTTGGTCCCAACCATGTTGAAAGAGATCTGATGAGGTAGAAATGGATTCAAAGTATATATATAATGACGAATTAGCTCTACCACTATTGTTCACCACCCTTCTTGTAGATATATGAGCGTTTCAACACCTTGGCCGTACCTGTGCTAATATTCCTTCTTCTTGAAGCCTTCTCTACTTTCTCATTTCATTACCTCTAATATTGATAAACCACCATTGACACCTCTTGTGATCATCTCTATTGGATTTTCCATCAATGCTTTTCCTTTACCATCAATGACAACATCATTAGTTCTTTACCTTTGACATAAATGACAACATCAACAATTATTTTCACTTGCCATTAGTGAAAACGTCATCGAATGCCTATTCCATCAATGAAAACATATTTACAACAATTTTCACCTTTATCATTGATGGAAACACTATGATCAAACAAGCAACATCATACAAAATCATGCAAAGATATGTGTACTCATTGTCTTCTTATCCTTTGGATGATACTCCTTTATGTATTGTTACTCTTGTATACCTCTACTGGTGGACATCTACTTCTTCTGTTTAATTATCAATACCTCCCCCCCTTTCATATCAATGGGAAAGATACTAACATGCTCCCCCTATCAACAATCCCCTTTTCTCTTTCTAATCCCATAGACCTGTAAACTACTTCTTCTTATGCTGAAAACTTTAGGTATCTATGATCTAATCCAAGAAAATTCGTTTATGTACTATGAAGAATATTAAGTTGAGAGGAGGTGAGTACTTACTTTGAATTCAAACAATGGTTTATGTTTCCTCCATGCACCATTTGATCTCCCTCTCATCTTATTGCTGAAATGACTCCTACACATTCTTGTTTTCTGTGATACTTTCCACATGATTCTTCTCTTTGTTTGACTTGTTATGGAAAGGAGGTGAATTTTTTCCAAGTTAGCTTGCAACTAGTTTGTGAAAATAATTCTTACACCTATAGCATTCAATGTGATCTAGAAAAGGGGAAAATGAATTATTCTTACAAAATTTTTTGCTCATCCAATTTCTTGGATTGAGACTCTCTCTCCTAGTGCTATTGGACCATTGATAATATTGCGGTTGAGGGGAAAAGGATATTCATACATGGATATTTTAATTTCTTTGAGAAAATCATGGTTATTGCATAAATAGAGTGCTCCACCTATGTTGCTGCACCTTCTTTTTCCTATCTGGCAACTTAGAGGAAAAGTGCCCTCCGTTACCACAATAAAAACATATAAGGGGCTTCATTCTATTCTATAATAATTCAATGATATTGAGTCTTTATTTAACTAAGTTGTTGGGTCCATTTAATGTTATTTTTTAGTCTTTTTCATATTCTAATATTGTCTCGACCTAAGGGGGTGATGGTTGGTTCAAATCTCTTCCAACACATCATAATTGTGAAACCTAGTCAACTGCTCTAATGTTCTATTCACCACATCCAACTCTATATTGATGGCTCTAATATTCTTGGTCTCCTCAAGGGATTATATTAGTTTCATTTTCAAATATATATTTTCTTCAACATCTTCCAAATCAATAGAGGAACCATTGGATTCACCACTGGTGTCTACACTCACATCTTGTTCAAGAGTTTGTTCGCTTAACTATAGGGATTATTCTATTGACACATGAGATGCCCTTTCTTCTTCTCTACTAGAGGTTCACCCATTTTCTTCTTGGCCAATATCTAGATCTTCTATTTCTACAAAAGTATTTCATTCTTCACTAAACTTGATGGGAAACTTTCACTTTAATGAGTACCTGCAATTGAACAACTTGAAGATAAATGACCAATTGTTCTATAATAAAAATAAACTATCAACTTACATGCATATTGCATATCCTATACAACTGCTATGTTTTGATCAACAACTTGGCCTCTTGATATAGGAGAATCATCCTCTAATTCATGATCTTCAGTACTCTTGAAATATTTGACTGCTCCACCCTCCAGGGAAAGCATCTTGACATCACATGCAACTTGTATTCATATATCATATATGGAATAAAAATCATTCCATATCTCTTTGGAAATATCACAATAGATTACTTTGTAAATATCTAACTTGGACAACCCTCTCAAGATTTCCTCATTGTCTTGTTCATCAAGCTCGTCATTTATTATTCCATTCTCTACAGTCAGGAATGCATCCAAATCAAAATCTTGTAAGTATATTCTCATTCTTTCCTTCCAAGATGCTACTATAATTTGACCTGTTCAAAAATGGAACACCATCTAAGGTAATCTGATCCTAGTTCTCCATGATCCTTGATATTCCTTCCAATTCTTAAACTAATCATCATGACTTGTAGGTTCTAACCCCGCACATAAATTATCTATATACGAATTCTAAGAACAAAAAATAAACAATGCAAGAGCATAACACATAAAACACATATACACAAAGATTTTCCCCTGGATCCCAAAACTGGGACTACCAGCTTGATTTTTCATTATTGTTCCTTTCAATGTTACAATAAAAATTTATACATGTCAAAGCATCTAATACCATCGATTGAAAACCATCGCGTCAAAAACCATGGACTGAAAAACCATCACGTCCAAAACCATGTGCGAAAACCATAGGTAGGTCTGCCCAACCTAATATAGGGTCCAAAAAAAATTTCCCCAAGGCGCTGCCCCGGACCCCATAGAGGGGGGCCAACCACCCCCCTAAAAACCCCCGTATAGGCGGGGCTTCCACCCCCTTGTGAGCCCCCCTTGTGCAATTGCTGCAATGAAAGGGGGCTCTGCCCCGCCTCTAAACCCTACGGTAAACTAGGTAGGCTAGTCGTGGAAAGAATATAACACAACCCAACATTCTTCCACTCATTGTTTTCTTTCGATAGGGGGCCATAGGAGAGTGTAGTCATTTATCCAGCCTTGAAATGCCCATCGTTTCTCTACACCAAGAGAACTTCTCAGAGCTTACAAATTTTGTCAGTGCATTTGCAATATTCTTCAAAGTGTCCACCTTTACCAACAAAACCTTTTTGTCTTCTAGCATATCCCTCACAAAGTGATACTAAACATCAATGTGGTTTGTCTCTGAATGATAACCAAGGTTCTTTGCCAAGAAAATTGCACTTTGGCTGTCACAGTCATTCCTTATAGCTCCCTATACTAACCCCATACTTGAACACAATCAATGCCACCAAACTGCTTCCTTGCTTGCATGAGTGGCTGCCATGTATTCTTCCTCTGTAGTTGATAATGCCACTACATATTGTTTCTTACTCATCCAGTTGACTACACCTCCAAATAGGTTAAACACATACCCAATTGTAGATCTTCTCTAATCCAGATACCCAACCCAGTCTGCATCAACAAAGTCACAGATGTCGAAAACTCTGTCCAATCATGATCTTCCTTGATAGCACAAACCATAATCACTAGCTCCATGAAAATACCTAAAAACCCACTTCACTGCTGTCCAATGCACCTTTCCTGGTTTTGACATAAACCTTCTCAATACTCCCACTTCATGTGCAATGTATGGTTTAGTACAGACCATTGCATACACCAGGCTACCGACTGCACTTGCATATGGAAGAGAGGACATGTCCTCTTCCTCTTCTTGTGTCTTGGGACACTATTCAACAGATAACTTCACAACTACAAGAATAGGAAGCTTCACCTGTTTACTATGCTGCATATTAAACCTTTGCAATATTGTGTTGACATACTTCCTCTGGTTTAACCAGAGCTTCCTCTTTCCCCGATCTCTTTTAATTTCCATGCCCAAAATATAGTTTGCACCACCAATATATTTCATGTCAAAGTTGGAGGACAATTGAGTCTTCAAATCCTAGATAATTTCTTTGTCATTTCCAACCAGCAACATATCATCCACATACAAGACTAGATAAATAACATGGTCACCAATTAATTTAAAATACAAACAATGATCTAGTTTTATTCTGGTGAAGCCAAGTCCCCATATGAATGTATTAAATTTATGATACCACATCATTGGTGACTCTTTTAACCCATACAAAGACTTCTTTAACTTGTATATCAGTTCTTTCTTACCCTTCACCGCAAAGCCTTCAAGTTGCTTCATGTAGATCTCCTCTTCCCAATCCCCATGAAGAAATGTTGTCTTCACATCCATCTATTCTACCTCAAAATCAAAAGCAGCAACAACAAATAAAAGTAATCTAATAGAAGGTACCTTGACAATAGGAGAAAAAATATCACCAAAATCAATTCCCGACACCTGGGAATAACCTTTTTCTACCAACCGAGCTTTGTATTTCTCCACCTTTCCTTCTGCATTTGTCTTCTTCTTGAACACCCATTTGTTTCCAATGGGTTTCTTTCTAGCTCGCAACTCCACTAGATCCCAGGCCTCATTTTTGTGAAAAGATGCCATTTCGTAAACCATGGCCTCTTTCTAGAGTTTTCCATCCTCTGAATCTACTGCTTCCTTCACAATTCTTGGATCATCATTAGTAACAGATAATGTAAAATTTGAACAAAAATTAGATGGAATATACCTTTCTGGCTTCCTTCTTTCTCGAACTAATCTTATCACACCTGGAGTTTTTGGCTCTTTGTCTTCTGATTCCTCCTCTGTTGTAGAGTCAGATTCTTCCTCCTTAAGCTCAAACTCTATCTTCTCATGTTCCTTTGGTTAGGCTTCATGTTTAATAACATGTTTCACCTCTTTGAACACCACATCTTGGTTGTACACAACCTTCCTTGTTACTAGGTTCCAAAGCTTATAACCCTTTAAACCATCCTTATACCCAATAAAGATGCACTTTTCAGATTTACTATCCAACCCGGTTCTTTTATCCTTTGGAACATGTACATATGCATCGCATCCAAATACCCTAAGATGTGAAAGAGAGGGTTTCTTACCAGTCCATACCTCTTGTGGAGCCTTATCCTCCAATGCTGATGAAGGTGATCCGTTGACTAGGTAACATGTTATCTCCACCGCCTCTGCCAAAAATTCTTGTCCTAACCCATCACCACTGAGCATGCTTCTTGCCATTTCCATCAACTTCTTGTTCATTCTTTCTGCAACTCCATTTTTCTTAGGTGTGTATGGAGTAGTCTTCTGCGGTGCTATACCACACTTCTTACAGAATTCTTCAAATTCGTTACTGCAAAAGTCTCCACCCTTATCTGTCCTCAACACCTTTATCTTCTTCTCTATCTAGTTTTCTACCAGAGCCTTAAATTCTTTAAACCTTTCAAAGACTTTAGATTTCTTCTTAAGTAAATATATCCATGTATTCCTTGAGAAGTCATCTATAAATGATACATAGTACGCAAACTTACCCAGTGATGGAACCTTCACAGGTCCAAACACATCACTGTGCACAAGTTCTAATATCTATTTTTCCCTCTTACCACGAGAGGGGAAACTCACCCGATTGTGCTTCCCATATACACAATTTCATAGAAATCAAAATCCAAAGAGCCATTACTCATACCTTCTACCATACCTTTACCATGAAGTATTTGAAGGCCCTTCTCTCCAATATTTCCAAGCCTTTGATGCCAGAGCATGGTCTTCTCTCCAGAGACCACTAGACTTTCTACTCCACTTTCAGGAACCATAGAACTATTGCACCCATCAATAATAGTACTACCATGCAGCTTGTACAAAGTTCCATTACGAACTCCATGCATCAATACTAGTGCTCCCCGAATCATCTTACAAGTATCCTTCTTGAACACTGTTTTTACACCTGCATCATCAAGATTTCTTACAGAAATCATATTTCTTTCCAATGCAGGAATATACAGAACACACAGAAGTGTTCTAACCCTTCCACCTTACAACTTCAACTTAACTTTTCTGTGATCAATGATTCTAGCCTTCCTATCTTCTCCTAAGAAGACATCACCACCATCGTATTTCTCATACTTGCAAAACCACTCTCTATGGGGAGTGAAGTGAAAGGATGCACTTGAGGAAATCAACCATGCCTCATGATCTACATGTGTACTTAAAGAAGCCAAGTACACATCCCCACCTTCATCTGAGTTGGTTTTTGCCTCTGTAGAAGGAGCATCATCATATCCCTTTCCTTTGTCAGGAGATTTGATTTACAATCCCTTTTGTAGTGCCCTTCCTTTCCGCATATCCAGAAAACCACATTTACAGGTTTTCAGGGAGATTTATATCTCCCTCTAGATTTAGATCTCCCACTCGATGACTTATTTTTGTTTCTGTTCTGGGACCTTCCTCATACAGACAAGGCACCACCATTCTGGCTTTCCATATTTTTCCGTGTCATGTCCTTCGTCAGCAAGGATGAGACTATTTCATCAAATTGCAAGGAAATTGCATTGCTACCTATTGCAATAAGTAGACTATCCCACAAATCTGCTAGATAGCACAACAAACTGATGCACTTGTCTTAATCTGAAGTTTTAATCTCAATAGATAATAACTGACTTATCGCAATATTAAATGCGTTCAGATTCTATGTCACCGAGTCTCCATATTTCATCCTCAGGTTATACAATTTTCTTTGTAGGAACAATTTATTCACCAAAGACTTAGATTGGTACAAAGTCCCTAACTTGTCCCACAAAGCCTTCACTGTAGCTTCCCCTGATACATTCAGCAATACTAAATCTGAAACACATAATCATATTGTGCTCTTTGCCTTCCAATCTAACTTCTTGCATTTTTCATGGGGCACTCCAATTGGTTTAGTGCCTAGATCTACCACGATCCACTGATCTTTATCCACCAACAGATCCTCCATATTAAGTTCCCATAACTCAAGATTCTGACCATTAAATTTCTCGATCTCTATCTTTCCATTGCTTGCCATCTTCTTTCACCACTAGAATTCATCCCGTAGATCTGCCACTGAATGGGGTCTACCACAGGGCTGAGCGAAACCCCTCAGCAACAAAGGCGTCCCCTTGAAGCCAAAATAGCTCTAATACCAAATGTAAGTTTTAACCCCATACAGAAATTACCTGCATATAATTCTAAGAACAAAAAATAAACAATGTGAAGCATAACACATAAAACACATATACACATTGATTTTCCCTTGGAGCCCAAAACTGGGACTACCAGCTTGATTTTTCATTATTGTTCCTTTCAATTTTACAATACATATTTATAAATGATGAAGCATCCAATACCATGGATCGAAAACCATCCCGTCCAAAACCATGTGCGAAAACCATGCACAAAACCATAGGTAGGTCCGTCCAACCTAATATAAGGTTCAAAAACGATTTCCCTGGGGTGCTGCCCGGGCCTCGTAGAGGGGGGCTAACAACCCCCTCCAACCCCTTGTGACCTCCCTGCTACACAGTCAACACAACAAACGCTAGGGCCCGCTGCGCAGTGGACACAACAAAGCAAGGCTGTGCGTCCCCCCCCCGGCCCCATAAACTATGTAGGCTAGTCGTGGAAATAATATAACAAAAACCAACAGGACCCTGGTTTCTATGATACAGATTGTTAGAAACAATGGAAATGAGGACACTCCTAGGAGAGGGGATGAATCAATATTGTGACCAAATTATACAAATCTTCACAATTTAACTATTTAACCACTTTCGAAAGTACTCATATAATAAAGAACAAAAATCAATCATCTAGAACATAACACCATTATCACCATCAAGCACATGTGAAACATATACATAAGACATCAGTCTTCTTGTTATTTATTTGGAAATACAAGATACAACTTGATTACATCATTTCCCCACAAGTTACTACTAGTATGTTTATCAGCTGCTACTGAAAGGAACTTCTATCCCTAGTCATTAATCAATATTCACTAAAAGGGACTACTACCCCTACTCGTTTATCAATTTTCATAGGAAGAGACTATTTCCCATGCTCGTTTATCAAATACTACTAAAAGGGACTCTTCCCTATGTTATTTTATCAACATTTTCTTAAAGGGACAATTTCCCCTACTCATTTATAGAAGAATTCTAAAACAAACGCTTTCCCCTAGAATGCAAGATACCACCTGTTGGCCCTATTTTTCCGTCTTTCATCCATTTTTAAACTAGAACCAATAAGCCACTTCTCTTTTCATAAACAAGTAAATTTTCATACCTAAACTACTCACCAAAACCACCATTAAAAACCTTTAGCAAATATTTGTTTTTTGAAAGAATCACCAAACACATTTGTAATCACTAATCAATAATAAAATCACCAATTATACTAGCAACATCACTACAAAAGCCTCTTTATGAAAACACCATTCAAATCATGTCATCAATTAGCCTCTTTTGATATCAAATATGATATCCGAGTCACCTTCAATGGATAATCTCATTATGCATCAGGTTGCACCAACAAACTCTCACTCACTATCAACCAACATGATTGCACTCTTCCACACCT
Organism: Pinus tabuliformis; assembly: GCA_031772625.1. Classification (NCBI taxonomy): domain Eukaryota; kingdom Viridiplantae; phylum Streptophyta; class Pinopsida; order Pinales; family Pinaceae; genus Pinus; species Pinus tabuliformis. The sequence goes on along the minus strand of CM062804.1, from coordinate 332,564,747 downwards.
TCACTTAGCAAACTTGATTCTACTTATTAAGGAAATTGGACTGATATTTTGGAATTGATTCTTTAGTTCTCTTACACTTGAATGCTTGCATGAATCTTCTATTTTTATCCTTTGTCCTGTTCAATTGAGTATTCTAAATATTTTCTTCAAGTTATCAAACTCCCCTTACCTCTTTGTACTGAAAAATGAGCTTAACTACTCAAATTTACTATTGTGGAATTTCTATGGGTTTTAGCAGAGGCATTCTATTTTTAGAGAATCTACAGATGTATCTGAACTACTAAATATGCCACTTAACTATCTATTCTTTTAAATGAACTTCCATACTGTTCATGCATTCGTTATCAAGCTTTTATCATTATGATTTTATGATTGGCATAATTTCCAAACTCCAAGATGTCAACTCATTCATGTAAAATATGGAAAATAATAGCAAATCTTAAAGCTACCAACTCATCCCTTCTACCAAATTGACCATGGGTTCTGGGTCACTTACTAGTTACCGAACTATTTCATCCATGTGCCTCATTCTTTGTGGGGCAATTACCTAATAGCCCAAGTGATTTTGTCTTTAGTGCTTTGGTAAACAACAAAGCATGCCACAACAAAAGTCAAGACTGAAGATATGGTTTTGCAATAAGCCCCAAATAGCTTTATATAATGCTAAACTCAATCTTCCAAATCATTCATACCACAACCTAGAGGCCCTTGACCAAACACTAATAATCACATTAAAAACTGTGACCTGACATGATTTTCCATTGTATAATAGAGCATTATTTGTTGGAAAAATTTCCATCTCTCAGGCCCATCTTCCTCGCTAATTTATGTTTTTCATTTTTTATTTTCCTTAGGCGTAGAGTCTTCCAAGATTTCCTTCTTTCCCATATTTTTCTTTCGGTTAAGTGCCTTGTTAGCTTTCCTTCCTAGATCCTACCAAGATTTTCTTCTAGGTTATTTCTTTTGGGTCATCTGATATTTTTTATTCTAGGCAAGTACTTCTTACTTCTACGATTTCCCTGGTTGTGGGCTCCCTGGCTCCTAGCTCATTGGCTCCGAACTTTATGGTTCTACATCTCCTGGCTCCTTGGATCTTGGTTCCCCGACTCTGAAAATCCTCGCTCTCTGGCTCTTACCTATGTGTATCCATGGCTCCCAACTCCTAGGCTTCTAGCTCCCCAACTTTATTGCCCGCACACACCTCCCTTTTCTTCAATGGAGATATCCTCCCTCTATCATCATGCTCATGTCACCAATCCTACGTGGCACCATCTGAGTGGTGACATATGCCACTCAGATTTGGACCGCTAGTGTACCCAAAAACAACAAATATTCCTACCACTTGTTCTTTATTATGTACTACCACATCATATTGATGTCATCATCCACCTATGTATCCTTGAGCTAATAACCTTGTGCCATCTATCTTCTGGTGAGGAGAGAGAAAAGGGGTCCTGAGCTGTGGTTTGGTGGCCATTTCCATTGTTTAATTTTTTTAATAAAAACCAAAGAGTTTAAGGCCTTTTATACCTTTGTTTTCCAACTCCTCAACTCTTATTATCCTGTGACATTGTCAAATGTACACATCTTTGTTTCTTCTGGGATAGGCCTTCCAGCTACTGTCATCATGTTGTCAAAGCCACGTCTTCCCAATCCTTGGATTTTTCTTCTCCGAAAAAGCTCTACCACATTTGGTGAATGTGCCAAACTTAACATTCTCCAAAGGTTCTCTAACCACTCTAGCTCTACAATATTTGACTTTGGCTTCCTGAATTTTGATTGGCCCTAACATCTAATCTGGGAGGCAATTTTTTAACTTTCTTATACCACTAAAATCCTCTTACGAATCTATATCTATTTTAGTGGATCCTAGCTATGTTTGATGAGATATTATGAGCTATCTATGGCTTCAAATTCTATACATCATGACAAATTTGATCCACTACTATTGTTCACCATTCTACTAGTAAACATACAATATTTTCAACACCTTGTACATACATGTGTTTATTTTCGTTTTTCTTGTAGTCTTCTCTACTTTTACATTACACTATCTATGATCTAGATACACCACCATTGACACCTATGGTCATAATCTTAATTGTCTTTTCATCAACGCTTTTCCTTTTCCATCAATGAAAGCATCATCAATGCTTTTCCTTTGCCATCAATGCTTTGGTCTTTCCCTCAATGACAACATCATCAATTTCCTTTGCAATCAATGACAACATAGTTCGAACAAAATGTTGATCTTTTTACACTAACGGAAACTGTCAACCTCCTAGGGCCTAAGTTCATATCCCTCTAGGATTTTAGAGAGGTGGCATTCCTCCTTATGAAAACCCTCAAATAACTTGAAGTAAGATTAAAACATAAATATATGCACATATTAGTGGACCTGGTGTTTTCTTAATAAATACAAGTAAAGGAATAACCAAAGATATAAAGGTTAAAACTTAAGCACGATATCCATTCATTCCATCATAGTAATGAAATATCATTGAAGAATATGAAAAGGGTAGACACATGATAATGAATTTTATATACCAAAGAGCCATAGAATAATTTCATTCATATCAAATCATGAGATCATGAGAAATACATCCAGGAGATTCCTACAACTTTAACTGAAGTTTTTGAACCACAAATGAATTTTTCTCCTGAAAGGAAGATGATTGCAAGATTCAAAAACAAATTACAGACTTCATTTTTTGAAAAATGTATGGTGCATGAGGCACTCAACAAAACCCTGATAATTTGACGTTATTTAAGTGCATTCATCCTAATGAGGGACATGGATTTGGCTCATTGAATAAAAATATAAATAAGATACCTTGAAGAAAATAAGAGTTGCAATCATGGATCAACTTAAATGATGAAAAATACAATTAGCAAAACTAAATGATCAATGAATGGGTGGAAAAAGGGGAAATGTTTCAATATTTTATTGTACTCACAAAATGTGGAAGGATCAAATTATAGTTATTAAATTCTCTGCTACCTTTTATCACTAAAAATGTAGTCATTAATCATTCTTCTATGTAGTCTTTCATAAGAGAAAATGCAATATCCACCTTAACTTGCCAATTAAATATTTCCTCTCGGATTTCGAGGGCATCTTCTTGCAATTGTGCGACTAGGGAACATTCATCTTCATTTATATTCTCAAAAGTAACTAACCATTTTTAATTTCCTCTTCATAAATAGTCAATTATATTATCAAATTTTGACCCCATTGACTCCTTAACATTATTTAAATAATCCATTAATATGTCCTTTGGAATGAATGTAGAATCCCTTATCATACGAGAACAGTGTATATCATAAAAAAAAAATTACTTCCTTGAGAAAGAAATCACTTATATCATTAATTTTGTTACACTCACAAATAATCCCCTCTAATGCATTTATCCTTGTAGATCTTATAGCCTTAATCTAATTTAGTATTTTGGCTCCTGGGAGATTTTTTTGTGATCTATGTAGCTTGTTAAGTGAACTAACCTTTTGAATACACATAGATAATTCATTATCTACAAAACTCTAATCATGCTCAATGTCTCTTTTGAGAAATTCAATAAAGGAAGAAATTCTTTGTGCCAATTTTCTTAAATGGAAAGCCATTTCCCATGTATCTTCGATAGTCTTCAGTCTTTTGATAATATTACTAACATTTCAAAATTTGACTTTATTGAGGAGGAATTGCACTTTTTTGTTCTTGTGAGGTCTAGAGGTGGATACCACTACTACTTGTGGTTCTATGGAAAGAGGGGTCATAAATAAAGAGAACTAAGTAAGAGCTTCTTATAGATCTTTTATTATTCTTTTTAATTGTATATTTTCTTCCTCTTGCGTAGTGAATATATGTTTTAATGCCTCTCCCATGGTATGATCTAATTTTAAGAGCCCAGCTCCTATGACTAGTGAAATATCAATATCCATCTCAATTTGGCTAGTAACATTTCTATTCTAAATCCTCAGCATTTCAATTCTTAATTTTTTGTTACTTCTATCATAATTTCCATTTTGAAAGGTGATAGGGTTATTTTCAAAAGTGGTCGCATCTGCAACTATTTTTTTATTATTGTCTGGGCTTCAACGTTGCAATTTTTAACCTAATCAATTAGAAAAATACTATCAACTTAAATATCCATGAATTCTTCTATATTATGTGCTTTATTTGAACATTTAACCTTAAATTATTGAATAATATTTTACCTTTCTAGGGTCAAGCTAGAAGTGGTTTATTCTTTGTCTCCTCCACCCAAGATCCTATCGTTACTTTTTCTTCTAGTCAAAGTAGTATTCATTTTTCTGTTGGGTGGAATATGAAATCGGACAGGTCTTGGGTGCCAAGGTTGGAGGAGGTTCTATGGGATTATTGCCTCTTTCCTTATTTCTTCCTCCCATGTTTATGCTATTTTTAATAATGGATTCTTTAACATGGCTCATAAATTCTTTATCTCTTGATAGAACAATATGAATTTCCCACTTTCTTATGAAATTCTCGGGGAAAAGTTTCCATATCTCATCGTACTTAAGTACTTAGAAAATAATCCCTCTAAGTTGAAACCCTAAATAGCCTCAACATCATTTAAATTAAAAGGATCCAAAAATTGAGTAAATTTATGAAAATTAGTTGCATTTCTTATAGTTATATCCCCTATAGTATAAGGAAAGAAAATAAACTTCTTTTTCTTTTTTTACTCAAATAGAATTAGACAAGGATGATAATGCATGTGAAATTTAGAAAAAAAATATTTGTCCATCACAAATTTGGGCAACAACAATGACCTCTCCTGGAATCCTTTTGAAGCCTTAGATTTCTATTGCTCCAACATGGGGGATAACCACTCGTTCTGGACCTTAAGACAACTTTTTTTCGGTTAAAAGTGGTGGCTCTGACTGGGGATAATGGGACCAGTTTCCCAGTATGGGTTTTAAAATTAAAGTGGGTGGTTTACAAGTGATTGCAATAGAATAATGATAACTTGGATGACCCATTCTATCATGCAAATCTCTAGCTAACTTAATCTAATATAAACCTGGGTATTTCTGTATAATATGCGATCTACAAAGGTATCTGCTTTGCATGTGATAATAAAGATCAATCACGCATAAAACAGAGATGATAACGTGTAAAGATAATTTATTTGACTAAATAGTTAGTCAAAGAAATGTATAAAATATATCGCATATATGATGATATTTCTATATGAAAATAAATAATCTGAGGTAGGCATCATACAATAGTGCAATTAATGCTTTAACAGAAAAAGATATCTCATATAAAATTCATGAAAATAAAGTGTTGTCACTAATTAAACAGAAACACGGATAATCACATAATATAGAAGTACCATATATGTGAATTTCTGCTCATTTCACTAATGACATAGATCAACTCCTTCTTCAGATCAAAGTATCTTCCAAGTATACAAAAGTGCACCAACAAAGGGAAGTAGTCTGATATTTAAAAGAAATGATCATGTTCCATAATTTCACCAAAGAATTCACAAACTTACAATAGTGCATTCTTTGCAAATGTTTTTTATAAAATTCTCGACTCTTCTCTAAATGGATGAGAAGGGTATAAATACTATTCTAACTAATGTTAAAAATAGATTATACAAAACTTTGAGGAGGTTTCAAACAACCTTCCTCATAACTAGTTAACTAACTGCAAAAATAAACTGTGGCATGATGAGTAGAGGCTATGATGATGATTTGATGTTTGCCAGCTTGTCCTTTAAATCGCATATATCAACCATTGGTTTGACTTGAGGAGGTTCCCCAAATGTGTTCTAACCTATCCTGCAAAAATCACATCTATGAGAGGTGGCAGCATCTGCTTAGTCGAATGGAGAGAGAAGTTAAGGGTCATGATCTGACTGTGTGGCTTGACGAGGTATTGCCAATACGACTCCCAATCGATCCTTCCCAACTTTGCGATTTCTTCCCTTTGAGTTTCTTTCGTTTCCTTCCATCTATTACGCAATTCATTCAAATCAGGGGAGTTCTTTGGTCGCCTTATTTCACCAAGTTGGTGGCAAACAAGGTATGGTTTATCACCTTTACTATATTCTTTGACACCTTGGCTGCTCTTGCCATTGCTAGTTTGGCTTTTTTTATCCTTGCATCCCAATTTGTGAAATGAATGTCCTTGTGTGTTTCCTCAATCTCAAGCAGATTGGCTTTCCTCCCCTCTTCTCTTTCTTTCCATTCAATGAACTCTGAGATTCTATTGTTCAGATCAGTAAACTCAGTTCTCTGGTCAATCGCTTTATCTGTTAGCTAGTCACTAGTGATTAGATAAGGAGTGATATGTGACGTTTTTGGAAAAATTGTTCTTGCTGCTTCAATAAGAGAGAATTAAGCTCTAACGCCTCTTTGATAAATTCTTCGACAGTAGGAACATCATTATATTTTTCCATATCTTGTTGCAAGTCTTGGAGTTGCATATTTTTGGCCGATATGTATGCTTCGTGGCTTATTTTAACCACCTCCATGCTTTGTTGCAATTGGGCCAGCTGCACAGCAGCCTGCTTGTTCACACTTGCCCTTTCTATTTTGAGCTGTGGAAATTTTTCTTCTTTTTCTTTCAACAAAAGAGATATTTTAGTAGCCTTGTCCATGGTAGCATTTGCATATGCTCATGTAAATTGTGACAATCTCATCAAGTTTTCATTTGGGTTGGAAGGGACGTCCTTCCAAAATATGTCTATTTTCTCATTCTCGGGTGGGATTTCAGGTGTTTCAATCCTTCTCCTTTTCCTTTGTCCCCTTACTACAACCTTGTGTAGTGGGCTATAGAATACGTCAAGAGGATGGATTTCAGTTACATTCAAGAAAATGTTCGATGTGGGAAAAGCGGGGATGATTTTTGTCTACTGAGACGTCGTCGCTTTCTCGTCCATCGATTCATATTTTGTATTCTTCTGAACATGCAGATGAGTTTGATACTCCGTAGTTTCCTTGGCATCTATCATCGTGGGAGTGCCTTATAGTTTCTTATTGAATTGATTGCACTCCTGCTCCAGGCCGCTTCTTTTGATCTCTGAAACAATATCTTTGGGTGGGGTACACATACCTTGCTTTTCGGCTGATCTCCTAATCAATTCTACAATAGTCTCGATGTCTTGGGCCTTATTTATGTTCAGTGCTTTCCCTGTATCTGCATGAGACTCGAAGCGAGAATCAGGTGCCTCACTGTTGACAGTCACACTGTGGGTAGGCTTTTCCTCGATTTCCAACAAATGTAGTGGGATTACCTTGACAATTTTGTTTCTGAACTCCTAAAACCTCTCAAAATATCTAGGACCCAGATTTGTCTTTTCCCATTCAAATGATTGTTCGAAGGATTGAGCCATTTGTAAAAGGTCTTCAAAATTATTAGCCTCATGGTTATAAGGCTTGTTCTTTACCGAAGTGGTGATTTTATATGTGGTGATGTTATATGCTATATTTTCTGGATCAAATTTAATTTTAGGCAAAGTATGGATCCTGAGGTCTTCCAGGCTTACTGACTACTTTATCGCATGATTAAAATTTTCCAAGGAAAAAGAACTGCACCTGATAGGAAAAGGTGGCAATAACAACTTCTTACTTTTTTGAGAAATTTGGTCAAGCCTTTTACCACGATCTGGTGAGATATTTGTCTTCCGAACAATTTATCAGAAAAATACAAAGGGAGGACATATGGGTCTGCTGTGCTACCAAAAACCCTAATGTAGGTGAACCATTCTTCAACAAAATATTTGTCAATAGTCAGCAGGTCTGTAGCAGCTTATTGGGAAAACCTAGGGGCTTTCTTATTGAAAATTAATTGATACAGTGGCAAAATAACAACATGATATATTTGATATAAATGGGGTACATAATGGGATTCCCAAATTTTCTTATGGTTGAGATGGATAGGGTAGGGGTCCTGCAAGGTCCATTTCCAACCCATGATTGGAAATTTAGTGTAGAAACAGTTGGCGTCCATAATGTAGGCACTAAAATAGAATGGAGGAAGGTTCTCTGGAGAGGAGGATATCTTTTTTCGATATTTGACGATGATCGTGGCTAGGTTATCATATAAGATGGTGGCCCATTTCATGATGTGGGAAATAACATAGGCATCAATCAGAGGAATCCATTCTATGGAAAACTTAGCATTATTAGGTAACCCGTATAGTCTACTTAACATAGCAGCTGCATAGTTGTAGGGGTTCGTCAAAGAGGCTATAGGATACATACCCAATTTATAAAATTTGAATTTGTTTTCCAATACTCTCCAGCCCTAAATCATCTTGAGGGGTTCTTCGTTCTTCTTTGCGAAGTTGGCCATGTATGTCTTATCATATATATCTTGAGGGTTAGGTATATGGTACATTTGCTTTAGGTCCTTTCCTCTGAATGACCCCATGAGTTCCATTCTCGAATTCCTGAATTTCCTATTTCAATGGTGAGGTTTTCCACCACCCACCTGATCATATCAGTGTATGGGAGGATTTTAGGTCTCGCTCCTATCCTATGAAGGAAAGAACAGGCGACATCCTTGAATTGGAGTTCTGAAGGTCTCATTGAGTCAGCTATCACTCTTGTGAGAGTAATCTTGGGACACTTGTCCTCAAGCCTATTGTATATCACCTCCCAAGCCGTTGCACCCCCACCAGCGCTGCAGACCATATCAGAGAATATAGGATACATTTCTGTAAGATCGAACTCAACAATGCTTAGATTTTTCTGTTTTTTGCATCACCTTCCACAATGACATATCTTTTGTAGCTTGTCTGAAATGGACGTGATATATCAACGCAGACAATATTGGTCGATTAAGGCTGAAATATTTATGAAAATAATTTGAATCGTGGGAGGATTTCAAATGAGATACTCATCATTAACATGCGATAACTTGAAAAATCATTACCTTTCCTTGAGCTGCTAAATATTAATTACCCTGTCAAATCGTTAATTATTATATTTAAAACACGGTTACTTCCCATGCTAGCTGCCTGATTCATGCATCGAAGTTTTTAAAACAATGTTATATAGTGTTACCTGTTCATAATGCGAAATGCGATTGCGGATATCACAATATCAAATTTTGCAAATCGTTGTTGGATGACATTCTGGCATGTCTTATTTACTTGCGACTCTTGTGGAATGTGATTGCGACTCCTTAAGGGGTTTTGATCAATATGTCGCAGTGAGAGGTTTGATTGAATATCAGAATTTCTTTAAGGTGTTTATGATCATCACATGGGAAAAGTTGATTTGCAATTTGCATTGGGGATCCTAAACTTGGGTCGTTCTAAGTTTTTTTTCAAGGTGATTTCTTAGAGTTAGGATTTATTTTCTAAAGACTAAAAGATTTAAAAAAGGGTCCCCATATATATGTGTAACATTAGCTATTACTATACACAAATGGGGGGGTTGTTTCATTGTACAACAATTGGTGATTCACTTGGGAGAACTAGTTATCTCTGATTGGTTTTATGAAATTTCTAGAACTTTCAAATTAAGAATATTTATAGGAATAATAATTACATAAATTATAAAGTAAAAAATAAAAATATCTAGAATCATAATCACTTACGCACTCTATTTATTAAACTACTTTACCCTTTATAGTGATAAAAATACAAATGCCTTCTCCAGTCAATACTAAGATTTTAAAGAGATATAGCAAGTGTCTTTCTACAGATTAGTTTTTTGGTTTTTTACTCATTTATCACAGATAGAGCCTCTGCTGCCAGCAGACGTTCATAGCCTCGACACGGTTATATTATAACCAACAATGAGTCATTGTCCCATCTGAAGCAATCTTCAAAATTCAAAATGATATTCACTTTCTTCCTATCTCATTTGGATCTTGTTCTTTTCTTTTTTGTTTCTTAAAAGACATTGTATAGGCTTGGTGACCTAATAATGACAATGCCACTCACTGGTTGTAACTAAACTAAACAAGCTAGCTCTTGATAAGACCCCCTGTCCTTTGGTTGATTAGATCATTAGCTATTACCCTGTTTCGGTATGCAGTTTTGGTAATATCAGTTTAATTATTTCCCTATGATCATGGTAAAAAAGCTCATAATGAGACTTATTATCTTCTAAGTATTTTATATTTTAGAATTACACTCTGAAAAAGGAAAATTTTATTAGATGGGGTGAATCATGGGTTCATTTAAGAGTTTTCCATGATAATGATAGAGTTTTAAGATATTGATCTGCAGAAATTCCTTACTAGGTTAAAGATTATTTTCTTGATGGTTAACAACACATATATACTTTGTAAAGGTAAGAGTTTGTTCATAGAATAAATATTTCAGCAAGATCAAGTTTTTCCAAAGAAATCAGTTTCACTCTAATACTCAAATGTCCTAATTATTTCTTTAAATTCTCCTACTTATAGAAGCGAAAAATAAAAAATAAAAATAAAAATAAAAAATTTAATCAAATATTTTATTTTGAAAAACGAAAAAGTAAATACTACTTAACCTTTATTTTCCTAAGAATTTTAAAGGGAATATGGTACAAAATCAGAAGAGGTTATCTTCTAGGAAAAGTATTTCTTGAGAATTTTCGCATTAACGGGCAAGGAATCTATTCTTCCTGATAAGTCTTGTAAAAAAATGTTGATTGACCAATTTTGAACAATTTTATCAATGACTTGGAAAGGGCCAATCCATAGTCTTTGGAATTTGGTAGTTTACCTTTTTCCTTGTGTGCTTTGTCCCATTTCGAAACCACATCACCTACTTCAAAACTTTTATGACTGGTAGAGTTTGTATCAAAAGAGGATTTGACTAATTGTTGACGATGGAAGTGAGTTGCTTTAGCCTTTTCTCATTCTTCCTCGAGCCTAAGAATCTGGAATTGTCTTTCTTGCAGAGAGGAGGAAGTGTTTTCAACAATGAATTGCACTAAGGTGAGAGATGGAATTGCTATGTTTGCGGGGAGAACAAATTCTTTTCCATAAACTAAATAAAAAGGAGAAGAACTGATGGAGGCCTTTTGTATAGTTTTGTCTACCCAAAGAGAAAATGCCCATGCTTTGTGGAAATTCCTATGATTTTGGTAAATAGTCCTTTTGATGATTCTAAAGTTTTTGTTTATCGATTCTGCTAGTCCATTACCTTGTGGATAATATTTCACTGAATACTTTAGTTTAAAACCTCCCTTCAAAGAAAATTATACCATTATATTTCCAGAGAAATAAGATGCATTATCAGACATTAAAGCTATGGGTAAGCGAAACTTGGTAATTATGTACCGAACAATGAAGTCCGTAATAATTTATGTATTAGCTACCTTTAGGGGGATAACTTCCACCAATTTTGTAAAATAATTAGTCGCTATAACGATGTATTTGTGCCGCTTGGAAGAATTAGGAACAATCTCACCAATTATATCTAATCCCCATTGTTCAAATGGTTGTTAGATGTTCATTGGTTGCAAAGGGAATGCTGGCTTCTTTTCACTTCTAGCGGCAGTTTGACAGGTTTTACACTTTCTTGCATATTCATGCGCATCCTTGAATAGTGTTGGCCAATAATAACCCGCATGGAGGATTTTTTTAGTTGTGGTATTTCCTCCAAAATGTCCTCCAGCTAGTCCATCATGGAATCCTTGCATGAGCTTTTTAACTTCAGGTTTTTCTGGGCATCTTAACAATACTGAATCATAATTTTTTCTAAAAAATACATCCTTGATTAATTCATATTGATTTTATTTCAACCTTAAAGCATGCTTTGTTTTATAATTGACATGCATAGGGGCATATCCATTCTTCAAATAAAACTTCTAATCAACATATTGTGATTGTGCATCATTGAGGTTTACCTCTGATATTTGCACTTAATTACCTTGGCCTTCTTCTGCTTGTTAACACCAAGGTTGTTCCCTATGACTCCCAAGGGAATACGGCCGGGGTAACCACTAACCAATCTTTGGACCACAGTTTCTAGCCAAACTGTAATCAGAGAGGGCTCTCTCTTTATAATTTGTCTCTGTTTGATAGTATTTTAGGCTAGCTATGTTGTTCAGACCTTTGTTTTGTGTTTGGTTGGATAATGTTTCAGTCAAGATATATGTGCTCTCATTAGAATGTTATATGTCATTGGGCAATGGAGTCAGTGGTCCTTTAACTGTTTTGAGGTGCTGTGTGATGTTGTAGTGATGCTGCAGAGCAAGGTTAGTGTCTGAGAAATAAACTTTCATAAAGTGATTGGGTGGGTTGTGTCCAGTTTATGCAAGGCAATTAAGAATCTTACAGTAAACTGTTAGAGAAAGACAGTGAGAATATTGACCTAGGAGCATTTAAGAATTTCTAGGTGATATTCATACATATAGAATTAACAGCTACATGAGCAATTAAGAATTCATGTTCATGGTTAATTCTGAAGACAAACATTCACAGCAGTAAAAATTGAGTACAAGGTGTAATGAACAAATCCTGCACTATTCTTTTTCTTTACTGCTAGTTTAGTGTAACATGAAAATGATTTGATAAAAACAAGAACAACAAGAACAGAGATTTAGGAAAAAACTTGTTATTTCATCAGACAGCACAGGAATTCTGCATCAACACATGAATCATCAGCAAGACACCATAGTTCCAGGAAATCACTGAGCTGATCTAGCTCTTTGTATTAAACAATTCTGAAATACAGTCTACATGCCTCAGAGTGAAAAATTACCAACCCCTTATGCGTTACTAAGGGGAGTATATATACAAAGTTTACATAAGAAAATATCTGCATGGAGAGTGAATGCTACATTAATAGCATGCCAACCGCTGGAGTGTAGCAGCTGAAAAAGTTAATGCTGTAATAACTTTTGTTGCCTTAGCTGTCAAAAAATGGTCAGAGCCTGTTGTCTTGGTGGCAGTTGGAGTCGGCTGATGGTACGCTGTCAAAATTTGCGCATTTCTTTCACCTTTTGGGCTAGCCGTTGTTGTCTATGTGCTGAGTCACATTTCAGCTGCTTTTAATGCTGACTTTATCATGCTGTTGTCTTGTAGTGACCTGGAGCTGGCAGTGACTGAACAGCTGAAGCTACCGTGGCAGAATTTGAAGCATTGCTTGCCACCAATCCTCTTTGGGCATTTGATGCCTCCTAATCTTTATCAAGGTCTCATCGGCCTCTGTATATCTGTAGAAATTAGGAGGAGTCTCAAAAAGATGATTCACTTCATTCTCAATAAAGAACAGGCCTTCCAATTTGTCATATAAGCTCTGTCCTGAGGGAGGTCCTGTTTGTTCAGATGTACTGCCAGATGCAGTAATCTGATTCTCAATGTATGTTGCCATTCTGTTGGCAAATTGATCTCGGGAGACTAGTTTTCTTGCACCAGTTAGGAGGCTGGGCAGGCCTTTTGCTTGCAGCACTGCCAACTTAACTTTGAATTCCTCCGCATCTGCTGTGATCTCATAGCACTTACTCTCCACAGTTTGCACATAGATCCTGAGAGTTAGCACCTTCTTGGCAGTGAGGACAGCCTCTGTTCTGTTGGGAATGCCTATGGCTGCCAGTTCCTCATTTTCCTGCTTGTTCAGGAAGTCTATCATTCTGTTGGCCTGCTCTGGTCTATTTTGCAGCAGTGTTTTGGCCTTATTAATTTCTATTTGTGCTTGGCCCAACAAGTCCATCTGTTCATGCATTGTTTTTATTGATCTCCATTGTTCAGTGATGGATTGGCCTATTTTGGCCCATAGAATCCTTTTTATGTCTGCCATGGCTGTTTCTAGATTCAGCTCTTTTTCTAAGGCCTTTATCTTGTCCTTGAGGGCCTTTATCTCTCTGCCCTGTTCAGCCACAGTAACCTTCGACTTGTCATACTTGGCATCCAGTTCTGCCAATTTTTCCTTGGCCTTATTTATTTCATTGGCCTAGAGCTCCATTTCTTTGATGGCCCTGGTCAATTCCTCTACACTTTTGCTGGCTCATGGAGCTGTTGTTGTTCCTGCTACTTCTGTTGTGTGGGCCATTGTTGCCCCTGAAGTTGCTGTTGTCGTGGAAGTAGTTGGAGGAGCTTGGGAAGTGGATTCTCCCTGTTTATCTTGTAGTGCTCCTTCCAGCTCTTGTGAATGCAGTTTTGTCTTGATCATCAGGGTGTACTAAGATCTGATTAAATCCTGAGAATCCATCAAGTAATGAGATCCTTGAGGCCCCTACCACTCTTTGGAGAATGTGATCCATCTTGGGTAAGGGATAGTTATCTTTGAGGGATACTTGGTTCAGATTTCTTAGATCCACACATAGCCTTATTTCACCAGTTTTCTTTCTTGTAGGGACTAAGTTTGAAATCCACTCAGAGAATCTGATTGGTGCTATGATGCCTGCCTTGAACATTTTCTTTACCTCTAGTTCTATTGCTGGGAGAAGCATAGGATTGATTCTCCTCAATTTTTGTTTAAAGGGTTTTTGATCAAGCTTGAGAGGGATAGTATGCTGGATAACAGAGGTATCATAGGACTTTAGGTCCTCATAACTCCATGCAAAGACATCCTGGAACTCTTTGAAGAGGTCAATGTATTTAGGCCTTTGATCAGGAGGTAAAGATGCAGACAATTTTATTATTTTGGGCTTGTCAACGGTACCAATGTTGCATTCTTCAATGGCTGCATTTAAGGGCTGCATTTTTGGTTTTCTGGGAATATCATTTGAATCAAAGATGTCCTCTAGTGGAGTTAGGCCTGTTGGCAGAAAATTGTCTTTCAGCTCTATGATTTCAGTTTCAGCATTGGCTGCTTCTTCACAACTGATTGGTTGAATTTGCTGAATGTTTTCTTTGTTGAAGATAGTTGGATTTAACATTTGTTTTGCTGTTCTAGGTGATATTGTGTGGTCAGTCTGTTCAAACTGTATTTGTGATTGACTTGCTTTGTCAAGTATTTGTGATTGACTTGCTTTTTCAAGTATTTGTGATTGACTTGCTCTGTCAGTGTCGATATTTAATCCTGCAAACTCTTGTTGCAGCGTTAAAAAATTGTTTATTTGCATATCATCCTCAAATACTTGCCAATCTTTAACATTGTTCGGAATGGAGGGTCTGTGTTTTATCTCAACTGTGAAACAATTATTAGGTTCCAATGGTAATTTGCAAGTACTAGCAAATGTGGCCAAACTATGAGCATGCAGATTGTGGGTTCTAGGAATTTTAGTGATTTGGAATTTAGTGAAAAAGTTTAGTACTTCAGCAATAGCAGACCTATAAGACCTCAGTCTTTTGTCATTGGTGACAAAATTTCCCTTCACTTGCTGGATAACTAAATCTGAATCTCCCATGATTGAAACCCTGGCAGCTTGTAAGAACTTTACTAACTTGAGGCCTAGTAAAAGAGCTTCATATTCTACCATGTTATTTGTACATCTGAAGTTTAATCTATAGGCTCTGCCTTCTGCATGATTGTTTTCTTTATTGTGTACCCAAACTCCAGCTCCTGCCCCTAGTTTGTTGACTGGGCCATCAAATTCAAGGAACCATAGAATATCTTGTTGTGAAGGAGATTTACTGATCTGCTGATGGACTGGCAATGTAAGTTGAAGTTCTGGTTTTTCATCTGGCTTGCCTTCTGGGACAGTCTCATCATTTGATTCAATATGCTTGACAACTAGAGCAGCAGCAGTGTCTAGTGATTGATTGACTGTTGTTTCATGAGTGATAATTCTTTCATTAGAGTCTTCCTCTTGTATGAGTGTTTTGGTTTCAACATCATTTTTTGAGAAAGTTGTGCTGTCATTGAAGAGAATGTATGAGTCTATGTCTAAATGGACATCATATATGGGAAAGTTTTGAGGCTTTTCTTCACTGCTGACCATGTATTTCATGAGTGTTTCTCTGTATAGTCTTTTTGGTTGCCCAAAAACAGAGATGGTGGCATATGACATGTCTAATTGTAGGGAACCTTGGAGTTTAGCTCCCCATGATCTTGATAACAGCATCCCATACTTAGGTGGGATATTAGCAACTACTACATCCATTAGAATTGTTTTGTTTGGATATTGAACCAAAGACACACATAAATCCTTTATGAGACCTAAACACTTGACTTGGCTGGAGTCAAAGGAAAACAGGTCCTTGTATGGTCTTGTTATATCTAGATTCAATCTCTCCATGACTGCTTTTGGCATGAGATTGTGAGAGGCACCTGAGTCAAACATTGCATTATGTAATATTTTATCATGAATATGTAAGCTGACATAAAAAGGTAATACCCCTGTGACTACTGTTTTTCCATCCACTTCTGGGCCAAATAGTAATTCTGGGGTATCATCCAACACATTAACATCATCTTTGTTGCTAGTGAGTTGAAGGGACTTCTTGATCTGTTGTTTATAGATGTCATGCTTGGCTAGTTCTGAGAGAGGAATTGCTATCTTTAGTTTGCCAATTTCAGTTTCTAGGTCAAAGGGTTTTTCAGATTGGGTTTTAGGGTTATGGATAATAGTCCTTTCCTTGTTCCCTAAATCTTCTTCTTGGTTCTTATCTTGATTTTGGGACTTGTCTTTTTTACTCATCTCTTGAGGAGTAGTATTTAAATTAGGGTGAGAGGATGAAGTAGCCATAGGCTGCTGTTTTGAGGACAATGGTTCAGTAATCTCTTCAATAATTACTTCTTCTGCAGGTGAATTTGTTTTGTCATTAGGCTCTATGACTATGACTCTTTCAGGCTGCTGATTATCCTTTATTTTTTCATGCTGATTTACATTCAAAGTTCTGCTCCTCAGCTTGTATTGTTTATGGACTTCATAGACAGCAGTGTCATAGCCTTGTTTAAAGTCAAAGGATTCACCTGATTTAGTTTGGAACAGTTTGATTTCATCATCCTCGTGATCTTCTTGTGTTAAGAAAACTTGACTTTCACCATCTAGACCCATTAAATTAATCTGAGGATATTCATTGGGTTCAGTTGATGTGGAAGTCTCTGCATAATTTTCTTGGAAAGGGGGTCTTATGTCTTGGTCAGCACTGGGCTTGCCAATGCCTGGGTTTTGAGTTCTCCTAAAATTTGGATTCCTAGGAGGGTTGTTTTGTGGTGCTTCCCATGATGATTTTCTTTCTACTGATTCCACTCTATCACCCAATCTTTTCATTCCATTGAGTATTGCATCCAGCTTTTGATCAAAAGCAGAGGGTTCCTCTTTGAAAGCGGTCCTCTTTTCCAACCTTGCTCTGTTTCTTTTAGCAATCAGGTTAGCTTCCACTGTGACAGCAACCTTTTGGGCCTCTGCAAGGGTTTGAGGGTCTCTTTCCTTTAACTGATAGGCCATGTCAGGGTCAAAACCATCAGGGAATTTGTACAAAGCTAAATCAGGAGGGGGTCTTAAATTTTGTGGGATTGCGTTATATACATTGTTGAATCTTGCACAATACTACAAAACAGTCTCTTGGGGACCTCTTTTGATAGTGTCATATTCACCAAGTATGTGCAGAGGATCCTTCTTCTTTTCCCATCTGCTAGTAAAGGCTTGATAAAGCTCATCAGGAGTTGTGATGGAGTTTGCATTCAGGGATCTAAACCAAGTTCTTACATCCCCAGTTAGGCTTTGAACAAACATCCTCATTCTCACACTGTCATCATCTATTTCATAGGTCTCAAAATGGTCTTGCATCCTTTTGGCATGCTGAACAGCTGTCAAAGGGCCAGTGGAGTCAAAATATGAGATTTTGGTTTGGTAATCCTGGGGTAGAGCTGCAGCATTAGCTGGTATTTGCAGGGGTGCATATCTGTTAGCCATATTCACAAGGTTTGGGGGATTTACAGGGGCAACTGGGATAAAAGGAACGGTGTGTACTACAGGGGTAACAGGTGTAGCAGCACCTAGAGTATTGTTCAAGGAGATATGTGCAGTGGGTGAAGATGTGAACGAAGGGCTTTGAGATGTGGATGGTGAACTGGGGGAGACAGGGGTAGAGCGAAATAGAACCTTGATAGGGGTAGGAACCGGTTCAGGATGAACTGTCTCAGGACTCAAATTACTAGGATCTTCCTGCCTTTGCTGCTTTCTAATTATTCTAGGGATTATATTAGGATTTTCAAAAACAACTAGTGGGTTTGGGTCAGGGTTTGACCTAGTGTGTCTGGTTTCCCTTTTAGGAGCCAGTTTCTAAACTTATTTTTGGTATTTTGCAGAATATTTTTGTGTCTACAGAGGCCAGACAAGATTTTGAACTTATTGTATATTTTCCAAAGCTAGCAGCAAAGGGAATGAGCAGCTTTCAAGAGATAAACAGAAATTAGAAAATCTTGAGGAAGTCCCCAGTGGAGTCGCCAATTATGTTAACACCCAGGTTGTTCCCTATGACTCCCAAGGGAATACGACCGGGGTAACCACTAACCAATCTTTGGACCACAGTTTCTAGCCAAACTGTAATCAGAGAGAGCTCTCTCTTTATAATTTGTCTCTGTTTGATAGTATTTTAGGCTAGCTATGTTGTTCAGACCTTTGTTTTGTGTTTGGTTGGATAATGTTTCAGTCAAGATATATGTGCTCTCATCAGAATGTTATATATCATTGGGCAATGGAGTCAGTGGTCCTTTAACTGTTTTGAGGTGTTGTGTGATGCTGTAGTGATGTTGCAGAGCAAGGTTAGTGTCTGAGAAATAAACTTTCATAAAGTGATTGGGTGGGTTGTGTCCAGTTTATGCAAGGCAATTAAGAATCTTACAGTAAACTGTTAGAGAAAGACAGTGAGAATATTGACCTAGGAGCATTTAAGAATTTCTAGGTGATATTCATACATATAGAATTAACAGCTACATGAGCAATTAAGAATTCATGTTCGTGGTTAATTCTGAAGACAAACATTCACAGCAGTAAAAATTGAGTACAAGGTGTAATGAACAAATCCTGCACTATTCTTTTTCTTTACTGCTAGTTTAGTGTAACATGAAAATGATTTGATAAAAACAAGAACAACAAGAACAGAGATTTAGGAAAAAACTTGTTATTTCATCAGACAGCACGAGAATTCTGCATCAACACATGAATCATCAGCAAGACACCATAGTTCCAGGAAATCACTGAGCTGATCTAGCTCTTTGTATTAAACAATTCTGAAATACAGTCTACATGCCTCAGAGTGAAAAATTACCAACCCCTTATGCGTTACTAAGGGGAGTATATATACAAAGTTTACATAAGAAAATATCTACATGGAGAGTGAATGCTACATTAATAGCATGCCAACCGGTGCAGTGTAGCAGCTGAGAAAGTTAATGTTGTAATAACTTTTGTTGCCTTAGCTGTCAAAAAATGGTCAGAGCCTCTTGTCTTGGTGGCAGTTGGAGTCGGCTGATGGTACGCTGTCAAAATTTGCGCATTTCTTTCACCTTTTGGGCTAGTCGTTGTTGTCTATGTGTTGAGTCACATTTCAGCTGCTTTTAATGCTGACTTTATCATGTTGTTGTCTTGTAGTGACCTAGAGCTGGCAGTGACTGAACAGCTGAAGCTACCGTGGCAGAATTTGAAGCATTGCTTGCCACCAATCCTCTTTGGGCATTTGATGCCTCCTAATCTTTATCAAGGTCTCATCGGCCTCTGTATATCTGTAGAAATTAGGAGGAGTCTCAAAAAGATGATTCACTTCATTCTCAATAAAGAACAGGCCTTCCAATTTGTCATATAAGCTCTATCCTGAGGGAGGTCCTGTTTGTTCAGATGTACTGCCAGATGCAGTAATCTGATTCTCAATGTATGTTGCCATTCTGTTGGCAAATTGATCCCGGGAGACTAGTTTTCCTGCACCAGTTAGGAGGTTGGGAAGGCCTTTTGCTTGCAGCACTGCCAACTTAACTTTGAATTCCTCCACATCTGTTGTGATCACATAGCACTTCCTCTCCACAGTTTGCACATAGCTCCTGAGAGTTAGCACCTTCTTGGCAGTGAGGACAGCCTCTGTTCTGTTGGGAATGCCTATGGCTGCCAGTTCCTCCTTTTCCTGCCTGTTCAGGAAGTCTATCATTCTGCTGGCCTGCTCTGGTCTATTTTGCAGCAGTGTTTTGGCCTTATTAATTTCTATTTGTGCTTGGCCCAACAAGTCCATCTGTTCATGCATTTTTTTTATTGATCTCCATTGTTGAGTGATGGATTGGCCTATTTTGGCCAATAGAATCATTTTTATGTCTGCCATGGCTGTTTCTAGATTCAGCTCTTTTTCTAAGGCATTTATCTTGTCCTTGAGGGCCTTTATCTCTCTGCCCTGTTCAGCCACAGTAACCTTCGACTTGTCATACTTGGCATCCAGTTCTGCCAATTTTTCCTTGGCCTTATTTATTTCATTGGCCTGGAGCTCCATTTCTTTGATGGCCCTGGTCAATTCCTCTACACTTTTGCTGGCTTCTGGAGCTGTTGTTGTTCCTGCTGCTTCTGTTGTGGGGGCCACTACTGCCCCTGAAGTTGCTGCTATCGTGGAAGTAGTTGGAGGAGCTTGGGAAGTGGATTCTCCCTGTTTATCTTGTAGTGCTCCTTCCAGCTCTTTCTCCAATTCCCTGATCCTTTGGTCTTGCTGCATTAGGAGGTCTAGTTGGTCCTCAGCCTTTTTTTGCTTTTGAAGTTCTGTTGTTTGAGGGTGCTATGTGGACTGCAGCTTCAATCTTTTCTTCAATGCATTGAGGTCATAATATTTCTTCTTCATGAGGGCCTTCACACCCGTTGGATCACTAGGATCATGTCCTAGGTCAATGATGATCTCCTCAAGAGACTTTATTCTATTGTCTTTGGCCTAAGAGGACATTCTCTCAAAATCCAACTGGGTGTTGGTGTTTTTTAGGGACTCTTTCAGCTCATGGGCCATGGTGGCCTTCTCTTCCAAGGTTGCATAGACCATCTCCCCAGCTTACTTATGGAGTTCAATCTGGTCCATGGGATGTATATCTCTGGCTAGGACCTCCACCCTTGTCTTTACAAAATCTGCAGCTGTCTTAGGCTGCAGCCCTTTGGGCTTAAAGTGGCTGAGGAGCAATTTTTCCTGCTAAATGTCATATACCGACATTAGCCTTTCTTGTTGGGCTGGTGTTGCATCTATGAATTACTTGTAGACCTCAGCCCTTAGCAGCTCATTCTGAGCTTTTATTTGTTTGAAAGAAGCCTTAGTGCTTTTGGGCTTCTTGGTCTGCTGGGAAGAGGAGGACACCTCTAAGACAAGTTGTAAACCTTGCTCCTGCTGAAAGGAGCTTGTTCCTGTGCGCTGGCTGTCCTCCCTGTTTTTCCTTGAGCTGTCAAGGAATTTTTCAGTGATGTCTTCCACCTCTGGGGAGTCTAGACTTTGCCTTTTGGCTTCTGTTTGCTGGGAGGATCCACTAAGAGGAGTGGACTCTTCTCTATCTCTTTTTGTACCCCTTTCCTCATGTGCTGGGGTCTGCAAAATTGGGGCAGTCAATGGCTCAGTTTGAGGTGG
Source organism: Pinus tabuliformis (assembly GCA_031772625.1). Lineage (NCBI taxonomy): Eukaryota > Viridiplantae > Streptophyta > Pinopsida > Pinales > Pinaceae > Pinus > Pinus tabuliformis. The sequence continues at coordinate 332,543,359 of CM062804.1, read as the reverse complement.
TGGTGTTTGCATTATTGGAGCTGCTGGCAGCCCAGTTTGTGGTAGGACAGTTTGCTCTTGCTGTTGTTCTGTTTGCTACCCTGTTTGCTGCTCTGTTTGTTGCTCTGTTACAGGGGCAGGCTTTTCTTTCACTGCTTCTTCCTCTGCACCCATTATGCCTTTGCCTTTGTCTGTCGCCGGTGCTGATGTAGAGGGTGCCTGTGGTGCAGTCCTTGTGGCCGAGGTCCCTTCCCCTGTTGAGTGAGGTCGTTTGAGGGGTACCTGCTACACAGAGTCTAGGTCAAAGGTCTTTTCAAGCTCCATCATATTCTTAAGCATTATTTCATCTTCAGTCAGCTTTTCAACTAAAGTACCCTGTAGCCATTCTTGCTGGTTGGCATATTTCTCAATATGTGAGTATTGACAATGCCTATAACCTAGGAGTCTGTATTTGGTTCTTCTTGCAGAGATGACGCCCTCAGGGTCATAAGGGACCCACCGGAAACTGTATGACAGTTTATATTTGTCCTTGAGGATGAGGTCAACATCTTCCCATCCTTCCTTTTTATTCATGATGAATGGGCCCAACTGGTGTTTGAACTTGAGGTGAGCCTTCTTCCTGGAGCTGTGGAAATGGGTGAGGTCAGACTGAATCAATTGCCTATAATATTCCAAGGCAAATATCCTCATGGGGACATACTTTGGGAGTCTGAAAGGACAGAGCTCACAACCATAGACCCTGATGACTGTGTGTTCCTCATATAGGTACCAATCACCTATTTTACATTTCTTAGAGAGCTGCAGAGCCTTCTGTATCTCTGTTGACATTCTGGGAGGAGGGGACTTCATTAATAGGCAAGAGACTGGATACACAAATTGGTCAACAAACTCACAATAGGAATAGGGCTAGTTTGTGACATTGTGATAGACAGAGGTCCAGAAGATGACAGATCTTCTTTCCCCTCTATAATCCAGTTTTTTGATATAGCATGGAAAAGCCTCAGTCTGATAATACATGAAGAGATGATAAATATAGGCTGAGTACCTGAAGACACCCTGCCTGTCTACTTTGCTCAGCTGATCATGAATTTCATTAGCAATGAACTTGGCAAAGTTGTATTTGCGGGCAGGCGGTTGGCCTGGGCTGTAAACAACCAGCAATACTAGCATGGTTTGATCGACATGCTCACTGGTGCTGTACCCCAGCACATAAGCAATCATGTCCAGGAGTAATCTGCCTACTTTAGTGAAGTGGACATCCAAGTAAGGAGGTGGCCCTATAGGCTGGCACTCAGGTCTCATGAATGTCCTGGTGACCCTCTGAATCTCCTCACTGGTCATTTTGGTACCAGTGTCCAACAGATAGTTCATAGAGAATGGGAACAACAACTCTGTCTGGTCAAAATGCAGCATTTTGTTGATGGTCTCAGGATTGATGTAGAAAAGGACACTCCCAGATGGGGTGCTGATTGCCCTGTGGTGCACATCATAGTTCCCAGCACATAGGTGAATGATTTCAGGAAACACATTCACAAAGGGGAGACAATAGTATGGCAGGTTTGACTCCCAGATGCCATATGTGTCATGACCCATCAGATAGTCCTCTCTCAGCTATCTGAAGGTTTGCAGAAAATATCTGTTTCCCACATAGTCTTCAATAAGGTAGTTCTGGTCAGCAAGAGCAAAAGACTGCAGGTCTTTATTGGGTGGATTTAGTGGAGCAACACTGAGAGCTGTGGGTACAGGGGCAGCGATTGTATGGTTTGATTTGAAATGATATGAGTGCACTGGTTTGTAAAGCTTTTTAAGAGCTTAAGTGTTAGGCCAACTATGGACTAAGTCTGAAATGCTTTTTATAGTGAAAACACAGGCTTGCTTCTGCAGTCTTGGTAGGTTCACAGAGATTGTGAATTGCCAGGGGTGAACTGCAGAGGGTGAGTGAGGTTTACTTTGGTGAAAAAATGTTGTTGGTCCACACCCGGCAAAAGGGAACAATGCCGGGCACCTTGAAGATAATTTCACAGTTTTGGCCCGCGAATTGCCTGTTTGAGTGCTGAATTTCTGGTTCTGAGGGTAAGCAGGTTGACTTGGCTCACTTTAGGTAGTAGGTGCAGAGTTTATATGGAATTCAACAGGTGTTTTAATGGCAATTTACAGAAAGATGGTATGCATGGGCCAAACAGAGGAATTACGGTGAATACCTGGATGAAATGCTTGAACAGCCTGCGGGCCGAACTCTGGAGGTTGAATTGATGAATTCGAGCAGTTGGATTTTGAATTTGGAGGTCTGGAGGTGCTTTGGCAGCTACAACGGCTATCTCTTCCTTTACGCGAAAATGACATAAAAACTGCCCAAAACATGACAGTAACGACAAAATTCGGAAAATATGGGTAATTGGCGCCTTTCCGCCGATGACGTCAGCATGATGTCATGGCGGGCCTGGGTACGGAGGATGACGTGGCTGCTGAGGTGTAAGCCAGGGTGGCAGGACACGGTGGCGGGTGGATAAGGTGGCAGGGCTACGTGGAGGATCATATGGCGCGGGGGCGGAGGAGGGCGCTACGTCATGCTGACGTAGTGATGACGTAAGGGAAGGCGGTAAAGCAATGGTGGTAAGCGGGTTCCCCGCACCACCTTTGGGCAAAGGCAGTATCGGGGAGGGGGGCTCTGAACAACCCCACCGCCTGCCACGCGTCCTTTGTACGGGGCGGAAAACCACTTTCCCCGGACGCTAAAAGTCGGCAGGTCGGGGAGTGAAAATTACCGCCCACCGTTAGATCTGGGCGGCGGAGATCTGACGACTGGCAGGTCCTCCGACGGATCGTGCAGGTTGGGGGGTCCCGCTGGCCTATTTAAAATATTAAATTAAATATTTTTGGCGGAAAACCTTAGGGTTAGGGGTTTTTTCATGTATTTTTTCGGGATTTTGGGTTTTTCAAGGGTTTTACAAGGGTTTTATAAGGAAAAAAGAGGTTTAGGAGTGGGTTTAGCAGGGGGAAGGGGTTTTCTGTGGCGTTTTGAGCAGCGGGAAGGTAAGGGTTTAGGGGAAAGGTTGTTTCTCATAACCAGAGGTTAGAACAGCCCCAAGACAGGGTTGACCACAGCCCCTGGTGGACTGAAGTCTCCTTAAAAAACTTATTTGGCTATAGTGCCAAGGGGAGGGATATTTATACTATGTTTGGGGTTTATACACCATGGTGTTATACTAGTAGGGAAAAGGGTAGTTTAGGGGATTTAGATAATAGAAGTTAGGGGTTAATGTGAATGAGGAAAGTGAATGAGGAGTGATTTCATCAAGTGTATTTGAAAGTCACTTAGTTTAGGGAGTAGATCAAAATAAAAAGATTTTTAGACAAGAAATGTGGCTTTTAAAGGAACAAGAACCACCATGAAACCTCAGATCTTTTCATCAATCTTCATAGATGAAGGGATGTTAGTAATAAGAGTGAAAGGGGAAATTTGGAAAGTTAGACATGCTTCCTTGCTTTGCTGCAACCTGATGGAGAAGGGAAGCTTCTCAACCATTGATTTTCCTTTGTGGGTATTTCAGCACACATTTATTTGCAAGGAATGATATTTCTGCAACCCCAACTACCTACCCATCTATTAGCCTAGCATTTTTTTTTGTTTCTTTTTGGTGGGTGCACTTGGACTTGCAAACCCTTATTTTCCTTTTCTTTTCTTTGGATTTTTCCTTTTGATTTTCTATCTACTGCTACCCTTATTTCTTCCAAGGTCCCAGATTATGCAGTTGGGAGCCTTACTTCTCTACGTAAGCTACTTGTCTGCCAAGATTAAACAGTTTGGACAGAATTCTTTCTCTATTCTACAACCGAAAATTTAAAACATGGCATGATCTAGATTAAGCTGTTGGACCATCCATCAAAATTTAGACAACATCAAGCTATATACAAAGAATGTTTTCTCATGGAAATATGGGATCTTTGCATCATCAAAGTAGAGCATATTTGGACCTTTCCTTTCCAATCATGAAATATGAAACCTATTGGTATAGGTAGCTAACACTGCTGATAGGTGAGAAGCTCCAGCCAACATCCTGCAAAAGAATTGGCCCCTAACAATTTTAGCCGGCCTGATTTCTACATCGTACTCTTGAAGCGTAGTAACCCAATTGGCTCTTTTCTCCCCTGCTTCTCTTTGAATCAATAATTGCCTTACTGCAGGGTAAGGTACTACTATTTTTGTATGGGTTTTAAGAAGAAAATCTCTAAAATGTTTCAAGGTTTTAAAAATAGAAAAATCTTGTTTCTCAACAGCTGAATAATTTAACTCGACACCTTGGAAGTTAGAGCTGAAAAAAGAGATGGGTGCCTCGATATTTTGTTCATTCAGCTGTGTTAAAACACTGCATATGATGTATCGGATGAAAAGGTGTACAACACAAAAGGTTTGAGAAAGTCAGGGGTTGTTAAAGAAGGAGCATTGATAATGGATTTTTTAATAAACTCAAATGATTCTCTTTCATCTTTACCCCACTTGAAGACTGCGCTTTTTCTTATCATTGCTTGAAGGGGTAGGAAAATATGTGAAATATCTGGGACAAATATTTTTACAAAATTAAGTTGGCCTAGGAACGATTGCATGGTCTTTTTGTTATGTGGCAGAGGAATTTTTTCAATCTCTTGGACTCTAGCAGGATCGATGTAAATCCCTTTCTTGGACGTTATAAATCCAATGAGTTTGCCCTTTGGTAAAGAAAAATAATATTTTTTTGGATTTAAGGAAATTCCATATTTCTTGCATCTTTCAAAAATATGATTCAGGTCATTTAAATGATTGTTTCTATCCTTAGAATAGATTGTGATGTCATCTAGGTAAATAACAACTAATTTATTAATCAGAACTTTGAAAGCAATATCCATAGCATGTTGAAATGTAGCACCTACGTTTACGAGTCTGAAAGGCGTCTTCTGATAAGCGTATGTTCCCCACTTGGTCCTAAATGTTGTCTTTAATGTATCATCTGGATGTAAAAGAATTTGATTGTATCCTGAAAATCCATCTAAAAAGGATATTAATTCGGAACTTGCAACTGATTGCAATATTTGCTCCATAGTAGGTAGAGGAAAGTTATCCGTTTGACAAGCTCTATTTAGACTTCTAAAATAAACACAAATCCTAATATCACCGTTATTTTTCCTTACAGGGACCATATTCGATACCCATTTTGTGTTATATACCTAGGGTGAGGCCTATATAGAGGCTAGAGACTCCATGTCAAGATAGTGAAGGATGATTGTATGAACATGCATATGGCTTGTGGAGTGTTCTCCTTCCTTAAGGAGTGAATGTATGGTGTTGCCCTACCTTAAGGGTTTGATAATAAAGAAGCATTTCTATCTATTTCTCTCTTATTGTTTCCGGGTTTATTTCCATTATCATATATTTCCAGGTTAGATCTACAACATTTTGAGTGTCTAACAGTAAAGATTATTTTGGGTTTGAGGAGCTTATTTAATTCAGATTTGATTTGACTTTCAAGGTTTGGGTGAGTTTTCCTAAGATTCTGTTGTACTGGGTTTTCATTTGAATTCATTGGTATGGTATGTTGAATTATAGAGGTATCATAGGGTTTGAGATCTGTAGAATCCCAGGAAAAGACACCTTTATACATTTTGAACAACTTAATGAATGATACGCTTTCTTCAAATAATAAATCAAGACCTAGGTTGACATTTTGAGGTTTTTCAGCTGACCCTAGGTTTACCACTTCAAATCTCAGAGTGGAACCCTAAGTTTTGGAGTTGGTAGTTTTCCTGAATCTTTCCTTTAAATCATAGAGATCTTCCATCTTAACTACATACTTCAAAATTGGGTTTTGATCTTGTTCATAGTTGATTTGTAGATCATGCTCATGTTCATCTATGGTTTGTTCCTCATAAGACCCTTCTGATGTAAGTAAATCGACTATATCTGCATCATTATTAAACACTCTCCAATTTGTCACATTATCAGGAATGGATGGCCTAAAAATTAACTCTATTGAAAATATGTATAGACTAAATTCTTTAGAAGGTATAAGATTGGATGCCACATTAGCAAGTAAATCAGCACTTGTGTTTTGCAATCTAGTAACTCACGAAATTTAAAAGAAGTGAAATGAGAAGTAAGATTCTGGGAAAGAGATTGATAATGTTTAAGGTGCCAAGACACACAATGAATTTTATTTCCTACCTGTTTAACAATTATTTCAAAATCCCCATATACTTGCAAATATTTGACATTAAGGCCAATGGATTTATAGGGCCCTTGAATTAATGCTTCATATTCTGCGGTATTGTTGGTGCATTGAAATTCAAGTCTACAGGCTAACATGGTTTTCTTTCCTTGCAAGTTGATTAAAATACATCCAGCACCTGCACTAGCTTCAAATTTGGAACCATCAAAATAAAGAGTCCAAAATAATGAATTATCTACAATTTTATCTACTATATTAACAAACTTTGAAGCATCTATTTGTGAAAAATTCTCTATTTGAGACACTCCAACATCATTCAGAAAAGGGGACCATTGAGCATTAAAATATCCTAAAAATGACTCAGCTAAGTAATTACCAATGATATTATTGGTGAAGTAAATAGGTCCATTACTTCCCTCAACATCAGTGACTGTGTATTTCATGAACTTTTCTTGATCTACTCTAATTTGATATGGGTTACCATTGTGTGGCAGCCACATGTGAGACCAGTCAATTGCGAAGTATCCATGCAATTTTTCAGACCAATCCCTACTTAGAAATAAACCATAAAATTTAGGGGTATCATCCACTAGAATATCGATTATTTGTGAAACTTTTGGATTAGAGGAAAGCCTAATTGAAATTGATGTTATTTCTCCAAGTACCACTACTTTTGTCCTATCCAATTGAACTATGTGTACTGCAGATTTTTGAGGTAAAATATTCAATTTGGTTTAAACGGTTCTTCGCATAATATTTGAAGAGGTGCCTGAATCAACAAGGAAATTATGGACATTTCTATTGAAAATCTCATAAGTAAGAAGAAATGGAGGAGCATGAAAGATAGACCTATCACCTATCAAGACAAAATCTGTCAGATTTACTTTGTTTGAATATGAGGGAGGTTTTCCCATATCGTAAGTAGCTTGAGTTACTACAACATATGGCATAGGAGATATAGGAACTCCCTTTAATTCTCTTAGTAGAATTTTTTGTTGTTTCTTGAGTTTAGTGAGTACGTGCAAAGAAATGTTTTCTCTCGTCTTTTTCATATCTTCAACTATGATGCATTCCACTATGTTTGAAATTACCAATGTTTTGGAGGCATTTGTAGGATCTAGTGGAATAGAGTTAGTTTGAATAGTCTTAGACTTCTTACTTACTGTTTTCTCCTTTACATGAGTAGTAGTTTTTTGTTTCTGATTTGTGATAGACATATCAAGAGAGTTTTTACTTGTAGTTACTAGCATAGCTTGTGCTTCTTCTTCAGTTGGGAGAATAAAATCCCACATTCCATTTAATTCAATCTCTTCTTCTGTTTCGACCTCCTCTTTAGTTGTTGAGTCTTCTTCTATCTCTCGATCAGAATCAGCATTTGAAATAATATTCGGTGGCTGTGATGCATAAGAATGGTTTCGTTTAAATGAGCGAAAATATTTCTTCAAAGCAAATGATTCTACAACCTGCTTCTTGATTTTGACCATTTCATTGGACATGGTTTTTAATATTTTCTGAAGGCCTTCGATATCTACAGGGTCCTTTGAATTTTTGTTTTTGGAATCATCCTTAAATGTTACTTTATTTGATTTCCTTGCGTCTGTCTGTGATCTCTTTTCTAAGGAAATAATCCTTCTTTCTACAAACAGGGCTTATTTCATGTTTTCTACAAGGGTAGCCTTATTGGCTCTATCTACAAAAATTACAATATTTGAATGTACCATTCTATTTGTACATCTAATGCAATTCTTGAGGCAGCTGGGATTTTGTTTAGTAACTTGCTAAAGCTGGAGTTGAAGTCTTTGATCCTTTCATATAAATTTTCTTTTAAGTTAGAAAGATCATTGATTAAGGATCCAATGGTCTTGTCATCACCAAATTTTGCAAGAAATACTTCTTGAAAAGTATCCTAGTCTCTTATTGAACCTGGTAGGAGGGAAAAATACCAAGACCCATCAAATCCTTGGAGAGTATAAGGAAACAGTCTAATCACAACATCTTCATGTGCAACTCCATTAAGATTCATGGCTAACATAAAGTTATTTAGATCTTCTTCAGCTGAAATACCATCATCAGGATTATACTTAGGTACCCATTTTTCTGGGTTTCCTGAGAGAGCATTCAGATTAGCAACAAGAATAACACCAAGATTTGTCCAAGGTTAAGCAGGTTGATTTGCCATAACTTGAGCTGAAGACTGAAAATATGGGAAGGTCGATCCAGAAGTAGTTATAGATGGAAAAGAACTTACTACTGGGCTAGTACTACGAGTAGCAATACTAGTTAGAGAAGTGGATAGTTGGGAAGCAATGGATTGAGTAGAAATGGATGGAGAAGTGAATGGATGGAAGGGTGATGTGATTTCGCTATTATCTAATTCAGATCTTGATGTAATAACTTTCCTTCATCATGGAGGGATGGGAAATTCAAAAGGAGTTACTCCAAGCTTTTCAATTTGAAATCTAGTTAATACACCAGTTTCTCATAATAAGGAAGTAACACTTTCTTCAGAAGCTTTGAGCCCCTGGAAATGAATATTTGTTCCAATTTATGTATCAAAGAATGGACTTCGGGATACTTCGGAGTGTAGTCTGGAGAAGGTGGTTGTCTTACTACTTTAGTAGATGAGAGAGATGTTTCTACAACTTCATATTTCTGATCCAAATATTTTGAACAAGATCTAGAGGGTGTAGAAGTGGTGGAGGGGTTTTGACTCTTACTAATGTTTTTCGATTGATCTTTAGATTTATATGCCATTCATAGTTGGAGGCCCTCCTTCAAGCACCAAAATGTTTAAGCCTCATATTTATGTTGCTCCAACATGGAGGATAACCACCTAGTTTGGACCCTTAAGACACCTCCTTTTCCATTTAAATTGGTGGCTCCGACTTGGGATAATAGGACCAGTTTCCCAGTATGGGTTTTAAAATGAGAGTGGGTGGTTTACGAGTGATTGCAATAGAATAATGACAAATTGGATGACCTGTTCTATCATGCAAATATCCAGCTAATTTAATTTAATATAAACCTGGGTATTTCTGTATAATATGGGATCTACAAAGATATATGCTTTCACATGTGATAATAAAGATCAATCACACATAAAACAGAGATGATAACATGTAAAGATAATTTCTTTGACTAAATATTTAGTCAAAGAAATGTATAAACTATATCACATATATGATGATATTTATATATGAAAATAATTAATCTCAGCTAGGTATCATACAATAATGTAATTAATGCTTTAACAAAAAATGATATTTCATATACGATTCATGAAAATAAAGTGTTGTCACTAATTAAAAAAAACATGCATAATCACATAATATTGAAGTACTACATATGTGAAGTTCTGTTCATTTGACTAATCACATAGATCAATTCCTTCTTCAAATCAAATTATCTTCCAAGTATACAAAAGTGCATCAACAAAGGAAAGTAGTCTGATATTTAAAAGAAACGATCATGTTCCATAATTTCACCAAAGCATTCACAAACTTACATTAGTGCATTCTTTGCAAAAAAAATTGATAAAATTCTAGACCTTTCTCTAAATGCATGAAAAGGGTATAAATACTATTCTAACTAATGTTCAAAAATAGATTATACAAAAATTTGAGGAGGTTTCAAACAATCTTCCTCCTAACTAGTTAACTAAATCCAAAAGTAAATAGTGGCTTGATGAGTAGAGGTTATGATGATGATTTGGTGTCTACCAGCATGTCCTTTAAATCACATATATCGGCCATTGGTTTGACTTGAGGAGGTGCCCCAAAATGTGTTATGACTTGTCCTGCAAAGCTCGCATTGTTGAGAGGTGGCAGCGTCCGCTGAGTCGAATGGAGAGAGTCGTTAAGGGTCATGATTTGACTGTGTGTATTGACAAGGTATTACCAATATGACTCCCAATCGATCTTTGCCAACTTTGCGATTGCTTCCCTTTGAGTTTCTACCCTTTCCTTCCATATGTTATGCAATTCATTCAAATAGGGCAGTTCTTTTGGGTTGCCTTATTTCACCAAGTTGGTGGCAAACAAAGTATGGTTTACCACCTTTACTATATTATTTGAACCCCGGCCGTTCTTGCCACTACTAGTTCGACTTGTTTCATCCTTGCATGCCAGTATGTGAAAATAATGTCCTTGTGTGTCTCCTAAATCTCAGGCAGATTGTCTTTCCTCCCCTCTTCTATTTCTTTCCATTCGGTGAACTCTGAGATTCTGGTGTTCAAATCAGTAAACTAAGTTCTTTGGTCAATCGCTTTATTCGCTAGCTGGTCACAAGTGATCAGATAAGGAGCGATATGTGACATCTTTTGGAAAAATTGTTTTTGTTTCTTCAATAAGAGATAATTAAGCTCTAGTGTCTCTTTGATAAATTCCTTGACAGTAGGAACATCCTTATATTTTTCCATTGCTTGCTGAAAGTCTCGAAGTTGTATATTTCTGGCTGATATGTCTACTTTTTGTCTTATTTTCAACACCTCCATCCTTTGTTGCAATTGGTCCAACTTCTTAGCAACCTTCATGTTCACACTTGCCCTTTCTGTTTCAAGCTGCTGCTCGAACTGTGCATTTTTTTCTTTTTTTCTTTCAGCAAAAGAGATATTTTGGTAGCCTTATCCATGGTAGCAGTTGTGTTTTCTTCTTTAAACTGTGACAATCATGTCAAGTTTTCAGTTGGGTTGGAAGGGACGTCCTTCCAAACTATGTCCATTTTCTCATTCCCCGACGGGAGTTAAGGTGTTTCAATCCTTCTCCTTTTCCTCGGTCTCCTTACTACAACCTTGTGTAGTGGAATGTAGAATATGTCAAGAGGAGGGATTTTAGTTACCTTCAAGAAAAATTCTCATGAGGGAAAAGCGGGGATGATTTCAGTTTGCTGAGACGTTGTCACTTGCTCGTCCATCGTTTCAGAGTCTGCATTCTTCTAAATATGCAGAGGAGTTTGATACTCCGGAGTTTCTTGGGCATCTATCATCTTGGGAGTGTCTTGTAGTTTCTCATTGAATTGATCCCACTCTTGTTCCAGACTACTGCTTTTGATATCTGAAACAATTCTTTGGGTGGGGTACTCATACCCTTCTTTTCGGCTGATCTCTTGTTGGATTCTGCAGTAGTATCAATGTCTTGGGCCTTCTCTGCGTTCAGTGTTTTCCCTATATCTGCATGAGACTCTAAGCAAGAATCAAGTGCCTTGCTGTTGACAGTCACACTGGGGTAGGATTGTCCTCAATTTTCAACAAATGTAGTGGAATTACCTCTAGCCTTTTGTTTCTGAACTCCTGAAAGCTCTCAAAACTCTAGGACTCAGATTTTTCCTTGCCCATTCGAATGATTGTTTGAAGGATTGAGCCGACTATAAAAGGTATTAAAAATTATTAGCCTCATGGTTATATGGCTCGATATTTACAGAAGTGGTGATCTTATATGCTATCTTGTCTGAATCAAATTTTCTTTTGGGAAATGTATGGAGCCTGAGACCTTCCATGTTTACCGACTCCTTTATCACATGACTAAAATTTGCTAAGGAAAAAGAACCACACCTGATAGGAAAAGATGGCCATAACAACATCTTAATTTCTTTAAGAACTTTGGTTAGGCCTTTTGCCATTATTTGGTGGTATATTTCTCTTGCTAACAATTTATAAGAAACATATAGACAGAGGATATGTTGGTCTGTTGTGCTCCAAAAACCCTAATGTAGGTGAACCATTCGTCAAAAAAATATTTGTGGACAACCAAAAGGTCTGTAGCTACTTCTTGGGAAAACCTGGGGACTTTCTTATTGAAAATTAATTGATGCAGTGGAAACATAACAACGTGACATATTTTATATAAATGGGGTACATAATGGGATTCCCAAATTTTCTTATGGTTGAGACAGATAGGATAGGGGTCCTGCAAGGTCCATTTCATACCCATGATTGGAAATTTATTGAAGAAACATATGGCGTCCATAATGTAGGCACTTAAATAGAATGGAGGAAGGTTATTTGGAGAGGAGGATCTTTTTTGTCGATATTCGGTGATGATGGTGGCTAGGTTATCAGATAGGATGGTGGCCCAATTCATGATGTTGGAATTAACACAGGCATCAATCAGAGGAATCCATTCTATGGAAAACTTAGCATTATTAGGTAACCCGTATAGTATACATAACATAGTAGCTGCATAGTTGTAGGGGTTCTCCAAAGAGGCTATAGGATACATACCTGACTTATCAAATTTGAACTTGTTCTCCAATACTTTCCAACCATGAATCATCTTGAGGGGTTCTTCATTCTTCTTTGCAAAGTTGGACACGTATGTCTTATCATATATATCTTGAGGGTCAGGTATATGGTACATTTTCTTCAAGTCCTCTACAATGAATTACCCCATGAGTTCCATTCTCGAATTCCTAAATTGCCTATCTTCAATGGTGAGGTTTTCCACCACCCACCTGATCATATCAGTGTATGGGAGGATTTGAGCTCTCGCTCCTATCCTATGAAAGAAATAACATGTGACGTCCTTGACCTGGAGTTCCGAAGGTCTTATTGAGTCAGTTGTCACTCTTGTGACAGTAATCTTGGGACGCTCGTCCTCAAGCCTATTGTATATCACCTCCTAATTTGTTGCACCCCCATCAGTGTTGCAGACCATATCCAAGAATATAGGAGACATTTCTGTAAGCTTAGACTCTGCAATGCTCAACTTTTCTTGTTTCTCCATCACCTTCCACAATGACATATATTTTGTAGCTTTCCTGAAATGGACAATATATATCAGCGCAAACAATATTGGGCAATTAAGGCTGAAAGATATGTGAAAAGACTTTGAATTGTGGGAGGATTTCAAATGAGATACTCAACATTAACTAACCATAACTTACAAAATCATTACGTCTCCTTTGGCCTCTAAATATTAATTACCCTGTCAAACCATTCATTATTATATTTAAAACACAGTTACTTCCCACGCTTTCTTCCTGATTAAAACAATGCTATATAGTGTTACCTGTTCATAACGCGAAATGAAATTGCAGATATTGGATATCACATTTCGCAAATAGTTGGAAAATGACATTGTGACAGGTCTTATTTACTTACGACTCTTGTGAAATGCGATTGCGACTTCTTAAGGGGTTTTGATCAGTATGTCACAGCGAGAGGTTTGATCACATATCATGATTTCTTTAAGGTGTTTATGATCATCACATGGAAAAATGTGATTTGCAATTTGCGACGGGGATCCTAAACTTGGGTCATTTTAAGAGTTTTTTCAAGGCGATTACTTAGAGTTAGGATTTATTTTCTAAAGACTAAAAAATTAAAAAAAGGGTCTCCATTTATATGTGTAACATTTGCTATTACTAAACATAAATGGGGGGGTTGTTTCATAGTTCAACAAATCCATAGATTCAGATTATCGTATTATCTTCTCTTTATTCGTGGATCCCCTTCCCCATAGGAAATTTTGTTCTTGTCCTAATATCCTTGTAGGTTCATGTCCAGTTTTCATGTAATTAACTTCTCTCAGTTTTTTTTTTGAATTTGATAGAAATGATTCTTACTCAAGATTAAAATTGTTTTGATGGGCTAATCCATTGAAAACATGACAAGTGTTGTCATTATTTTGTGTTAGCATTGATGTCAATGACGATGCAACACTTATTGGCTTTGATATTTACTACTAGTATGATCATTCAAGGAAATTTTGATGATGAGAGAGGTTGATGTCTCTCTTCTTGTGAAACCCATTGCTTATATATGTAGGAGAATGTCAAATTCATCACTACCTTAATTATTAATGAACAAGTGTTGATTAACCATGACTATACTGCATTCATAACCTAGATTTGTTGTGGGAAATAGATGTCTATATCACAAATTTCTGATCCATAATTTTCATCTCCGGTACTATCAAATTTACCATGATAAATTCCCAAGGTATTATTGGTCGTCTCCTTTGTTGCATGTCAGGTTGATTCCAAAAAAATTTACCATGATAAAAGCTCAAGGTATGACTGGTTAGCTTGATTTTCTCTAATCAGAGCGATGGTTATAAAAACAAGCATCAAATAACACAAAATGTGTGCATCAATTAGGTAATAATTCATCTTCTCTATTTTGGATTGTGAATGAGTGTGAGGAGCATGTGGATGTATTTATGTGTTCTAGTGCAGGGTATTTAGTGATTTGAGGGACGATCCAATATGTAATCTGAGTTAGTCTTCATGATTTGAGGTGAGGAAGAAATATTAGTTCTGGTGAAATCACACTCCCTGTTCTGGTGTAGATATGGAAGTGAGGATTGAACTAGTGCATGAATGAAGTTCTCTTTGTTCCAGTGTGTTGAATATGTCTAATTTGTGGCATAGAAAATTCTCATCCATTTAAAAATTGTACATTACAAACAATGTATGAAAGGCATGTGATATGAATAGTACCTTGTGATCTAGCATTCTAATGGGACATAAGATCAAAATTTCTTAGTCTATGGTAGCACCTAATTACAACTGTGGTGACTTGCAATGTTAATAATATCACTTGGTCGTAAGCCTCATTCCAAAGTTAAGGTTCCATTTTATGCTTTATTAATGCCTGTTTGATTTTATATGTATCATCATCAATACTTATTGCTAAGCTCTCCTAACAAAGCATTACTCTATACTCTCACTCTCTGTTCAAATTGAATAATTGATAACCTTTCAAGGGAATTAGACACATGTGATTTGCAAAGGATTCATCCTTGTAATGTTTTTTGTTGATGTACATGAAAAATATAGTGGAATAAATCTTGCATGACACATATTTGATAAAATTTGTAGACAAAAGATTGTGAGACTTCCTCCTTTTCATAATTTTTTGTTTCACAACTAGCCTCTAGTTGATTCTAAATATCCTTAAACTTATTAGACGAAATACTTGCTTCCTCGGAAAATTTGTTTAGTGAAAGGACATATAAGGAGGTATATGTTTTAGAACCAATGCTCACAAATAATTAAAAATAAATTTTTGTTGTCATCACTTTTATGACACATATTGGGAACACAATATTGATGCCTTGGATTATTATTTTATTCCCTATTTATGTAATGGAAAGATATATTTATTTCATAGATCTCTAGTTAATATTAAAGGAAAAATAAAGGAGAAGTCTTTTGACTTGATACATACAGAGCTTATAAAGCATATTGTCCTTTGTAGTTAAATATCCCTATTGGATTCCTACGTATTATACATTGATGTTGTATTTATTATAGGTTCTAATATTGTTGTTAAGTCATTGTGAGGTAAAATTCTACTGTGAGACCCAACTATTGTTAAATATTGCTATTGTTGGAGGTGTTTTTGCAAAAAGATTATACGTTGAGTAGCAATGTTCATGAGTAAGGTCAGTGGTGTGAATATTTGTGATCAGAGTAAAGTTGTTGTGGTATACATGATGTTTCGAGTGAGTTTGTCAAAGTTTTTTTAGACGGTTTGTTGTTGTTTGTTATTTGGTGCTGGTATCGCTGAGATATGATAAGGATAATTATGGTTACTTGGTTACTTATCTATTAGGGATTGTTGAGGTTGATGTTGGGCATACTAGTCCTTTTGGTATATCTACGTTCTCAGTCTCAAATAGTACTCATCATCAAGAAATGATGTGTCTTGTTGATGAGTCATGTTTGAGACTCGAAACATAGATACACAAAAATTACTACTATAAATATTCTTCTTAATTATCACCTATTAAAAATTTACCTCATAAATATCAAACAAAAGTTGTGCATAGTATTTGATAATAGGCCATGTCGATAAAAATATTGTTTCTATTGTTGTTAGCATGTTCTAGATTTTCCAGTGTATAATGTTTGAAACTCACGATTAGAACTTTAATCAGGGTACAATAATATGATGTTGACAAGACATGAATTAACAAGGTTTCTATTCAGGGTTTGAGAACCAATAATCGAAACTCATAAAAACGTTAGAACTTATGCTACTATTCTCTTAGTACTTGTTGTTTGGTTGGTGATTGATTTTTCTCTATGCCTAATTATAACTTGATGCTAAGTTGTTGTTGATATACTAGATATTGTGGAGTTCTCCACTGTCACTGCTATTACTAATGGTATGATTGTTGTTGGGTATTTTTGTCTATGGAGCTTGATGTTGTAATTTTGGTTACTAATAATGATTATATAAATGTGAATTTGTTCTTGGTGAACATATGACTATTGAATCTATCCTTGTAATGTTTATATTGATATTTAAACCAAGGCTACTAGTACTTGAAGATTAAGGATGTATTAGAAGTTTTCACTGCTCAAACTTGAATGTTTATTTGTTGCCTTGCATTTTCATGAATATAATGTTTGTGATGAGACTAAGTGGTTCTGACTAATAGCCACAATTGGATTTCTTATTGGGCTACTTATCATCCAACTTTTTCCTTACAAATATGTGTTATGAATTCCTACTAATAGAAGTGTTGATGATTGTTAGTATGTTGATAGTGTGCTACTGTTGAGTTAGAGCATTTATGTGCTACTGGTGGCAAATTGTATCATTATGTTGTTGGTGGTGAAGACCATGTGTTGAGTTGATTTTTTATTTGGAGTTCAAAATTCAATTAGTCCTTTTTTCAGGGTATGAATGATAATTATAATGTTTCACTTGTTTATTGATATGTTGTGATCTTGATAGTTCAAAGTTAATGTTGCATGGATGTGCATTGTTCATGATAGTGTAGGTGATTATAACCAAAATTGCTAGAATGTTTGTGTTTTACTGATCAAGAATAGTTTACAGAGAGGAATTGTTAATTTATTTGAAGTTTGCGCTGAAGGGAGTAGATCTATTTTGAGAATGGATGAAAGGGAGTTCCACATTGACTTCGGGGTTGGTGCCTCCCGTTGGTTGGTACCAAAAAACTTATCTAAGGGAGTAGATTATTCCTACTCGTGGGTTCCAGTGAAATAGTGCAAGGGAGTTGGTGCTTCCTGCTAGTGGGTGCCAACGAAATAATGAAAGGTAGTGGGTTCGAGAAAAAAATTATAAGATAGTGGTTACTTCCTACTAGTGGCTGTGAAAACAATTATTGCAATCAAAGTGGATACTTTGTATTGGTTGGTGCTAGTGAATTTATGTAAGATAAGATTGAAAATAAACAAAGGTAAGAAGAATGGTGGTTATATCCCTTTATGAGTTTCCATCTAAAACAATTGTGCCTATGTGTATGTTTTTAATGACTTATTTTTGTGTTCCTTGATGTTATTTACATAATTGAATGGTTAATGTAAATGAAAGTATAATTATTCCTAAAAAAATTGATTCCCCCCCCACCCCCAGTATTTCCAAGAATTGGTATCAGAGCAGGTCCTTCAAGATTGATTTAAAAAATGGATAGTGATCCAAGGAATTATGGAACACAAATGGAAGAAAAAGAAGTAGACATCTAAGAATATGAAGGAAATTCATATGAATATCTATGACTATGAAATTAATACATCAAATGTAGTGACAATATCAACACAGGTCAGAAAAGAAAAATCAGATGCAAAGAAATTTATGGGTCATCAAGGTGTTCTTATGTTCAATGATGCAAAATATTAGGTTTGGAAAGAAAGGATGAAATCTACATTAATATCTCTTGGATTTGATGTTTGGAGTTTAGTGTGTAATGTATCTATTTAAAATCCCCCATCAAGTCAAGAACTATAGAAGAATGCAGAGGATATGAATGAAATTTCCTATAGTCCACATGATTCAGAAATTGAGAAGAATATGCATAATGAAATTGCAAAGCATTTACGGGACAAGCTTCAAGTCCTCCATGAAGGAGATAATAGTGAAAGCCATGTAGACGAAAAATAAGTTCAATCTTTAGGCAAGTTTCCATTTTGTTGTGAATGTAAGAATATAAGTAATCTTACCTCTTCCTATTTTGGAAACCATGATAATGATCATGAGAATAGGAATGACGAAACATTTAATGTGTCTAAATAAAATAGTAGTTTATTAGAAGATGAGTGTGGCCATGCAGAAGAATCTATTCCTTTCATGTTCGATGATGTTACAAATTGAGAAGAAGAATCGTTAGAAAAGGAATTTGATTTTAGAACGAAACTTGTCTATGCCTTACAAAATATCAAGAGTCTCGAGGAGATGTTGAAGATATATGAGAATAGGGATTAGGATGTGGATGAATTAAATAAGACTATAATAGTCCTAGAAACCTAATAAGAAGACGTTAAAAGAGACACTAAAGTAATGACTAGAGTGGTTAATGAAAAAGAAAGTCATTGTGAGAGACTTGAAGATAAAATCACCTCTTTAAGGACTGATCACTATTATACATAATATTAAATTTCCATGACATAGTTTGATAGTATGGCTCGTAATATCACAAATTACAAGAAAAACGTCATTAAAAAAAAAATTGTGTAATGTACTCGTGTTCATAAGTATTCTGACGAATGATCTATATGGTGTCATTCTTCCAACGACCAATATATATATGGCATCTATCTTTTGACACAAGCATTGTGAATGATATGTGACCATTTGTTTGACTCGTCATATTTGACTTTGACTAGTTAACTAACGTCAGAATTCTAATGATCAATAATTATATAAATATTTCGCATGTAAGATATGTTGCAACATCTTTACTATAAGTACAATAATACTGAAAGGTTATAAGGTATTTTTCACAAAAAAAAAAATTGGTTTTTATTTATTTATATATATCAATTACATTACACAAATATAATATTAGATTTAGTTACTAAACCACTCAGTTTTGTAACATAATCATCACATAGTTGTTTTGTGGTTGGGAAGAATGTAAACAACATTTGATGGGGAACTAAATTATAGGAGTTGATTATGTGAAATGCTATTTCCCTTGCACTCTTTGCGAGTGCACATGTTCACAAAGAATTTCATATGCTACAAGTGGTAGAAATTGTAGGAAGAATAGGCACGTTGAAGGGGAGAATGAATATCATCTGGTGGTAAGACATTTATAGTTCATTTTATATATATATATATATATATATATCATATTTGTAAAAAAAATTATTATTATAATATTTTTTCTAGAGACTAATTTCACATGCTTGTTTTTAACTATTACAAAGTCAAGGTGGCCCCTTAGGTATTGTGATTTGAATGTCCCAACTATTATTATTCGAAATGATTTTCTACAAGTTGAAGAACATGGAGTGAATATTGAAGATCAAGATAATTATCCTATGCAATAAGATGAAAATAATAACATAGTTCAAGGTGACAGGAAAAATCAATTGATCCAAGACTTGTTTGATGATGAGATGGTGATGTTATTTCTGATGAACCTATGCTAGAGAAGGCAGAGACACCACTTTATCAAGGCTAAAGAGAAAATATTCTCTCTGATGCATTATTGTTGGTGAAATTAATGTTTTAAATGGTTTGTTAAACACTTGTATGACACATATCCTAAGGTACAATGTAATATGTTTCATCACACAATTTTTTTTTTGTCTTAATTAATTTGTAAAATAAGAATGCAATATTTATGATTAATATTCTTTATACTAACTAGTTATTTTTTATGTTGTACTATATTTTTCGCTGAATTTTTGCTACCATCGACAAATAAGTTACCTTGCATGTACTAATATTTATATTCCATTATGAAAGAAATCCGTGTTGGATGTGGAGCCTAATTATCTTCCAAATTTAGAGGTCTTGTTTCAGCCTTGTTTGGATTGTAAGCCTTGGCGAGAGGGTGTGGGGGGGCTTTCACCCCACTATTTCTTCTTGGGGAGTTTGAGGGGGAAGGTTGCATGCTTGGAGCCCCCCCTGGTGGGGGTTTGAGGGCAGCACCCCCAAAGCTAAAAATATATGAAAAATTATGTTGTAAAATATTGTAATTTAATATTCAATTTAGGTCGCTCATTAGGCAGATGATCTCACAGTTGAACTTATGTTAATTTGGGATTATTTTTTTTCCCTAGATGGAAACCCTCAATTTATATGAGGGAGTTGTGTTGTGGCCGTGTATTAGTATTCTGAGTGAGAAAGAGAGAGGAGACCCTGTGAGAGAAAAGAGTAAATTACAATGGATTTGTGGTAGGTTGTATATCTTCATTTTGCTAGATAATATAAAAGGAAGCACTGGTTGTTTCTTTGTGGATGTGGCCCAAATTGGGTGAACTGTGTATATCCGCATCTCTCTTATTTTATTCATTTTCTGTGTTTTTTTCTGCAATATTTTATGTGTTCCATTGCTCTATAATATATAGTTTCTAAAAATTCGAATGGAGTATCATGGTATCGATGTATGTCCTAATGATCATATTATATATTATGGACAACATGCATTGATTTTTTTTACCAAAATGTCAAATTAATAGATATGGAAGCAATCAACTAACAAAACAAGTGCCTCAAAAGTTTCTTCATCATATTCCCATAAACCCACATTCACAACGAGTGTCATAGCATAACATAGTTTATGGATTACCATGCATAGAAAAGATATGGGAAGATGGTTCTCTTCAAATTCTTGAAAATGGTTATGCATTTAAGGAAATCGAGGTAAAATGGAATCATTTTAAAGATGAACATTGTAATGTAGGCTTTCATTGGCAGTTGATGATGTTAATCCATTTGGAGGGTTCAGATCTATTTACTCAGTGTGGCCAATTTTTATCATCAACAATAACCTTCCTCCTTGGACGTTAATAAAGAGGGAGCACATTGTGTGGGCAATGATTGTTCCGGGTATTTTTTTAGATTAATATTTTAAATATTGTAACATTTGCTTTTGTCTTGTTTGTTGCATGATATGTTATATTTATTTATTTACTTATATTGACATATTATAATAGTAAATATCTATAATTTCAAAAATTTAGGTAAGTAACAAGTTAAATATATGCATGCATATATAAAGTCTATTATCGATGAGTTAACGAAGTTATGGGTTGTTATTACTATGTATGACATCTATAAGCCAATAGGGTAGAGGCAATTTCAACTCCATGGAATACTTTAATGGACAATTCATGAGTCCCTAGGACTAACACAATTTTGTGGTATGCAATGTTCCATTTCACTTTAATATTATATAATTATTTCAATTATATCACCTCATATAGGTTTTTTAAATAATCCCTTCATTTATAATTGACATTAATCCATCTCTTGTAGTCCTTAAATAAAGGGTAAATATGCATGTCTATTTTGTGGTCCTAAGATGAAATCTCATTGTTCAATAAGTTTTGGAAAGGAGGTGTTTGATGAGTATAGGCACCTCCTCTCTAAGAACCATATCTATCATGCTACTGAGAAGTATATTTTCAAGGGGAAAGAAGAGACTAGATTAAAACCACGAAGAATAACACCCCATATATGGAAGTTGGAATATAACATAAATCATCATGAAGGTCACGGGATTCCATGAGGAATGAAAATTTATTCCACTCAATTCATGAGGTTTCCCTACTATGAGCCTCTACAAATAACTCATTTGTTTGATATAATGCATATCGAGAAGAATGTGACTGAAATTTTATGGCGAATCATAGATAGTAAGAGGGATAAAGAAAAAATCCTCAAACTTTGTAATGACATTGTGGAAGCCAATCATGTAATGAAAAGTGTGATACAATAAAATAACAATGGAGACCGAAATAGCTATCCATGGTTATTAACAGAGAATCCATTCACTACATATACCATAATATCTTAAGAGAATGCTTAGCAATGTAATCATAGATAATCTATACAAACATATATAATCCTTAGGAAAACATAGAAAAGTGAGAGGAGCCAAATTTCAAATATATTTAGAAGAAATGATTGATAGCAAATTTACATTCTTATAAGAATAGATTCTAATATGAATAGAAAATAGAATATTAGGGTTAGACTTAGTTGCAGAAAATGGAGAATCCATGGTTAGACTTTGACAACCAATGTCAGTTTCTTTTTGACAAAAATATAGTTGGCATTTTCTTTAGACACTTAAATAGTGAATTAAATATTCTAACTTACAGGAACAATATTGAATATCTTTATGATAAGTTTATAATAACCTTCTCTACTTCCATTACTAATTTTTTTATAGATATTTTATGTTAAAAAAGAAAGAAAAACCAATCCTTGGTATGACAGTGAGTTTAAAATTGCTAAAAAGAAATTAGGGATGCTTCTAATGAGTTCTTGAAATGTGATAGACAATTAGATACAAAGCCTAATTCAAAGGAAAAAGTAGGCACAACTGATCCAGTTGGATATTGGTGGCCACCAGCGTATTCCGCTTGTACCCCCACCATTGTTTCTTTTCAGTTTCCTTAATTGTAGCACAACTTAGTATTTTTGGTAGTTTTTCGAGTCTTAAACTTCTGAAGCCATTTTGAGGGACTAAAAGATGTGTTTAGGGAAAACAGGGAGACCTGAAAAGTCCCATTATAATACCTTAGATTTTTTTTCTCCTCTTTGAGATCTTGGAAATGAGGTATTATGCTAGCCAAATGGAGATTGTATGCCAAAGTTACGAGCTTGATAAGTTGATTTACCAATTTATCCAAACGGGGCCGACCATTTTGGCGCTTCATCTCCTACAGTTATGTTTTTGGATGTTTAGGGTTTTCCCTTATTTCTCAATAATAAATAGGTCTTTGAGATTCATTTTATCAAAGTTCAGAGGTATGTAGTTGTCACATCTCTTCTCAGAGATAAAATACGATCACCTGAGCTAGTTTATTTGCATTTATTTATGTAAGCATATTTGAGTTCTTTGATATTAATGAAATGAAGTTTTATTTCTATTGCAGCTATGTGTTTATGTGTATATATATATTTTGTTGCGTTCTTGCATAAGTCTGGGTTAGTGGTATCTGAGCGTTCTCCTCTCTCTCTTTTTTTCTTTCCATGTCCCAAACGAGGTCAGGGTATAAGGAGTTACGACTCGATCTAGTTAAGCCTTTACAAGACTAACCTCACAATCCCTGATGACCTCCCATGGTGGAAGAAAACAAAGATGAAGGGGGCGGGAGATCCTTTCAAAATATTGCACGAGAAATCCCTTGAGTGACAAAGGAACGCGATGATGGATAACTTTTCCTAGATCCTTTGGCGGCTACCCACAGGTGATGCATCTTCATCCAACAGCCACTCTGGATGTGCCACTCATTTTAAGGTACAAGTTAACTTTGACATTGTCATATATGAAGGACAGATATATGCAGACACACTATAGATAGATG
The DNA here is from genome assembly GCA_031772625.1 of Pinus tabuliformis. NCBI lineage: Eukaryota > Viridiplantae > Streptophyta > Pinopsida > Pinales > Pinaceae > Pinus > Pinus tabuliformis. The sequence continues at coordinate 332,519,939 of CM062804.1, read as the reverse complement.
GTTAAATCTATTGGAAGGACATTTTTAAGTTCATGAATTTTCCAATTGGAAAAATATTACTTTTTCACTCCTCAAAGTTGCCCCACATATCAAGGACTGGTGTGAAAACTACTGCGAACAAAAGGACGAGAGGGAATCCTAACTATTTTCAGTTGCACCCACTTGGAATTATTTCTGAGATGCTATCAAAGAACAATATTACCCTACCAGGAGCTATGAAGATAAAAACATAAAGTGGACCATGCTGTGAGAGGGAAGGGACCAAGATGTGCTAGAGTTTACAAATGTTTTCCATAGCCTTCTCACGAAGCTAGGTATCAAAGATTTTGAGAGACATTTGGTACTCAAGTACTGTGAATGTCTATGCAAGTACCTCTATAATGATATGGAGTTCCTAGACATCTCCTCGCTTGGCGGTGCCCATTGATACCCTGTTAAGATCGAGCAGAAATTCAATCAGAAGAAGCAAGACTTTGTATATGTGAATCTAAAGCAAGGGAAATACGCCCCCAAACCACAGAACAAGGGGTAAAGCTAAGGAATGATGACCAAGGACAACTAGTCAAAGCCGCAAGCTAATAACAATAGCATGAATCCAAAGGAGGACAAAGGAAATGGTGTGGGTGAAAGGTTCTCCGCTGGAGTTCATAGTCAATTGGGCGATCGAATAGAACCTGATTTCAGCGAAGGCCATGAAGTGGTTGGACCTTGTGAACACATAACACCCACAACCATAAACCATTGGGTGGCTTCACAAATGGCGAGATTTCTACATCAGCCAACAGTGTCACCTTCCCTACAACATAAAGCCTTTCACATATGAGGTATAGTGTGATTATCCCCTCTTTAAGTTTGTTATGTTTTTTTAGGAAAACTATACTTGTGGCAGTGACATGTTTTATACGAGTCTAGGCCTCGCACTATTATTATTACTTTGGGCAATAAATTGGATAGGACACTGAAGGTATCACCACCTACTACTATTTCTTTGATCACTCCAAAGAAATGCAGTAAGATCATTTCACAGACTACGAAGTTTGTTTTCCTTATGATTCTCCCTTAGAGAAAGAAGAATATTATGGCCACGGCTCTAGACAAGAACCCTCCACATGACAACAATAGATGGACAAGGTTCTAGATGGATACAAGGACATATTCACCTCACCCATAGGGGTACCTCTACACTGTTAGGTCAAGCACTCCATCGATCTGACCCTGAGCACACAGCTACCCAATGGACCAAGCTATCGATTCTCTGTTATGGAGAATGATGAAATCAAGATGTAAATTCAGCATCTATTACAGAAAGGGCACGTCAAGCCAAGTTCATAACCCTATGGGAGGTCGATCGTGTTGGTACAGAAGAAGCATGGGACCTTGAGACTATGTATTGACTATTGAGAGATGAACAATATCACTATAAAGAATAGATATCTAATAACATGGATTGATGACCTTCTGGACTAGCTCAAAGGGGGGAAATATTTCAGTAAGATTGACTTGAAGTCTAGTTATCACCAGGTACCAATCGAACCATTCGATGTGTGGAAGGCTTCCTTCAAATCCAAGGAGGGCCTTTTTGAATGGTTAGTCATGCATTTTGGGTTGACAAATGCCCCCACAACCTTCATGAGGTTGATGGACGATATATTGCAACCTTCACCAACTCTTTCATGGTGGTGTATTTGGATAACATTTTGATCTTCAGCCAAAGTTGGTAAGAACACCTCCGCCATATTCAAGAGGTCCTCCAAACCCTGCGGCAACACAAGTTGTGTGCCAATTTGGAGAAATTCACTTTTGGTACGCCCCAAGTTCAATATTTAGGGTACATCATTAATGAGTTGGGTGTGCATGTGGACCACCCAAGACAAAAGTCATTCGAAATTGACCAGCCCCAAGCATTCTAACAAATCTCTACAACTTTCTAGGTCTTTCAGACTCGTACCGCGGGTTCATGATGGGGTTCTCTCATATAACTTGCCCTTTGAGTCAAGTCACCAAGGCAGGACTGAAAGAAATGTTCTTTTGGTCTGAATCCCAAAAGAAATAATTTTTTGAGTTGAAGCATCGCCTGTGCTCTACACCAGAGCTCACATTAAGATCAAGATAGATTCCTTCACTTATGTTGTTGCCGCATTTCTTACCCAGCAGGGACATCCATTGGAATATCATAGTGAGACACTTTCAAACGTGCTCAAAAGTATCCCAAATATTATAAAGAGATGCATTCCATTATGCAGGCATGCCGATAATAGAAGAAATACATTATGGGTAAGGAAATGACTGTCAACATAGACCACCAACCCCTCCAGTTCATACATACATAAGGGAAGTTGCAAAATGACTGCCATTACAAATGGTCCACATACCTACAATAGTTCCATTTGAAAATTAAGTACAAGAAGGGAAGAACCAACAATGTTGCAAACTGCCTGAGCCGACTACCGGTCATGGCACTAACCACTGTGCTTGAATCTTATGGGAACGACATTGCGGGGTGGCCACATCTTTACAAGTGCAATCCAGAATTTGGAAACACATATTAGACACTCCTGGAAGGAAAGCAAGTTCCAAATTTTCACTTCCAGGATGCATTTATGTGCCACCTCGGACATCTCTATGTTCCTTTAAGCGAGGGTGGAAAGATGATTTGGGAGGTGCACTACAGTTAGCTCACTGGAAATTTTGGGGTAGATAAAAGAGTGGCAGTGTTACAAAAATAATTTTATTTGCCAAACCTTTGATAGATTGTTGGGAAGTACATCATATCTTGCACTTCCAACACCATTTCCAAACCGACAATCAAGAATAAAGGCCTATATACTCCTCTGCCTACTTCTAGTCAACCTTGGGAATCCATCTCCATGGATTACATGTCGGGCCTTCCTTCTACTAAGAATGGAAATCATTGTGTTATCATGGTCATCGACATATTCTATTAGGTGTCATTATGTCTACCTACAAGAAGAGTATCATAACAAAATCCACTGCTAATATCTTCTTTGAACGATTGTGGGTACGTTTTAGGATCCCACGGTCTATTATCTTTGATTAGGAAAATAGATTCCTAAGTATATTTTGGTCAAGTCTCTGGTCAATGTTGGATACCAAGCTCACTATGTCCACAACTTTCCACCCCCAAACTGATGGTGAAGCAGAGGTCGTCAAGAAGATGATCGTACACATTCTACATATGTACAATTCAAATAATCCACGCACATGGGATGAAAGCCTCCCCTATGTCTTGAACAACTACAATAGAGCTCTCCATAGATAAACCAACCACAACCCCTTTAAGGTAGGGTTGGGATTCCAACCACTATGCCCCATTGATGTGGCCATACCATTTGTAAGTACTCAAGAAGATTCATCTCATGTCCAGTCTGAAGTTGATAGGGCTAACAAATTCATTGAGCACATTGATCACATCCACTAGTAGCTCGATAACATATTGAAAAAATCCAATGCTAAATACAAGAAATGTCATGATCAGCATTGGGTGCCACACAAGTTACAGGTGGGCAACAAAGTTTGGCTACATTTTGAGAAGGAGCGCCTCACTGGGCCCACCGCAAGATTGTCCCGCTCCAATATGGGCCTTACACCATCACTAAGGTTTTAAGGGATAATGCTTTTGAGCTCAACATTCCACCATTCCTTGGCGTCTACCCATTAGTCAATGTGGACCACCTTTGACAATACTTTCCACCATTACTGGACACATCAATGATTGTAGAACAACTCACACTAACAGAGTTAAACCCAGACTGCATGGAACAAGCCACAACTATCGAGTCATGGACCTTTAGACAAAAAATAATCACCAGCAGAAGATCCAACTACATCGAGTTGTCAGAGCTAACTAACTCATGCGCCAAGGCAAGTGGCTCAACAGGGACAAAGTTTAGCAGAAGTTTCCCATCTCATGGAGGCACTCAACGTAATGGGGACCATTTCTTCCTAATGGAAGTGAACTGATCCAGGTGGATATTGGTGGTGACCCACCTATTCCACTTGGACCCCAACCATTGATTCTTTTCAGTTTCCTTAATTGTAGCATAACTTACTATTTTTGGAAATTTTTTGGGTCCTAAACTTCTAGAGCCGATTTGAGGGACTACAATACGTTTTTAGGGTAACAAAGGGATTGGAAAAGTCCCCAAATGATCTTGTAGTTTCCTTTTTAGCCTACTCTTTAAGATCTTCAACATGAGGTATTATGATAGCCAAACGGAGATCGTATGACAAAATTACAACCTCGAGAAGTTGATGTACCAATTTACCCAAACGAAGCCCACAATTTTGGTGCTTCATCTCCTAGGGATAGGTTTTTAGATGTTTATGGTTTTCCATTATTTCTCAATAATAAATAGGCATTTGAGACTAATTGTAACATAGTTTAAAGGCATGTATATGCCACATCTCTTCTTAGATATAAGCTACCATCACTCGAGGTAGTTTATTTCCATTCCTGTATGTTAGCACATTTCAGTTCTTTGATATTAATTAAATGAAGTTTTATTTCTACTACATCGTTGTGTTTATGTGTATATCTATATTTTTTGTTGTGTTCCAGCATAAGTCTCGATCAACTACATAAATAGAAAGCAAGAGAAGTTTTTTGACATATCTAAGCTAGATACCATGAAATTCTAAAAAAAAAACAACTCATAAAACTAAAGAAAATAATATGATTCCCTTGAGGGGCTAGAATTCTCGCCTTAAAAATCTTTATGAATCCCTTATTTTCATGGAAAAAATTCAAAACGTTTTATAGATGATGAAGTTTTTTCAATAGAATACATGAAGTTTTGGGTTAAGCAACTTGCAAAAGGGAAATATAAGGACAACAAAGGCTACTGAGTTGAAATTTTAAAAATTTGAGGGCCTATTGTCATTCATCACATACCCAAGTCTTTAATTTGCAGGTAAGTATGGATTTCCTAAACCTTGGACTAATAGCCACATTGTACCTATTTTAAAAGGTGTGGATAAAATAAATCTCTATAATTAGATGACCATTATAATTAGTCAAATTTTAGCAAAATTAAGTGGAAATATTTTGTAAAAGAAGATTGAGATATGGCTAGAAAGCCACAGAAAAAGAGCAAAAGGCTAGGTTTTCTTTATAGGTTATCATTCAACCATGGACTGCATTAATATTCTTAGGATCATTGTAGAGGAGTGTCATAATAATTAAATCACACAATTTTGTTGTTTCATTTATTTAAAAAAGCTTTTGACACAATTCTCACCACTAATATTTGGAATTGGTTAGAAGAGCTAAAATCTCCCTTCAAGTTGAGAATTATTTCAATAATGTTTAATGGGAACATTATTTCCATGTTTATCAACATTGAGTGTTGGTTGGAAGAAATTAACTATAATATAGGAGTCACACAAGGTTGTCCCCTATCCCCTACTGTTGTGGAGGTAAATCCTCTCTGCGGACAGAGACGATCCCTACTAGCCCAGACCGGGTCTAGCAACAATCAAACAATGCTATCAGGCAAGTTCCTAATTGAAAATTAAAGGTGGATGATGAGAACCTACTTGGATTCCAACGCTAATATTCGTAGAAGAGACGTCGCTCTCGTTCCTTTGCTTCGGCCGGTCACGATCCCCACGATCTCCGTGATTGGACACCTGCACCTGCAAAGAACAACACAAGTACAAGCATAAAATCCAATAGATGCAATTATATATCAGTCAGAAAAGATATAACTCAACATCAATCATTACAAAGGACAATGAGAGTGGAACCATAATGATAGTCATCTATTATTGATAAATAACAAAGAAGAATACTACCATAGTTCTGACGTCAAATCCTCCTTTGGCTGGGTGATCAGCTACACAAGTCTTACAAAGCTTGTTGGGATGGGAAACAAGCCTCTCTCTCCTTGGTGACAAGAATCTCCTCACTTAGATTTGGCCTTATGGATGCAAAGAAGGCTCTTGCAACTTCAATCTCTTGAACTCCTGGAATTCTCACTATGCTGGAACTAGCTTGCTCAAGGCATAGAGACAAGCTTTTATAGATAGAGAGAAAAGAGATAGGATCAACCACATTATTCATGGGATTGGTTTTATCACTTAGAACCTTCCATGAAAGGTGGCAAACCACTTCCCTTCTATGGGGATTCAAATCCAAACCATCCTAGCTCAACATAGGTTCAGTTGGTGAATGGGTTAAGGAGAACCTTTGGAAGCTTGTTCGTTGAAAAATTTACTCAGTTCGGTTGGCGCGAGTGCGACTTTGAGACAGAGCGCCAATGGCGCACCCTCTTTAGAGGATTTCCCCCATTGGCGCGGGCAGTAAACTGTGGACCCGCGCTAATGCAAAAAGAGCTGTTTTCATGGGTATTCTGCAGGAGATGTCTTCAGGGCATATGAAGCTCATACTTAGAGGAATATAATGCAAGTGGTTTCAGGTCATGTCACTTCTCACAGGTCCCGGAATGAGTCCTCCAGTGTGCGGGAGAGGGGTAACATGGAAGGTGACAAACTGTGACAAATTACTGTGTAACACCTACCTTTCTTGACCTAGACATTGATAAGTTAGAATATTGTTTGGAAGATGTAGATTGTGTGAATGTAATTGTTTCTTCTAGATTCATGATCACTCTTATTTATGTTGATGACCTTGATCTTATGATAAAGAGTCCTTTTGGCATTTTTTAGCAACTAAGAATCCTAAAAGACTTCTTTGGTACAATTATGATTGTGAGCAATAAAAAAAAGAAGATTATGATGATTAAATTCCAAAAGATTTTATATAACACTTACGTATATGAAAATAATATTTTGGAGGAAGTTCCTTCATACAATATTGGAATCAATATTTATCACAAGCTCAGTTGGAACTATAACATTGTGAAAATGATAAATGGAGGGTGGAGAGTTTATTATTGGCTTTAAAACAAATGTAAATTAGTAGACCTTTGGATTTTGGATAAGAAAAAACTCCTCTTTGAACTTCTCATCACTCTTATTTATTTTAAATGTATGTGAATTTTGGGGATGTAGTATCTCTAGAGAATTGTAGAGAAAGATGGAGCAGAATTAAAATAATTTTATGACTTATTATCTCAAAATTAAAGGCAATAAACCGTAATGTATCCTCCTCGTTGAAGCAAGCCATCCCCCATTGAGGCCATGACTATGATTAGGTACTTAACGTACAAGAAAACATTTTAAATGAAAGATGCACCCATCACATAATGGCCTTGACTATAATGCCAACTGTATTATTCAACTATTTGATGCCTCTATTTGTTATACTGTGTTATATTTCTACTAGTTTCTTTTTCAAGTCTTGTTCTTATAAATATTCCATGCATAAAATATTTAGTTACTCATAATGTAAAGGTTCCATGTGTCAACGAACATAAGTTCGTTCTATGACAAGGCACAAATACAATGTTCCAAGAATTCACACATATGTATAATATTCTTTTTTGATAAAATTGATAACAATATCCTTTGCTAGTTGTACAAAAAAAGAAACTTATTTTCCTTATGAAGAAGATTCCTCTAAAGTGATTGTTTGATTTTCCTTTAGGCCTTAGATCGGTGTATGCCTAATAAAACAAATAAACACACTAGGAATCCTTAACTTACAAGCACTTTTCACAGTGGAAAAATACAAAAAGGAAATCAATTAAGTATAGAGGGATGTGAGCCCAAAAACTAGCTATTTTATTATTCCATCAATAAAATAATCACGAGGCTCTCATACCAAGGATAATGGCCCTTGAGATTACTAGTACAACTAGTATACATAATATACAAAACTAGGGCTTATGATTTGATCCATCAGATCTAGAATCTACCTAACAGTAGAAAAACAAATGACATGAATTACTTGCTCAAGAAGTCCCTTTACAACAACCCTTTCAATCCTCATTTGATCTTTTCACCTGGAATTCCTTTTACTTCAATGAGGTCACAAAGAAATAAGTCATTTTACTCCTCTGTCTACGAGTTACTCACAAGGTATTTTTTCTTCCAGTTATCTTTCATATTCAATCCCCACTAGCTTAGCTTTTGATATTACATTTTCCTTTGAAATCATTGTATACTCAGTCCTGAAAATGTCAACTACTGATGGAGATATTTTTCCATTAATGTCAATATAAAATTAGCCCCAAATCCGTTCAACACTCATCGTGAGTTAACCCTTTCATGCGTTCTATATTAGCCTCCAATTCCTGTTGTCTGGTGATCCTTTGTTGAACAAACTTCTTGTATTAAGCTCAACAACCCTTTACTTCAACATATCATCCATCAAATAAATAGTCTCACATTGTTAGAACCACAACCACCCTTGTATTACTAAAAAATAGCTTATGTTCTTACTCTAAGGTACCCGACACTCCATCAAAGGCATTCATATTATCCCATTATTTCTCCTTGAGGAACTCAACATACCTAGGACACCTTTAACCATATTTCTAGGTCTAGGGAAACTTGTGGCCATCCCTAATTAGGCATTGCAACTTACAATTTATTGATTGGTGCACATAGTTCATGATTGTGATCATGATTTTATTTTTACTTGTAACAAACTATGAAGAACCAAAATTATAGAAAAAAGTAGCATTTTTCAAATAGGTAGTTCTTGTTGTAGACAATTCCATGAGAATGAATCATTTACTTGATTATGTTTATGGTTTGTTAAGAAGATGATGGGTCGTGTGAAGCCTAAAACATCAACCTACAATTTGTTTTCCTTGTGTGTTTAAGAAGTAGCATTCTATGATTGAATTTTGAATACATTCAATGTCCAAACAACTATCCTATATTACTAGCAGATATAGAGAGCTATGTCACTTATTGAAGCATGTCCATAGGATGGTTTAGTTACTTGACTACTTTTCCTAACAAATAAAATGAGCTATGTAATTTGGGAAAATGAAGTATGTCAATATTTTTAATCATTACAAGTACATCAGTGATGGTCAGAGGCATATGTATCCTAGATGGATCAAACGGTAAGCTCAAAGATGTGGTGAAGAAAGAGCGTAGTCTGAAAGATTCGAGAGTGGGTATAAGTGCTAATGAAGACCATAACTTTCTATATTGTTATTTATAAAAAAAGATAGTTATGGGAGGGTACTGGGAATAATATTAATTTGAGGTTTGTTGGAGTTTGTTGAGATATTCTCTTCAAAACTATCTCCTTGTTTGGAATTAGTTAGATCTGATTCTAACTATTTAAATTTATCATATTTGTAATCAAATATATGAGAAAAACGATTTATTTTTGTGAAATTAGATTTAATTTTATATATACATAGTTGACATTGAAATATTATGCACATTAAAACATTAATACATGCCCAATCATATTTGGAAGTAAAAGACATAATATCCATAAGACACCTTATATATATAGTTATCTTTGTTAGTTATATATATATATATATATATATATATATATATATATATATATATATATATATATCATTTTTTATTATTATTTAAAACATTAAATGTTATCTCCATATTAAGAATGTAATAAATTACACACATACTTTATAATAAAAAAATGAAAATATAAGTTTTTTTTTTAATTTAAATTACTTTGTTTTTATTTATATAAATTTAATATCTAGCTATGTTATTTAATATAGAGATTGAAATGTTTTAAGTATTATAACAATAAAATGTTATTTTTTAAATTATTACATGCCAACTAAATATAGAATAAATTACATATCATGTAACATTAGTTACAAAGTAGTCAAAAAGTTACACATATCTTTAATATTAAAAAGTAATTTTTTTCCTTTACTTTCAATTACATTATCTATATATAAAGTGCATGTAAATTAAGGTGGAAATTGACGTATTTGATTTATGGTAAATATTGAATTTTTTTATCACTTTTTTTTACTTGTTATTGTAAGTATTATTTTATTATTTTTAAATATAACATTATAATCCAGAGTATCTCGTAGCACAAAAACCAACATATATCCATCTTAACCATGGATTTATCAAGTTCTCACAGGGATCAAATCTTTTAAGTTTGACACTCTAAAGAGAGGTTTGTACATTGAGAGATTTGATCCCTCTCTATACTTTATACATAGTTAAGATGGATCTTTCATCTTTGTTACACAACATTTTGTCACTGTCCATGTACTCCCCGTTCCTCGATCCTGGAGGACCTCTATAGTGAACCCTACATGATTTTCCTTCATGAAGAAACTCCCATTGTATCCCTCTACATGAGCAGAACAATTCTCTTTTGCACTGTTTCCCCAAAATCCTCTGTTTTACCCAATTTACAAGACCGACGCTAATGACCCTTGTCCTCCTCGCACCGATATGAAAGGATTAACACTATCCCTAGTGACGACTGGAACAACTAAGCTTTTTTCTAGTTGCCTCGATCCTCTTATGGAAAGTTTTTTATATAAGGAGCTGAAGCTTCCAGCTCTAAAAGCTTCGTAACATAAGTCTGGTAAATGGTTTGGCCGGATGGGGTTGAGGATGTCAGTTTGGGATCCTTTCCCCTATAAGGATGGAACTAACTCAAGAGATAAGATCTTCTCCCATGAGAAGAGGAACCATCTCCGATCCATTCATGCTATATAAACCTCCATTTTTCCCAAGCACAAGCTAGTTTTAATGTTGGTGTGCTAGTGCTAATTAAGTTTGGAGTAAACATCAAGCTATTCACAATTGTAACTCTCTAGTTGTGTCTCGAAGAAGTGTGAATTTTGTTTAGTGTGAACCCTAAAAGGAAGAGCCCTAAAACTATCATTGTTGACACCATCATGGAATGCTAACGGAAGTGTGTGGGAACCTAGTTTTGTCGGAGGAGAACAATAACGTCAAGACAATGGTTGTAACCTCTTCTTGATTTAATATATATGCAACTATCGATTGATTTGCTACATAATGTGTCATCTCACATGTTTATGGCTTAATGTTTCTTGACTTTTTAAGTACGTTGAATTACAATTTGTTTATTATCACAATTGTTGTTTACTTGTTTTAGGTGTTCGAAGAAGGAAACGAGAGATAGCTGGAGCGAGAGAACAAGGTCATCATCAAATGGGATAAGCATACTAAGAGGTAAGCGCTCTTAATTGTTTCTAACCTAAGGAAATATTCCATAGAATGTATCGGTTATGGCTAGACCCATTATCGAGCTAGAGGAATTGTTTGTGTCCGCACTCATAATTTTACTTCACCACAAATTGGCGACCACACTAGGGAACCAATCCTTCCACTTTTTTTCTTGGAATTTCATGGTTTTTTGTGAACTTTTATAGTTTCGCCATTTCCCTTTGGTTCTATTTGTTTTCCTTTTCTTACTGGTTTGGGTTTCAAATTGATTGTAGCAAGTCTTGTCCCAACTTTTATTTATTTTTATTTTTTTCTTATCACCCTCGCTCAGCGCACTTAATTCGCTGACAGTTGCGCCGATCAACGCGATATGCTGAGAAATAGTCACGCTGACCCCCTTCTTGCGCTTGTTGTCAGTTAGGTAGTCACGTCAATGCCTGTAAGTGAAGATTAAGGTTTGCCCCAAATCTTGGCCAGTGTGTTTTTCTCTCATGATTTCGACCCTGTAAGCATTTTAGATTGTCTTCTCCCTTACTAGAAAACTGCTTTTCATTTGGTTTCTTTGCTTGTTGGTTTGTCATCTTTCTACTTGATTTCTTGGGTCATTGGATGGTTAGTGGCACTAGGGCATATAGATTTTCATCCATTCAGCTGGTTGTGAACTCAGTGAGTCGAGTTGTGGATGCATTTACTCCTTTCATTTCGTTTACGGCCCTTCCATGGCTTTGACCTCCATTACACAAGTTTGAAAAAATTCATTTTCTTGTCTAAACGTTTCTTTCCAGGCATGGATCACATTGCTTGTCTTGTTTTTGGTAAAGTCGTTGTTTCATTAGTTTGAAAGAAATTCTCTTTTCGTGTTTTTCATTTGCTTGAGAGCTTAATTGTATCGAAAACTTTTCCATTGAAGTGTTTTATAAGAAAATTCATTTCGTCATTTCATGAAAAGTATAAAATTCTACTTTACTGCATCAGTATGCTATGGTAGTTAGCATCATTGGAGACTAGGATTGCATTGCTTTGTGAAAAGAATAAGAATTCTCTTTGTTTTGAAAGGATTGTTAGAAATGTATTTGTCAGGACATTAGGAATTGGAATGTATTGTTCATTAGTTTATTTTCTCAAAAAGTGAAGTAGTGAAAAATCATTTTGCTTTCAGTTGCTTGGTTGTTTGCATTTGATTGTCTGTTTTCTAACCTCTTTAGTGTAGACAATCCAACGAATTAAAAGGGTCTTGTCTCATTTAGCTGCATTTAGGGTTTTTCGAGTCACATCGCTAAGGCCTGAAAACTGAGAGATAACTCAAGATCAACTTTAAAATGAACTCAATTAACCTAAGGCACATTTGAAATCTAATAATCATATCTAGAAGGTGTAGGCTAGAGATGTGTTCTGGCGTCCTTAAACCTAGCAGCTATCGTTAGCTTCAGCACTAGACGACGTTAGTACGGATTTGTGCTCCCTATACCATCGAGTATATAACGGGAGACCCCTCTAGGCTGCAATCCTTTATCCACAGGAAGCTGAGCGGCCACCTTACAAATGTGATACACTGAACACAACATTCAGGGAGATTTCCTACTCCTACTTCTTGGTTCGGCGGGAGGTATTCTACAGTTCACAGCTGCTTGGTAATCTTTTTTACCTAAATCATCAAGAGAATTCATTTGATCCTTTTGACTCATTAAACTTAAAAGATCATTCGAGTGCTTATCCTTTCGAGTGAATTTCCAATCGAAAGTGATAGAGTCATCTTTGTTTCTTTCTCGACTCTTAAAACATGAAAGAGCACCAGTCTATTTATGTTTCTTAATAAATTGATTGCCCATGATCTTATAACATCATGTTAGTCTTTTCTAGACTAAATAGTGAGTTTCCCCTAAAGAACATTTTAAAGCCTTGAAGTTTATCTCTCTCTTTCCCTATTAACTAAGATAAGGTCATTGTGGCTAAACCATCTCATTCACCTAGTTCCTCTTCCACTCCTCCGTCTGAAATATTGTCTGAGGAGTCTTTTCCTGAATTGCCAAAGTCACTTGAGGACCAAGGTTTTGAACTCGGAATCATCCTAAGAATTCAACCTTTGTCATTGCGTCCTCCACCTACCTCAGATACTGGGTCACCTGTTGATTTTGGCCCGGAATCTTCAGACAATCCCATTCAAACTCTTGAGAGTTCATCGACCACTAACGGCCAACTTGGACTGGTTATCTATCCTCTAAGTCCTTTGTTAGACCCTGTTGTGATATCACCGTAACGTCCGTACATTCCATACGATCAGCCGGGTGTTCCTTTGGAATTATCCCCCCATACCTCTTTGGTCGTTCGTTGTCGTTTGTTCCTAGCTATGGAACCCAAAGGCGGTGCTCCAGTCACCTCTTCGGATGAGTTAGAAGTTTCTACTCCACACATTGTTGAGGAGGAAGAACATATTTTTCCTCCTGAAGGTTTCCCCTCTACAGGGAGCATTCCCATGAGTGTGTATCGGGAATTTCCGCCTAATTATGTATCCTTGGCACAATTGGTTTCAGGTACACCTAGTGCCTCATCACTTTACCATAACCTTATTTAGGCATCTGGTGCCATGCCTACTATAGGTCCATTCATTATGAACTCAACCTCCTAACGGGTTGTTACTTTAGTCCCAGTGCAACCCATCGTCCCAAACCCTCTTGTATCATTCGTCTCAGTCACTCGTCTAGTTCAACCGATGATATCGAAGAATGTCTCTATCAGTTCTTCAATCCCTCCAGTAAGTGGCCAAGTTGTGCCACTACCTAAGGGGCAGAATTCGCGTGTTTCTATTGTGTCAAGTGCCACCAATGTGAATGGTTGGCATGAACCAACCTTCTTATGGAATTATTCAAAACCCTACTGGTCCTGCTAGATCGAGCAATGTTCAGTACCAACAGGTTTAGAATCCCGTTGGTTCATCTGGGTCAAGTAATTTCCAGTATCAGTAGCCTTATGAGGCTCAGGTTGAGTACCAAACTCCTTATGTTCCATGTGGTTCTCAATGAATGGTCAATCTGCCTTACGTCGTTCAGTCTAGGCAGTACGTTCATCTTGGCTCATCCACTTTTCAGGGTGGCTATGGCCAAATTCAGTTCAAAATTTTTCTGGGCACCATTCAAGTACCCTTGAAACAAAGAGGACAACCTCTGCAGCAACAAGGGCAACCTTTTTCGTAGCAAGGGCCATCCACAGAATAGCAAGGGCAGATGATACCACAGCAAAGTCAACTGCAACAACTACAGGGGAAACCCTTGCAACAATTGTAGCCAACCATGCAGCAGTAAATGCAGTATGCTCTGCAAACCTATTAGCCTATGTATTCGCAGGGCCAACCTCTCTAGCCCTAGGGACATATTTTGCAGCCGCAAGGTCAATCATTGCTGCAACAGAGCCAACCCGAGCAACAACAACCTTATATACATATCAGCAGGGTCAACCCTTGCAAGGAGAAGGCCAAGGTCAAGTCCTGCAGCAGTGTGCCCAAAATCCTAATGTCCAAGGTCAACAGGTACATAATCCTTTTGACCAAGGGCAGCAGGTACATAATCCCTATGTCCAAGGGCAACAAGTGCACATTCCTTATTCCCAAGGGCAAAAGGTCCACAATCCTCTTGCTCAGGGGCAACAATGTCAAAACCCGTATGTTCAGGGACAACAAGTAAAATATCCATATGTTCAAGGTCAATAGGTTCAACAACCTCTTAAACCATATGTTTCTTATCAATAACCTACGACTAGACAGTTCCAAGGTGTTCAAGGTAAAAATCCTCCCTATGGCCAAAGAAACCCACAATGGGAACATAATCAAATGCCATATGACCAAAATCCCCCACTATGGGGCCAAAATCCTTACGAGCAAGGATGGGTTCCTCCGGTTGGACCCGCTTACCGACCCCCAATGCCTTTTAATACTCAATTATTGTTCTTGGCCACACTAGAGTTGTGAGACATGTCTCGCCTTACGAATGATCCAATCCTTCATTCACCATACTAGCCTACGATTCCGTCCAAGATCCCGAGAGATTGTCTGAAGTTATATAGGAAAGGGAAAGAAGATCCGCAAGCCCATATTATGACATATCACATCTGGTGCTCTTTGAATTTTTATGTTAATGATTCTATTTGTCTTCGTCTTTTCCAACGAACCCTCATAGGCACTCCAACTGAGTGGTACATCGAGCTTCCTCAAAGTACTTACCATGACTTTAACTCTTTAGCCATGGCTTTCCCCACGCATTTCCAGTTTCTGGTTTACTATGAAACTGGCACCTATTTGCTCACATCGCTTAAGCAATATAATGCAACACACATCTCTGATCACATCCATGAATGGAGACATAGATGTCGCTCGATCAAATTCAAAATTGTTGATCAGTTTCTCACCGAATGGTTCATTAAGTCATTCGTAGCTCCAATTTCTTGCGATATAGCTATGGGTGGATGCACTACTGTAGAACAAGCCATTTCTCGTGCCCAATACTTATATCTCATTTACTCTCAATCTGGCACTTTATATGAGTTATTACTCGATACTCCATGGCCATCATCTGATCCCACAACATCGAAGTCATAGGCTACACCTCCCGTTGATGGAGTAATTGGTTCAGTGTCCCAGACCCCTGCTAAATCTTCTTCCAAATAGAAGTCGGTCTCAAAAACTACTTCCAATAGTTCCTCCCAGAATCCACTTGGCCCTGGAAAAACCTCCGATGTCCACACTATCCAGTCTACCATAGCGGAAAAATTCTCGAAAGGTAAGAAGAAAGGCAAAGGAAAGGGTAAAGCCGATGCCCCCAAATAGGGTCCTCCTAAGTTGTCTGCTAGTTATTCTTTACAACGGAACCCTGAGTATCTGTGCCTCATTTGTGAGCAAGATCACTATAACAAAGATTGTACCCAACAATCTGAAGTTAGTCATCTGCTGAAAGGAACCCCAGCTATCCTGACAGAGTCGTTTTCGTCTCAGTAAACTCAAATGGTAGACCAACCTTAATCATCTGCTTTCTTAGGATCTCAATTGTTCATGATGAGTATGGCTATTAATGTGGATACTAGATAAAAATATTACCAAAATCCTACTCTGACAGCTGGGCAAGAGAAATAGGCCACCCCTTCTTCTTCTGCCCCGAGTTCTAGCCCTCTTCATATCGAGCACCATAACGCTGATTCCGCTATTCAACCACCCTCTTGAGGTGTGCTAAGGAAATCTTCATATAATCCCAATGCTCGAGCCACTCAGCACTATAATATTATGGAGGATTTGGCTCAGGCATCGTCTGCTATGTCGTCTCTCGAGGTGCTCCAAAGCTATCCATCTCAGCAGAAATATTTGCTGTCAAATATTGGGGGTATTGATCCTACCAATTCCAATTTGATATGTTTTGATCTAGAGAACCATGTTTCGCACCTGCCTCATCAGATTGCCTTTTTCATTAAGGTAATGATCAATGAGAAGACCATCCACAGGATTGTCATCGATGAAGGTGCTTCCACCTACATTATGTTGATCGCCTGCTGGAAGGCCATTGGTTCTCCTACTTTGAACCAATCTCCGAACACTTTGGAAGCTTTCGACAAGAGTGATTTGTGACCGTTCGATGTATTACCTAACCTTGCCATTACTTTGGAGGTCAAGACAGTACAAGTCGAGGTAGAGATTGTCGATGCTAATCTCAATTATAATATTCTACTCAGCTGGAGCTGGACCCATGCCATGCATGTTGCAGCCTCCTCCCTATTCCGCGTGATTCATTTTCCCCATCAAGGGAAGATTAACACTATCAACCAATTTTCCTTCTTTGCCTCTTCCTCCTCGGATGGCAATGTTCTTTATGTCAGGCACAGGGGTGCTCCTTATGAGAGTGTGGGGGCAGGTCTTTTCAAAGATTTTGCCTTGATGGGAATTTTTCCGTTCCCACCTCCTTATGTTCCCTCTGTCAACATGATCTCAGTCAAATATGATCCTTGGGTCATACCTTCACCAAATCTTGTTGATACCTGGGGCAAGGTTATGCCACTTAACCCTGCCGAAATCAATTACGTGGAGATTGTTTCAGCCTTGAGTTTTGTATCCTCTGATTCTCATGTTTCGAGGACTTCTCTCGATACGTATTCTCAATCCCCATGGCTTGGCACTTTGGAATCTCCTGATCCCTTAGCTAAGACCTTTCTTGCTGATGAAAGTATCATGGAAGTAATGTCTCTCGAGGAACCACCTTGGAACAATACTCATCATCGTTCCTCATTCCTGCCTCACCCGATGGTCATGTCTACCAGTCTCAAAGAGTTCTCTTCTCTGTTTCCTTCCCTCCCATATCTGCCACCAATCCTAACTCATGAAGTATGGTGAGAAGGAAATTTGGGTAATATTACCCCAATGATGCCAATTGATATTTCTGTCAAGCCTAGTATTGTTGAACATGTCCATACCAGGGTAACTTGTTCTCTGGATGAGATCAAGACTTATACTCATCTATTTCAAGAATTTCGTGATGTGTTAGTGTGGTCGTATGATGAAATGAATGGCATTTATCCTAGCACTGTTGTGCATGAAATACCAACTTATCCTCATGTGAAGCCTGTTCACTAACGGCTCCTCCCAATGCACCCTAGGAAAGTCGCCACTATCAATGGTGAAGTTGAAAAACTTCTCAAAGATGGATTTATCTATCTGATCCCTCTTACAGATTGGGTGTCAAATATTGTCCTGGTGACAAAGAAATAATGCACGATCCATGTTAGTGTTGATTACCGTGATCTCAACCGTCCATTTCCTAAGGATAACTACCCTACTCCCTTCATTGATCAGATCATTAATGAATGTGCTAGGAGTAAAATTGTTTCCTTTATGGACAGTTTTTCACGTTACAACCAAATTAACATTGCACCAACCGATCAAGAAAAGACAACTTTTATCTATCCATGGGGTACGTTCACGTACAAAAGGCTCCCTTTCAGGCTCAAAAATGTTGAGGCTACATTTCAATGGCTGATGTCATATGCATTTCACGCTATCCACAACATCATTCAACCTTACTTGGATGACCTTACCGCTCATTCTCGTAAGCGTCAAGATCACCTTGACCATCTTTAGTATATTTTTCTTCGCTGTAGACACTACAACATTTTGTTAAACCCTCATAAGTGTGTTTTCTGCGTAGAATCTGGATGACTCCTCAGCTTTATCATTTCCAAGGATGGTATCTAACTTGACACACTTAAATTCGAGGCCATTGTAAATTTACCTCCTACATCTTCATTACACCAACTCGAGAGCCTGCAAGGGAAGGAAAATTTCCTCCGTCGTTTCATACCCAATTACACTGAGCTAGCTACAAGATTTACCTGGTTTCTCAAACAAGGAACGCCCTTTACCTTGGATGAGGTTGCCCAAAAGTCTTTCGATGACCTCGAGGTTGTCCTCGTAAATGCTCATTTGTAGCATCCCTCGGATTATCATCAAGATTACTTCCTTTACGTAGTTGTAGTCCCTAGCACCATTGCTATGGTCTAGGTCCAAGACAACGACGAAGCTAATGAACATGTTATCTACTACCTTAGTCGTAATCTACTCGACACCGAGACGCATTATGCCCATGTCGAGAAGTTGGCTTTGACTGCCGTACAGGTTGTTCAGCGCTTTTGGCACTACATCCTCTTATGTACTACTACTATGATTTCTAAATGTAACCCCATGACCTACATCCTTACTCATCAGTTGCTCAGGGGCAAGTATTCTAAATGGATTGCCATCCTCCAAGAATTCGATTTGGTGTTCTCTACTGCCAAATCCAATAAGTCACTAGTTTTCACCTTGTTGATTTGTTCCCTTCCTTCCACGTCTCTCCCCACTGGGGCAGATGAACAGCTTCTAGACGAGACTCTTTTTCTAATCATCGCCTTTGAAAAGTGGTACGGTGATATCATCATGTATCTCGAGAGGTCCACATTCTGGTCCGTGTTGACTAAGGATGATTGTCGATGGATTCAGCATCACTCCCAACCCTACCGTATTATTGGCAATACTTTATACCATGCAATTTTTGATTCACTTCTTTGTCGATGCCTTACTCTCGAGGAGGCTGAGAGTGTTCTCAATGACTACCATTCTAGGGCATGTGGTGGTCATATGTATGGCTATGCTACAGCTCAAAAAATCCTTTTGGCTGGTTATTTTTGGCCGTCCATTTTCAAAGATTGCGTCCTTGTTGTTCGCAAATGCCATGAATGCCAAATTTACCAATGCAAGATGTGGACCCCACTCGTTCACCTACACCCTGTCATTGCCATTGGTCCTTTTTCCATATGGGGCATCGACCATATGACATGTAACCCTCGTTTGGATGAGGGGCATGGTTATATTATCATTGTTGTGGATTATTTCACCAAATGTGTCGAGGCAATGATTACATACTCTGCCGACGGTAAAACAACGGCTCAATTGCTTCTCAATCATGTTATTCCCTGGTTTGTCGTACCTCAAGCCATTGTCAAAGACCATGGCTCCCATTTCTGAGATTATATGATGGCTGAGATGACCTCTACATTGGGTTTGTGTCACGATGGCTTAACCTCGTATTACCCTCAGGCCAACGGTCAAGTTGGAGCTGTGAACAAAGTTTTGGTTACAATGCTTCAACATACTATTGGGATGCACAAGTAAAATTTGCATCTCATGCTCTTCTCAGCTCTGTGGGCTTACCGAACCTCGACCAAAGACACAACTGGTTTCACACCATTCCATCTTGTCTACAATCTGGAATCAACGTTACCGATTGAATGCGAGATTCCTTCACTTAAGATAGTTGTCGAACTTATCCCTGAAACATCGCCTCAAGGAGAGTGCCTCTTAAATTTAGAACGACTAGATGAGACTCATTACCTTGCTGCTTTGGTCATCGAAGCACAAAACAAGTGATTCAAGTCCCATTTCGATCGGTTAGTCTCCCCCCTTGTGTACTCTGAAGTTGATTTGGTTTTACTATACGACCAAGCTAATGATAAGCTAGGGGCATGCAAGTTCGAGCCCATGTGGCATGGGCCCTACATTGTAAAACATGTTTTGCAAAAAGGGGCCTATGAGCTTATCGATTATGAAGACAATCCTTTGGACAAGCCCCGCAACGGGCTTTACGTCAAGAATTACTATGCTTAGGTCATCTTGCATGGTTACTTGTGTACAATAGTGTGTCATTCATTTTTGCGCAGTGTGGTTTGGTGCGTTAGTTTTCAAACAACTTTGCTATTTACTACGTTTTTCCTGCTTTGCAGATGTCTATGACTCCTCACATTGGTTTCGCTGATGGTGCTTTTCGTAGTACCCGGAATCTATCCTTCGTGGTATGGGCTATTTATGACCCTCATGGTGAGTTGATTAACCTTCAAGGTATTTTTTTAAGTCGCACAACTAATAACATTACTGAATATAGTGAATTCATTGAACTATCTTTAGAAGCCATTTCTCTTAACATTCGAGATTTGGTTGTCAACCTGGATTCACATCTTGTTGTCCTTCAACTCAATGGGAAATATTCCATTAGAAACCCTCAGATATTGAGAATGTATCTCCATATTTGTCTACTGGAAAGGCATTTTGATTAAATTACATATCATCATATTCCAAAATGCATGAATACATTGACAGATGCATTAGCTAATTATGTGTTGGATAGACATATACGAAACATGTGAAAAGATAAAACAAATAATATGTACCATAGCAAGCAAGAAAATGCAGCATATATATATATGGTGATAATGTTTGATACATCAAAACCCCAAAAAATTAAGGTGTGTTCAAAATAACATCAATGGCTCACAGGCCTCATATATTCGTGGCACGCAGGCCTCAAAAATGAAAAAATTTTGACCTAGGAACTAATCAGCATGGTGATTGTGGTAGCATGACACGGCTCGTGCGACACGAGTTAACAATTGGTAGATCTAATTTGATACTCCCACCGTGTGTTTCTGGTACTGGCGAGGAATATCTCCCACCCGAGCATACTCTAGAATACCACGAGTCATCCCCTCAAGGTTCCTCATGATCTCCTCCTCGTTGTCACTCCCCTCCTGATAAGGAGCGCCAACATCAAACCAGCGAGAAACGCGCCTGGCTATTGGGGACATCCCAGCAGGACACTCTGGTCCAACATCTGCATTGGCAAAACAAATGTTATAAACACACATATATAAACAACAACTAAAAAATCACAAAATTAAAAATTTCATTTTTTACCTTTGTCATCAAAATCCTCTCCATCTGGAAATGGAATCTCCGGATCTCCATGGAAGTCAGTGCCACTGTATGGCCAGTGCTCCACGAAAATCAACTGTCGTCATAGCCATGAAAAGAAGGTAGGCCTATAAGATATATGCTGGCCCCTAGTGATCCTAGGCATCAAATGACTCCAGCGGGCCATCTGCGGGTCGCGTGGCAATGGAAGATCTACCTTAGTCAATTGATACTAGAACAATGGCACCCGTTCTAAGAAAACGGTCACTAGTATGGATCCGAAGCAAAATTGCTTCAGATTCCCTGCCTTAGTTTTTGTCATCTGGCGTTTTCTATCGATCTTCATGGCTTCCGCCCAATTGAAGATCTTCAGTGTTGTGTTGTCAATGGCATATAGAAATTTCGACTTGTTAACCTCATGCACTACCTGGGACCTTGCCACTTTGTTCATGGTCAATAGTGGCATTCTTAGTGTCAGATCTCGCACAGTGACAATCTCAATCTTGTCGCTCTTAGATTTGAGGGCCTCAAAACAATGTTCGGAAAGTAACATGGATATGGTTGCCCCAATCGGTCGTGACCCATATAAGTTGACTGGTTTCCCTCTCTAGGACAGTGATGTGATGAAATATATGTCTGAAGTTTCTAACTCCAGCTCCTGGTCACTAATGATGAATATTTATGGATTTACGTCCTATAGACTAATCAGGTACTGAAGTAGCTCAGGTTGGGCCTACATCCCTTGTGTGAGAAAGAACTTGAGGAGCCCACAGTTCCTCAAAGTGTTCAAGCAATTAGGTTCATTCAGTTCCTCAGTGTCCACATCTTCATGCTCTTGTTCTTTCCAGTCTACCATTTTCGACGATTCTTTCTTGCAAAAACCATAGATATAAGTCAATAATCATTTTTTGCCAATAAAATTTGGATTCCAATGGTAGTTTTGAGGGGAAATTTATTTTTTCCCTATTCATGGCGTCAATGCGGCTGTTTTAAAAACAGTTGCACTGAGGGCATGATAGGTCGTTTTAATCACCCCCGACTGGCGCGATTCGTGCCGGAAGTCACACCAATCGTGGGCAAATTTTTTTTGACAAAACCTCCCTGAAAAATCCCAAAAATTGATGAAAACGATAATAAATGGTATGAAAATAAATCTTAGGGCTTTGGCTCTTACCTGTAACTGGCGGCTCGGCGAATGATCTCCGGAATCTCTTGCAATCTACTCCGAAACAATTAGGGAAAAATTGGGTGAAAATTCTTTCACAGCAAGGTAAAATAGTAAATGGTAAAAAATATTTACTTTCCCTCCCTTTTATTTAGTTTTTCATGAAATATTAGGTTTTGTAAATGTTTTTACATATTTTGCCTCAAGAATTGGATAATGCACTTTATCTTTTTTGTGCAGTGACAGGTGATGGATGTTCGACGATGATGCCGAGCCATGTTTTATTTCTTTTCTCAACTCATAAAACTCATATGGAAATATTGCTGAGTATTTTTCCATTTTGACTCATAAAAGAGAATAAAATGGGTGGTTTGTTTTCAAGCTCTTTTCTGACCCTTTAAAAAAGAAAAGATAATCGAGCCCTTGTTGTTTCGAACTCGTTAACAGATGCGAAATGACGTGTGCCCAATATATATTTACCCCTTTTTTAGGCAGGGATGCACTATTTATGAAAAAAATACTCCTTGACTGAAATGGTCAAGCGGTTCTCTCAAGTATTGTTTTCTACCTTTTCGGGCTCGAGAGACACAAATGTACGAAAAGGGACTATGTGGAGTTTTATTTCCGTGTATTTTTTAGACTTTCTGAACATGAAAAAGATACCGAGTTGCACCTTTGTCAAACTCGTTAAAATTTTAAACGACATCAAATTCGTCACCATGACGAACATGAGCTTCTCCTTCCTAAGGCTCGTTAAACTTACTAGGTCAGATTATTCCGAAGGATGAACTTATAGTGCAAGCATATTCTATCCCCTTCAACCTTGTGATTAAAAAATAATTGGGGTACTTGCCAGAAATGGTGGGGGGAAATTTGGAAATCTAATCAGTTGCGTCGGCAGCTCACTCTTGAACATGACACTCTATGTTTTGTGTCAGGTTGGGATATCCTCCTTTATATCATTGACCTCCCTAAGTTGGGCCATTTATTTTTTCTTTCCATCTAATCTCTTCCACGTCATCATGACCACTGATCCTATGGATCCAAAAGCTGCCGAAATTCTAGTCGTGTCACCGATATGTTCAAGAGTTGTCCTTCTCCAGTTACACTTACCTCTAATTCTCTGTATCATCCAAAATCATTTTTCATCCATTTGTCTCGTGTTGATGATGTGGGATATATTATGGCTCTCCTTCAACAGAGTCACTTCCTATCGAATCCATCTCATTATCCGGGAAGTTGACCGAGAGACTCCCTTCCAATACAATAGAGCTTGCATGCCCTAATTGTGAGTTCTTCACACTCGATGACAATTTCACATCATTGGCTTTCGATCAAGTGATTTCGTGGGTGTTCGACTCCAGTTCCTCTATTCACATTTCCTGGATTGTGCTGATAGTACCTTGAGGACCATTGTAATTATTGGTGGTTTCTCTCACGCTTGTTCACAATTTACATCATTGACTTGTAATCAAGTGACTTTCTAACATGTTTGACATCAACACATTTATTCACATGTTGGAATTTGTACTTTGATCAGGTCATGTTGGAGCACAAGACCCTGAGCTTAGATCACAAAAGTCTAGGTTACGAAGTGATGTGATATGGTTATGTTGATATACATGTCTCTTTCAGATGGATGGATGTTACCATACCATGAATCATCATAAGTGATCATTATCATTATTGGATGGCTACAACCATACCTTGGCTTCAATATGATCCTCTTTATAAGATGGTTGCGCCCATGCCTGGATCCGTTTACATGATCATTTTCTGGATGGCTACAACCATACCTTGGTTTCAATATGATCCTCTTTATAGGATGGTTGCATCCATACAATGATTTATGTATCATTTGACAAGGTTTTCAGTTATGTATATGTGTCTACACTTGCTTGTAGGTTTTCCGATGATAAAATCCGGTTGCCCACACTGATTTATAAAGAATTTCATCCTTCACTCTAGTTCGGCCTTAACGCTTTAAGGGGCATCTGTTACACAACATTTTGTCACTGTCCCTGTACTCCCCACTCCCTGATCCTGGAGGGCCTCTATAGTGAAGCCTAAATGCTTTCTCTTCATGAAGAAACTCCCATTATGTCCCTCTTCATGAGCAGAACATTTCCCTTTTGCACCATTTCCGCAAAATCTTTTGTTTTTCCTAGTTCACAAGACAGGCGCTAATGACCCTTGTCTTCCTCGTGCCAATATGCATGGATTAACATTGTCCCTAGTGCAGACCGGAGAAACTAAGATTTGTTCCAGTCACGCTGATCCTCTTATGGAAATTTCTTTAAATAAGGAGCCGAAACTTCAAACTCTAAAAGCTTCGTAATGAAAGTCTGGTAAACGGTTTGGCTGGATGGGCTAGAAGATGTCAGTTTGGGATCCTTTCCCCTATAAGGATGGAACTACCTCAAGAGATAAGACCTTCTCCCATGAAAAGAGGGACCATATCCCATCAATTAATGCTATATAAAGCTCCATTTTTCCCAAGCACAAGCTAGTGTTAATGTTGGTATGCTAGTACTAATTAAGTTTGGAGTAAACAATGAGCTATTCATAGTTGTAGCTCTCTAGTTGTGTTAGGGATAAGTGTGAATTTGGTTTAATGTGAAGCCTAAAGGGAAGAGCCTTAAAACTATCATTGTTGAGACCATCATGGGGGGAACCTAGTTTTGTAAGAGGAGAATGACAACTTCAAAACAATGGTTGTAACATCTTCTTGTTTTAATATATATGCACCTATCGATTAATTTCCTACATAATGTTTCAACTCACATGTTTATGGATTAATGTTTTTTGACTTGTTAAGTAGGTTGAATTACAATTTCTCTATTATCATGGTTGTTTTTTGTTATTGTTTGCTTGTTTTAGGTGTTCGAAGAAAGAAACGAGAGATAGATGGAGTGGTCGAACAAGGTCATCAGCGAACGAGATAAGTGTACTAAGAGGTAGGCCCTCTTAATTGGTTATAACCTAAGGAAATATTTCATAGAATATATTGGTTGTGGCTAGACCCATTATCTGGCTAGAGGAATTGTTTGTGTCCGCACCCATAATTTTACTTCACCACAATCTTCACTCTTGATCTATCAAGATTCAATAGGTATCAAATCTCCCGTTCTACGCTGAAAAAAGAGTTTCACGCCTTGAGATATTTATCCATTTAGGCCCTTGATAGATCTAGAGTAAAGATGGGTCTAGGTGATTTATATACATAAGTGCTTATTTTGGAATGTGATTTATCAGATAATATAATATTATATTATATTATAAACCATATATGATAGAGTTATAATTTCATTTATGAAAAGATAAATGAGAGTTATATTTTGATTTATGAAAATACAAGTGATAGTTATATTTGAAATATAAAATTATGTTATTTAATATTGATATTGAAATATTTTATTTGGTTCATTGCAGTAATTTTATATTATCAATAGGGGTGGGATGAGGGAGACTCTTCTAAATCCCAAAGGAGAATTTGAAATTAAGTATGCTTGGGGGTGTGATGCAGGTAAGTTCCATCTATGGACAGAGACAACCCCTCTAGCCCTAGAGTGGGTCTAGTCATAGCAAGACAAAGACAATAGCTAATTACTTAAATAGTTATCATTAAAGAGGCCTACCTTATACCAGTGTTTGATGAAATCTTCATCACATCGCTCCAGCTATCGCTTTCTTCTCCTTAATGAATGATTTCCATGAAACAACATATGAAAACGACAAAACACATAATAGATCACAGCAACGAACTATCTACTTATCGAGTCAAGGAACCATAACCTACCAACATACATTTCATATATGATATAGGAAATAACCATTGATTTTGTTAATATAAACAACAATAAAGCTTACAACCATGCCTTGACGTCGCAAGCTTCCTTGAAGGGTACGATTAGTATGTCTCCATAAGCATTCACTCTCAAAGGTCTCCCAGAAACACTGATGACTCTCTCTCACCTAAAAGCACAAGTATGAAACTAAGGAAATCACAACAAGGTTTCATTCTTACAAAACCATTTTACACTTTCAACCCACAACATGAAAGGCTATTCTCATACCTCACAAGCTCTTGCTAGGCTATCAACAATCCAACTATAAGCAATCAATCGAACAAACCAAGAACTATTTAACTCCGAACCAAGCACTAACCGATCATAGCCATGGAAGATGCTTTTATAAAAGGAGGAGCCTCCATAAATGAGGGGAGAGGAAGCTTATCTTCATGGGAGGTTACTCAAAAGGTGGAACCACCATCTCAAATGAGGAGAGGCAAACTTCTTTGACCCAACAACCAGTTCCAGAACCGCCCAAAAGTATTTTGTTTGAACTAATTCGCCATATCTGGATCGTTGCGGGTCAAACACTGAGACTCAAAGACGACATTGTGAGGCGTTAGTTCATTATGGGCTATCCTCGCAGGCACGATATTGATGACCTGCGATGATTTTGAAACATGGGCAAAAAGGGGTCAACTTCAAGATTCATGAGCTTAGGCAATCTTCTTGAGTAATATGGAAGATTTGGACACATATTTTGGTATATGAAAAAGAGTAGATGTCATTCAGGGACCGACTCTATCCAGGTTCAGGGGACGCATGGTTGGTGATAAAATACTATGTAACAGAGGGCTTGGAAAAAAATCAAACAACTTTGCATAGATGCAAGAGTTGTATTATGGCATCCAGAGAGCCAAGACTCATAATGTCTCTTCAACAATAATTATTGGGGATTTTCTTATTACCATCTAGCACCTTCTCAAAGGATCTAATTCGATGAATAATTAAATATATCTCCTTCTTTGAAGAATTAGAACCATGTTGGAGGCATTCTCACCTAAATCTTATTTCCACATCTTTAGAGGGCAGAGATAAACACTCAAGAAAATTAGGCATATCCTCTAGAGGCAGATCAAGAAAACATTTTTGTGTTATGTATTGATGCTTGCCTTACGGGGTTGGGTGGTGTGTTAATGCACGAAAATTATGTGGTTGCTTATGAATGAAGGAAACTAAAACTGCATGAAAAGAACTACGTTGTTTATGATTTAGAATTAGTCGTTGTTATACACGATTTAAAGATGTGGAGGCACTACATATTGGGAAAAAAGTTTATACTTAATACTGACCACATAAGAGTAAAGTAGTTTTTCAATCAATCTGGTTTGACTATTAGGTAAGCTAGGTGGATGAAATTTTTAAGTGAATTTGAATTTGACATAAAAACCATCAATTGTAAAGAAAATAAAGTAGAATATTCCCTAAGTAGGAGTGAAAATAAACTCACTGAAATTTCTGTTCGTAGCCCCAAGACATATTTTACATAACAAATCAAAATTTTGGCTGAGAGTTATATTTTGATTTATGAAAATATAAGTGATAGTTATATTTGAATATAAAATTATGTTATTTAATATTGATATTGAAATATTTTATTTGGTTCATTGCAGTGCTTTTATATTATCAATAGGGGTGGCAGAAGGGGGAGGGATTCTTCTAAATCCCAAAGGAGGATTGGAAATTAAGTATGCTAGAGGGCTTGGTAAAAAATCAAACAACTTTGCATAGATGCATGAGTTGCATTATGGCATCCAGAGAGCCAAGAATCAGAATGTCTCTTCAACAATAATTATTGGGGATTTTCTTATTACCATCTAGCACCTCCTCAAAGGATCTAATTCGATGAATAATTAAATATCTCTCCTTCTTTGAAGAATTAGAACCATGTTGGAGGCATTCTCATCTAAATCTTATTTCCACATCTTTAGAGGGTAGAGATAAACACTCAAGAAAATAGGGCATATCCTCTAGAGGCAAATCGAGAAAACGTTTTTGTGTTATGTATTGATGATTGCCTTATGGTGTTGGGTGGTGTGTTAGTGCACGGAAATTATGTGGTTGCTTATGAATGAAGGAAACTAACATTGCATGAAAAGAACTACGTTGTTTATGATTTAGAATTAGTCGTTGTTATACATGATTTAAAGATGTGGAGGCACTACATATTGGGAAAAACGTTTATACTTATCACTGACCACATAAGCGTAAAGTAATTTTTCAGTCAATCTGATTTGACTGTTAGGTAAGCTAGGTGGATGAAATTTTTAAGTGAATTCGAATTTGACATAAAAAAACATGAATTGTAAAGAAAATAAAGTAGAATATTCCCTGAGTAGGAGTGAAAATAAACTATCTGAAATGAATTGTAAAGAAAATAAATTAGAATATTCCCTGAGTAGGAGTGAAAATAAACTATCTGAAATTTATATTCGTAGCCCCAAGACATATTTTTTACATAACAAATCAAAATTTTAGCATAGAAAGATGAAGTTTATCTGAAGTCACAACATAAATTGTAGCATACATAGTTACATGGCTATGCAGAAAATCAAGAAAAATTGTTAACTTTCCGAAACATAATTTATGTTCCTAACGAAGTTCCATTGAAAAAACTTATTTTGAATGAGCATCACTAGAAGCCTTTTCCAGGACACCCTCAATATTAGAAATGATTGCAACATTGTGAAAATAATTTAATTTTCTTGATATGAAGAAAGAATTGGAAAAGTATTTGGCTAAAAGTTTAGAGTTCTAGGAGGTGAAAGTATAACACCAACTCCAAGTTGGACTACTAAACCTATTACCCATTCTGAATGGAAGTGAGAGGTTATCTATTTATATTTTATCATAGGTCTTCCAAATTTGTGAGGACAACATGATTCCATTATGGTCGTTGTGGAAAAACTAAGTAAGGTGACACATTTCATACTTGTACAATCTACAATGGGAACAATAGATTGCAGACATATTCATTAAGGAAATATTTCGATTACATGGAATACCGAAACAATAATATGAGACAGAGACACTAAAGTCAATTCTAACTTCTAGAAGAGTCAAGACACTATTTGGAGGAAGGATACAAAGATCAATTTTGGTACTGACTACCATCCTCAAACAAATGGTCAAAAGAAAGGATCAACTAGATTTTAAAAGACAAGCTAAGGATGTATGTTATGGATAAACCCACTAAGCGGGAGGAGTTTTTACACTTAGCTGAATTTGCATACAATAAATATCAAGCATCTATAAAAAAGAGCCCATTTGAAGCTATGTAGGGAAGTAAATTCCACACTCCCTTAAATTGGAGTTAGTCGGAAGACATGTTCATATTGGGTCATGATGTTCCTTAGGAAATGGAATGGGTAGTAAAGAAAATAAGACGAAATTTGAAAATCTGACAAGATAGACAGAAACGTTATGCAAACCAAAAGAGAATACACATGGAATTTAAAGTGGGATAACATGTGTATATCAAAGTAAAACCGAGGAAGAACACTTCGAGACTAGTTACTTGTGCTAAACTAGCACCAATGTTTTATGGTGCATTTGAGATACTACTTACAGTTGGGCCAATTTCCTGTCAGCTAGCATTTCCTAGTCATATAAAAGTGTATAACGTTTTTCATGTCTCTTTACTGAAAAACTGTCTTCATGACAATTCTCAAATGATTGAATGAAATGTGGTATAAGTTGAACCAGAAGGAGATTTCTAGGTAGAGCCACTACAAATATTAGGCTAGAGAGGAACCATGCTCTGGAATTGATCTGTCACCCAAGTTAAAGTGCAATGTAAACACTTCACCGCAAATGAGGATACCTGTGAGATGGAGGATGTGTGAGGCATTTCCAACATTTCTCCAAGAGAAAATGAAACACCAAGGATGTTGTTAATTTTTAGCGGGGGAAGACGTAACACCTCTTTGTTTTTTTCAGACATTGACTATCTTTAGAATTTTAAACTATTATTGGATTTAATGGTTGTAGAAGCCAGAATGAGAACTATGTGATAATGTAATTATTTTTTATTTTTGAGTTACTAAATAATTTTTTGGGAAATATTTTGGAAATATCGCTATAGTATTAGAATACTTCCTTCTAGCTTATGAAAAGTTGTTAGCGTTTAAATTCCACATACCTTCCCTAAAAGTCTCCTAAAAATCCCTAGTAGAAAGTTGTTAAAAATTCGAGAATAATGGGAGAGAAATATTATGTTAATCACTTAGTTCGAGAGAAATGCTAAGAGGGGTGAAAATAGTAATAAAGGGAAGTGGGAGAGAAATGAATGCTTTAAAGAAAATTAAAATAATCTTAAAAAAAAAAAAAAACTAAGAGGCCTAGGAAAAAAGTGGGTTGACCATAAAACATGACACTGCTAAAAATATGCTAGTAAGAATATATAAAATAAACCACATAGGAATCAAATAAGTTATTGATCCCTGAATGCAAGAAATTCTTAGCTCAGGAGGAACTATGGGAGATAGTTCATGGTTGGGTGGAACATGCTTTGCTTCTAGATATTCGCTAAATTGAGTTTAAATTGTTCAATGATATTTAATGCTAGAATAGGGAAACCAATGCCTATTTGTAAACAACTGTATATATTGTAATTATATGTGCATGGTATAGCTACTATTTTCTCTTATATGTTAATGTTAAATGTATAGAAACTTCTCTATGAATGCATGGAAAATAAATCATAATATAATTATATGTATATGAAAACAATAAATCCCTGCGTTTTATTGTTCTAATACCACATGACACAAGAGGATATGATGGTCAATTAACCCGTATGAGTACCTCTTTATGTATGTAAGTATATTTGTTGGATAATAAATTTCTTTTAGTAGAAATTGAAAAGAAATATGGGGGTACCAAAAGTCTTATATGAATAAATCTACATAGAGGTGGAACCGAAAGTATATTTCCTATGTGAGCCACTTCACATCTTGAAATGGAAGGAAACCGTGCTTTGGAATCGATCTGTCTCCCATGTTACACTGTAGTGGAAAAACTGGAAAAACTTTTAACCTGAGGAGACAACTTGGGAGCTAGAATATGATATGAAAGAAGCTTACCCAACATTGTTTCACTAGAGACAAAGAATAACAAACACTGAGGACAATGTTATTTACGAGAGGGAAATATGTAATACCCCTTCACTACTATTGGAACATTTTATTTGTGTTTGACTATTTATAATATGTTGGATGATGAACCATGATGATCAGAATAGTATGAAAATTTATGTAAATTAAATAAATAAATTTGATGAACAAAATTAGAAATTGTGAGAATAGAAACACTGAAAAGAAAAATGCTTGCCTAAATCTAAATGTCAGTGAAATGGATCAGATTGTAATTAAATATTCCTTATATATACTTAGTTGAAGATAATAATGAGAAAAAGTATTGAGAGAGAGAAAAGCAGACTTTTTGAGGAAAAATAAAAAGAAAGCCTAGGCTCAAAGGAAAGGAGATCCATGAAAGGCACAACACTACCAAGGAAAAATCTGTTGAAAACTAATGCTAAATAGACATTAGGAGAATCAGAAGAGGTTATTGATTCTAGGTAAATATATTGTAGCTTGGGGGGAATTAGAGGTTGATTCATGGTTGGGTGGTTCCGAGTTTCTGTGACACAATTTACAACACAAACTCGCTGGTTTGAGGTCAATATTACTGACGTTATTCTGAATCATTGATTGGTATGTGTTGAGAATTTGTATTATTAGATGATATCAATGGCTTTGTATCATTAGGAGAAAAAATTCTATGTCAATAGTAAGGATGATAATTGTAATTTTTTATGCTATTAGTAAAAAAATGTGTGTTTTTATTAATAATTATGATGTTTTTTATATGATGAGAGTTCTCTCGGTACAATTCATAGGATTATTCTAAGCGCCATCACTTTTTTTATTCATCAGTGAACAAGAAAGAGTATTGCTCTTTAATATCTAGTTGTGATTAAGGTTACATGTATAACTACATAAAGGAATATTTTATGGTTTTTTCAAGCATAGGTCTGGCCCGGATATATCAATAATTGATAAAGTGTGAATTATATAGGAGGGTATAAGGGTATCTAAGTTGATATTGTGAGGGATCCAAAACCTTAATTTGTCTAAGTCACTAATAGATGTGATGGAAAATTTATAATCCCATTGTCTTCATCTATAAGAAAATTCCACAAAGAAGTGAACACTTAAGTTAAGACCGATTTTCTTCATATATGATGTGCAACATCAGGCACCTATAGAAGGAGGTGACATAATCATGGGGAAAGGAAAAGAGGCTAAATGATGGAAGAAGTATTTAATGATATAATCAACAGAGTGTGGTTAAATCGTGTAAAATCATCAGGAGAAGCATTTAGCAGGAAAACCCAAAAGGAAATCTTGCATGTCTCTTGTCGAAGATAGGAAGGGATTTTTTAAATCAGTAATGATAAAATTATATCAATATACAAGGAGCATAGGCACTTGTATCACTTAAACCTTAGCTACTAATGTAACACAGTGAATAGAAAAAAAGAGATTAATCACGAGAGAAGGTAGTTTTCACTCACAGTAGTGGGAGTATTAAACTCAACATCAATTATTTTATTGTGTAACGCCCCTCCCTTGTTTACTACATTATTGTAAACCTAAGCTAAGTTAAAACTAGGTGTGATATCCTCCCTTTTGTGTTAAATGGGAAAGCTAGGTTTGATACCCTCCTTTGTGGGTTGAACTATTTTACACCTAAGCTGAGGAAATCTAAGTGATATGTAATATGAAAAGAAAATGTATTATTAAATAAATAAATTAAATAAATCACTTGAAGGGTGGACCACCAAGAGAGAGGATATGATTTCCAAATCCCATGAGGAATGGGACAGAGATGAATCGTTCATGATAAAGATTCAGGATGTGATTCTAGATAAGCTTGGATCAATTGGATATCCATCAAATGGATGGGAGATATAGATCCATCAAAAATAAAAGCTTTGCGGGAGATAAAAGCAAGCTTTTATGTGGAAAAGCATCGTGGGAGCTAAAGACTAGATTTTCGAGATAAGACCTAGGCAAATGGAAATAGCCATAAAGTGTGATGCTGCTAATGGTAACTAAATCATGAAAGAGGGTATTAAATATCGAGTGCATTAATCAATTGAGGATAGTTGATCCTTGGCAAGATCTTTGACTCGGGGGGAATCAGAGGTGATTCATCGCTGGGTGGTGGTGCTCCTCCCTCCAAGTGAGATTTAATTGGTGTCAGATGCATGGGATGTTTTTATGATGATTCTTACTCTTTATTTACTATATTTTCAATTTTTCTATGAAAAGATTTATGTTTTCTCGCCATTAATGAATGAATTGAATAAGATGCATATCCTTCATTCTGATATGAGTCACTAGCATGAAATATGTTTTATCGTAATTCTTACTTTATTATGGAGACAATGGTTTCCATTATGCATGTTGCATTCTAGAGTGAAGTTAGCAGTATAAGTGTATGAAGTGAGTGACAGTACTTATACCCATGAGATATCTGATCCATGATAGAAATTGCATATGATTTTTATAATGTATTATGCCTGTGACTACTTTTATATCCAAGAGTAGAGTTTATAGTGGAAGCATAATACGTGGGTGTAAATACTAATGGTATTTAAGAGGAGATCACATATGAATATGTGAGATAGCTATGAAATCTACATCTTATATTTAAATAATAAATATAGTCTTCCTATAATGTTATGTGATAAATTAAATAATTATGCATGTGGAACAATTGTAGAATTAATGCTTAATACTCCTCAGTGTATGGTCAGTCGTTCAACTTATCTGTGTTGCATGTCTAAGACTACCTCCTTTGAATGAAGGGTTGGTCAGTGACATACTCACTATGTGCAGAGGACTATGATCATGAAACAAAACCATACTAGTTACAATAAACTTGAATTAATGTCCACTAGATCTGGTAAAGATTTACCAAGATATTTTGACAGGATGCCTACCATCACAAGTTTAAATGGTCAATCATATATATCACACATGTTAATGAATCTAAGGTTCCTAATAGTAATATGCCTGAGGTAATTTTAGAAGACAAGAAATCCAAAGAGGGGTAAGTGAATGAACCCAAAATTTTAAAATTTACGAGCCCTAGAGGCTAAATTCTCGAGTAGGCTAAGGAGGTTCATTACATATTGGAATTAGAAGACAAGAACTCCAAAGAGGGGTAAGTGAATGAACCCAAAATTTTAAAATTTACGAGCCTTAGAGGCTAAATTATCGAGTAGGCTAAGGAGGTTCATTACATATTGGAACATAGAAATTTATAAATGAAGTGGAAAGGTAGATACTATGAATAAAATTAGGGACTAAGGATAGTAGCAAGTCATATTGCATATGCAGTGAGAGATTTACAAAACTTGAAAGTGAGTTGTCAATTATTCGGTAGTCATATATAAACACATCCATAGAACAATAGTAGAAGAAATTCAACATGTATTACAAATTTATGTAAGACAACAAATATGTGTGTAGATCTACAACACAATTACATAAACTATAAACTTCATGCCATGACATAGTATAACTTGATCAACCATTAAATATCACAATTGATAACTAAGAAGCAAATCAAACTCACAATCTGAGTACTCAAGGCTCAAGGTTGGGGGCGGCATCAAGGCTCAAGGAGGGGCCCGTCAAGGCTTCAACCCGTCGGGCAAGTTCTTTATTCATTGTCAGTGGTCTTGCCGGACTAGTTGAAGCCTTAATGGGCCCCTCCTTGAGCCTTGATGAGGGCATTAAAAAAAACCAAGACAACATTTCTTCCATATAAATAATATATTCAGTTGCCATTGATAACATTGACACAACACTAATATTGGGAATAATAACAGAAGTAAATTTGATCTCAAGCTCCGAGTAAATTATTCATATCAAACAAAAAATTAAATGTATACAGTTGTTCAAAGATGAATGATAAATCAATTTCCATCTATAACCCTGGCATGCAATGCTATCAACAAGCATATTATCAGGAGGAAACCACTCCTGAAATAGGAAAAAGAATTGACGATTCCAGAAATTGAAATATCAAGGCGAGTCCACTAAACGCGTTGGAAACCTTCCATCTACCCATGGGTGGTAGAGACGCCAAGGACATGAAGCATGCTCAAGTTCACCAACCTGTGAGTGAGAATACCTGTGTAACTGATCACCAAACGTTCACGATGATGTGGGTTTTTGTTCCTAAGGGAGGCCGATAGCGTACCTGCGAGAAGGAAAAACGCCAGTGAGTAGAAAATTCAGAAAGTGTGTAAAACTCCAAATTGAATGTAAACGTAACTCGGTAATGCAAACAATATAGACATATGGGTAGAGCACTCGAAAAAGAACAACACCTTACCTATCGAAGGGTTGACGAATGTGGGTGCCCATCCCTGACGCTAAACCTGACCTTAACAGAAAAAAAATCAGATCATAATTTAGGGGTGCCATGGAGAAAAATGGAGAACAGAGGTGGATAAAATGTTAATCCAATGGGTACTATAGAATTTACCTAAAAGAGAGGTTATTGGTCTGCAGGTATCCATACCATATTCACCGACCATTGTAGCCGACCTGCTTCTGGAACCCTCGCTGTCAACTTTGCTTCAGAAAAATGTTGAAATCCTTATGGAATTAGGCAAGAATATATTAGCAGAACTGTAAAATGGGTGTGGATGGATTGATGAAGTAAAGAGGAACTGAGAAGCAGTTACTTGTTAAGCAAGATTGTGCATCCCGTCGGTGTTTATAATCCTCCGACTGCAGGGGGGAAATTCTGAAGGAAAACCTCAACACATAATGACATGGACTGAGCAACAATGTGTCGGCTGAATGGAGTCCGAGGTGTGGAGGGCTATTGACTGGAAAAAGACTTGGTAGCGGTTGTACCCGAGGCTGCATAACGCCATGGCTGATCCCTAAGCTTAGAAGGCTTAATAACAAAAGAAACTCAGCAAGCGAGACATGGTAGGAAATATTAGGGTTCCAGGAATGATTATGCATCGTGGATTGATCAGGGATAAATCTGGAGCGTTGCTATCTTTTCACCTCAAAACCAATGAAAGTTCACGTGGTCAAGGTACTCCAAACACATGGCCAGCCCTAACGTGTAATGCCAATATTGGAGGTAACACCACAATTGAGAACAATTGTAACCAATTCCACTTCTCGAGCCAAAAGGGTGGAGTAGGTTAGTTAATGAAATATAAATTGGCCTGGAACCATTAAAATATCGTTCATACCATGAAGTTATTAAGTGAATTAATGTGGGAGGAAAATCGTATAAGTGGAATTACCATGACATTGAATCTATGTAGGAGTAGCTATCTCATGTTAAAATATTACCATTACAACTTAAGAACATAAACTCACCGCATTCCTTATGTGCGTGATCATAAATTTATAATGGGCTATAACATAAAAATATATATTTTCCAGATTTGGAGCGGTTTGGCTCTAGAACTAGGGTTCTGAAAAGCCTACGACGGCGCAGACTGCGCAGCCTGCACATTCCCTGCTCCCTGCAGAACGATCCCCTGTCAAAAAGTAACAACCCTCCCTTGGTCTACCAGCGCAGCAATGGAGCTTTCCTAGGGGGGGCCTCAAAGCCCTCCCCTACATCCACCCGCGAGCCTCCAGCGCAACCAAGCTCTCTGTCCTCAGAGCCAGTGCGAGATGATGAGGTCCACGAAGGCTCTCCACGGAAAAACAAGACAAATGTGTCCACGCACCAGATAGAAGAAAACAAAGAGAAACCAGAGGAGAAATCAGAGTCAGAGGAACAACACAGGGTCACATCGAAGACTTGCAAACCAGTGGCTGCTGAAAGGCCCAAGATAGAACTTCCCAGCCACATGATCAATGGGCAAATCCAATTTATGAAGGACCATGCGCTTATTGGAAAATTTATCGGTTTCTCGCCGACGGAAAAGGCTCTGCAAGGTTGGATCTCACCCAAATGGAAGCCTAAAGGCCATGTCACCCTTTAGCTAGGACCGAAGGGGTTCTTTACTGTGATCTTTATATGCATAGAAGACAGAAATCGAATCATGGATGAAGGGCCCTATTTCTTCAACTCAGCAGGCCTATATTTGAGAGAGTGGGTGGAAAGATTTAACCCGGACAAGGAGGACCTCAGTTGGGCTCTAGTATGGATCAGGATGTACTCGCTTCCAGTGGAATACTGGGATGAAGATTCACTCAAAGACATAGGAAATGGGCTGGGTGAGTTCGTAAAATCGGCGGAAGAGACGAAGCTGCGCAGATACACATCCTATGCCCATATTTGCGTATTCATGTGGCTGGACAAACCCCTCTCAGATTCGGTAAGTCTTTTTCATGATGATTATGAATGGGTTCAACCTCTGGACTATGAACATGTCCCCTTTCGCTGCCGAAGGTGCCATGCTCTGGGGCATCTCTTTAGAGACTGTCCTCTAAATACCAACGCCCAACATTCTGATCCCTCAGAAAAGCCGGATCAAGAGGGTTTCATCAAAGTTGCCAATCGTAAAAGAACTCACAAGAAACCCTCCACAGGGAAAAAACCCCAGCAGAACGCCTCCTCCTTTCCTTCAACGAGCAATAGTTTTGAGGTCCTTGCTAACCCCTCAGATGACCATCCTCTGCATGCAATGCCTAACCCTAAGCCCCCTTCCTCCTCCGCTATCCCTCATCCCACTGGCTCCTCCTCCAAACCTCGCTCCCCTATCACTGCCTCAGAATCCCCAAAGGAGGCCAGCAAGATCTCAGACGGGAAAGCAAAAGAAATGGATGTTGATGGTGATCCCAGTCAATCTTTAAACCCAGCAATCATTGTAGATGAAGAAAACCAGGTCCAACAAATGGATGAAGAACCTCAGAGCATTGACTTCAACGGTCTTGACATTCTAGCGCTTAAGCAGATCTGCAAAAAAAGGGATTATGATAAGATACCAGAGCACCAGATCAGCAAACTAGAAGTCATCATCTCCAGGGCTTACCAGCAGCAGCAGCTTGGCATCCAACCGGGCAGTTATTGGGAGAGTGGCTTTCCCCCTAAAGACTCTAAAAAGCGAGGGAGAAGAACAAATCTCCAGCGAACTATCGCTCTAGGGAAAATCCTGGTGGATTCAGGCAGGTATGCTAAGCTAACTAAGTACTACAAGCCCTCCCACATTAGCGAATCATGAAACTTATTTCATGGAATATAAGAGGGCTCAATAGCCCCGGGAAATTCAGATTAATAAAAAACATGATAAAGCAAGAGCAGCCAAAGATTTTCTTCCTCCAAGAAACGAAGTGTAACAATATCACTCTTGGGAACATTCTTTCCAAGGCATGGCCAGGTTGTCAATCGCTAGCGGTGGATGCCTCAGGAGCCTCGAGCGGTTTGGCTATTGCATGGAACACTCAGGCGATTGGGTTGATAGACATCCATGCTACTTAGCACATTATTCAAGCCACCTTTCACATTTTAGGTACCAACATTCATGGTCATCTAACCAACGTTTATTTCCCTCAGGTAGCTAGCAACAAAACAACTGTTCTAAACACAATCGCAGAGCTCAATTTCAACAGAGTCCACCCTCTTTGGATCATGGGGGGCGATTATAACATGATAACCAAGCTAGAAGAAAAGAAAGGCGGGCAAGCTAGGTTGGAACAGGCAGACGCCCAATTCAAAGAATTCATCCTAAATAATTCTCTAATTGACATGCAATTCTGCAACGGCACGCATACGTGGAGTAATCGAAGAACAAGAAAGCAGCAAATTGCATCCAAACTTGACAGATTCCTCATCTCTGACAACGCGTTGCATCTTGGAGGAGATCTCTCTGCATCAATACTCCCTTACTCAGGCTCGGATCATTGGCCTATCACCCTCTAGTGGCAAAGACCAGGTGATGTCAGAAGGTGACCTTTCCGCTTTGAAGCTTTTTGTCTTTCACACCCCGCTTCCAAAGACTTCATCAGATCTACTTGGACCTCTTTCCCTCAGTGAGATGGTTCAAAAATGTTTCAGTTTCAGCAAAAGCTCAAATTCCTCAAGGTCCAAATCAAGCGCTGGAACAAAGAGACATTCAGCAACATCCTTCAAGCGCAGTAGGCGTTAAACAAGGAAATGAAAGATCTCCAGCAACAAGTCATCTCAAGGGGACACAATGAAGGAACCCTTGCTCAGGAACAATGCATTCATAACCAATTGGAGGAAAGAAGGAAGCAGGAGGAAATTTTATGAAAGCAAAAGTCCAGGATTAGATGGCTGAAAGAAGGAGAGAGGAACACCAAATTCTTCCATCGAACCACAATTCAACGAAGAATGCACAATACCATTTCGTTCATTCATAATCCAAAAGGGGAGAGAGTGGAAAATCATGCAGAGATTGAGCAGGAGTTCCTTAGACACTTCCAGCAGGTTCATCTAGAACCCCAAGCGGATAAGAGGCCGGCTATAGAAAAAATCATTACAAATGTGCCTAAAATCATTACAGCAGAGAATAACGAACTCCTTCTACGCCCCATCATGCAACAGGAGGTGGATGCA
The DNA here is from genome assembly GCA_031772625.1 of Pinus tabuliformis. Classification (NCBI taxonomy): domain Eukaryota; kingdom Viridiplantae; phylum Streptophyta; class Pinopsida; order Pinales; family Pinaceae; genus Pinus; species Pinus tabuliformis. The sequence goes on along the minus strand of CM062804.1, from coordinate 332,480,005 downwards.
GCTATGCACCAACTCAAGGAAGGCAAAGCCCTTGGCCCGAATGGCTTCACCACAACGTTCTTCCACTCTTTCTGGGAATTGATAAAAGAAGAAGTCTGGCTAGTGGTGGAGGAATCGTGCGCCCTCCATTGGCTTTTACCCTCACTCAACTCAACCTTCATTACGCTAGTCCCTAAAGAAGAGATCACCAGAACCCCGGACAAATTTCGTCAAATCGCGCTCTGTAATGTAATATACAAAGTGATTTCCAAGGTAATCGCCAACAGGTTAAAGTCGTTACTGCCCTTTCTCATTTCGCTGGAACAGTCGGGCTATGTGGAAAGAAGAAAGGTTCTGGACGACATCATCCTCTCTCATGAAATCATACACTCCCTGAAGCATTCCAAACAAGCAGGTATGATTCTCAAGCTCGACCTCTCAAAAGCTTTTGATAAGCTCAATTGGACTTATATACAAAAAACGTTAACTGCTTTTGGTTTCTCACCTATGTGGGTGTGATGGGTTATGAGCCTTATCTCTTCTACTTTTTTCTCCATTCTCATAAATGGCATCCCTTCCTGTCCTTTCAGCCCTTCTAGAGGAATCAGGCAAGGCGATCCTCTATCCCCTTTCCTTTTTGTGCTAATGGCAGAAGGCCTGGGTCACCACATCAAGCAAGCCCTCCTCTCTCAGCATCTCAAAGGCTTATCCATCCACAATCTGCCAGCTATATCTCACCAACAATTTGTGGATGATAACATGCTCTTTGGGTACCCCTCCGTTCAGGAAGCTTCTCATTTCAAATCCCTGCTGAACGATTTTTCAGAAGCCTCAGGCACCAGTATCAATAAGGCCAAATCACAAATCTACTTCTTCCATACCCCCCCTGTCACCCAATTTTCCATCGCTCGAATCTTGGGCTTCACCATAGACTCTCTTCCCTCTAAATACCTTGGAGCCCCCCTCATTGCTTCTGCCCTAAAGCATGCATCCTAGCGTATGCTCCTTGAGAAGCTTGAATCTCGCCTAAATCTTTGGATTCATAGATCCCTGAACATTGCTAGTCGTTTGGTGCTAATCAAAGCGGTCCTTCAAGCTATGCCTCTATACCTTTTCTCTATCTTGGCAGCGCCCAAATGGGTTATCAAAAAAATAAGAGCTCTTCAGTGTAATTTTCTCTGGGGAGCAACAGGCACTAACCGCAAATGGGCATTGGTAAGGTGGACCATAGTCTATAATCAAAAAGAAAAAGGGATCATACGTTTAAGGGACCCCAGTCACAGCAACACAGTCATGTGCGCAAAAACTTGGTGGCAATGGTTAATTGCACCCAACAAGCCTTGGGAAACCGTCTGGACCGCCAAATATGCCAACCTTAGACCGCAGGAAGACCTGATTAGATACACCCCCACAGTTAAAGGCTCTCTTATATGGACCGCTGCTAAACAACATTACTTAATGATTCAGCAACATAGTTTCTGGGAAGTGAGAAATGGTCGATTGGCGCGGTTCTGGATGGATGCGCGGAACCAGCTATCGAAGCTCTACAGCACACTTAGACAGATTCCAAACCATTACAGGGAAGGGCAGCTACAAGAAGAGGTATGGAAGAACTGGATCCAGGCAACAGAACAAGGATACAGACAATGGAAGCACAGTAATCGAATAATTGAGAATGCAGATCAGCACACTCAGCAGCTTCTGGAGAGGGAGCTCCAAAATCGACGAATCAGATACTCGGAGGACAGGGACATCCTTCGATGGGGTTACTCACCCAGGGGAACCTTTACTACAAAAGAGGCTTACAAAATCATCTGCTCGGATCTGGAGCCCCTGGATCCCTTTTGGAGTAGATTATGGTCTGCAGGCATTTGGCCCAAAGTCTCTCTTTTTCTCTAGCTGGTTGGGCACCGGAAAATCCTCACATGGGACAATCTCAGACGAAGAAACTTTCATGGACCCTCTATGTGCGTCAATTGCAAATCCCACGAGGAAACCTTTCAGAACCTCCTAGACTCATGCTCTCTTGCCATTCAATTGTGGGAGAAGGCTAGCTTTCAGTGTCAGAGAAACTGCTAAGAGTCAGAAGACATTCTCGACTCACTGTGCCAGTGGCAACATAACCGCTACAAAAGCAGAATTCTCAATCATTTATGGAGAATAATTCCTGGTCTCCTCCTCTGGACTATCTGGAAAGAGAGGAATAGGCGCATATTTAACGATCAGAGCACCCCGCATGAAATTATATGGGGCAACTTCTGCCATAACCTCAAGGAGACCCTGGCGCTTCGCAATTGGGCTCAGGATGACTTTCCCTCCACTGCAAATGAGAAGGCCATTTGGGCAAACTGGAATCTGCAATTCCCACGGGGAACTCACTCTCCTGCCCCGTCTGTGCGCAACAACAGTAAAAAGGACTCATGGACTCCTCCCCCAAAGAACACAATCAAGCTCAATTTTGATGGCGCTTCCAAGGGCAATCTAGGAAATGCAAGATTCGGGGGTATTTTCAGAAATCATGAAGGCTCTCCCATCCATATTTACTTTGGAAAGATAGGCTGGGACACTAACAACTCGACGGAACTAGAGGGGCTCTGGCAAGGGCTTCTCCTATCTAGGTGTCTCAACTTACAGCCCCTGGAAGTGGAGGGCGATTCCCAAATTCTCATCAACATGGCAAAACAACTTCAAAATGGGACTTAGGCGAGGAAAATAATGAAGAGTTGGAGGCTTGAGGCTAGGCTGGAGGCCCTAGAACAACTTCTCCACAACAATCAAGCCATTGTCTTCAATCATGTCAAACGGGATGGCAACAAGGTTGCGGATCTCCTTGCTAATTGGGGAGTGGAGCCGAAGCACACTATGCTCTCTGGCACCATAGACATCATTCAGAATCATGATCAAGCCCAAGAATGCAACTTTCTGGTTCAGAAGGATGCAGCTCCCCCGGATGCAGGTGACTGACGTGGCTTTCAACATGATAGGACTGGGGTGGGGCGAGGTAGCTTGACACCTGCCCACCCAGTACGTTGTGTTAAATACAGGTGAAGGGAAGAGTGCCTGGCATGCGCGCAAGGCAAGTCATTACATTCCCCTGTCAAGTGGTTCTAGCTCATTCTTTCTGTCCTCTGCAATTGATCCTCCCTCCGCACACTGCTACTTGCAAGTGATGACGACGATCATCAATGCAGCAGTTATGAATTTGGTTTTTCGAGAAAGGTCTGGCAAGCTTAAGGAGTGGCACTGCCCTGTGTTTACGTTCAAGCCTTGCGAATTGTTCCTTTGGGTTCATCCTCTTGCCTCTGTTCAAATTCCGGTTCTTTCAGTAGTTTTTTTGCCTTTGACAAGGGATCTCTGTTTGGCCTTCCAACGGAAACTCCTATGGCTCATCTCTTTCCATTGGGGGGCTCTAGGTTTAAGTCTGGAGGTTCTCGTGCTGGTTTATCATATCTTGGTCTCTGTTTTTGCCGTAGGCTTTTGTGGAAGGCTTCGAAGCAATCCCTTCACAGCTTCAGTCCCCCTGTTCAACCGTTTTGTCTTCTGCCCGGTCTTTAAGTTGGGAGGGAGGGAGACTGGTCTGGGCAATTCAAAGGTAGCCTGCAGGCTCCTGCTTGTGTCTTGCATTCGAGGGCTTTCTCCCGGGTCTCCGCGTTCTTGTTGTTCCGCTCGCCACTGGCTCAATCTCGGGTCCACTACTCAGCCTGTCTGCAACCTATCCATTACTCCTTCATCAATGGCTCATCTTCGTCAGAGAATGGGGTGTCGTAGAGGCCAACCCCGGCGCGCTCCGACTGGCTCTTCATCGGACTCGCCTGCCCCCACCAGTGAACTGTTCACTGGTCATTATCCTGGAACTCGAAGTGGGCGTGGGAGGCGTCAGGCTTCTAGCCACTATCGTGGGCCTCCATCCTCGACAGGCTCTGCCATTTTCTCTTTCAACAGCTCTCTGCATCGGCCTCGGATAACTGCCCACATATCCGTGTTCTTCTATGCGACAACTCAGTTGGAAGGCTCAGATTCTCATCCGAGAGGCTCAGGGGCAGTTGCTGGTCCTTCTTCTGCGATTCAGTTTGGAATTGGAGTGGCGCCGCAGCATGTACAGGATGCCCCAGGTTGCAGCACCCAAGATGCTGAGATGTTGCCAGTAGATCCCGGACCCTCTAATCAGATCGCCGCTCCTGCTGCTGATGTGCCAGATCTCGGTTGGTGCCAAATCGTGGAAGAACCACATGCTGACTAGTCTGCTCTCGCCGACGTTGGTTTGTCTTTTTGGTTTTGTAATGGCTTTCCTCGGGCAAGTCTACTATGGTAACTAGGCGGTGGTCTTCATATGTTTTTGTTGTTTGGGTCTCTATGGAACTCCAGAAAAGCATCATCCCGGTCCCCTGCGTGGGTTCTTGGTTTCCTTACCTGCTTTTTCTTGGAAATTATGTCTCTTTTCAGAGCAGTGCACTGACTTCGGTCCTCATGTAAATATTTTTCCTCTTTTTTAATAGAATTAATCTTACTCAGGAAATATATATATATATATATATATATATATATATATATATATATATATTCTCTACACTACATTTATAGTGTGACATTGGTGCAATTAACAGTAATATAGATTTCTTGGGAAGAGGAGTGTGACAGTGTTAGATCATTTCCTTTATATTTGTAGTGAAGATGAACCTTAGTAGTGGGTTCAAAATGTTGACACCAAAATATTAATTATATGTGATTATTTCAAAAACATTTTCAATATATTAATTATTATCAAATTATTTTGAGTGAGAGAGAAAGAACAAGTTTATGGAAATAATAAGGATCTTGTTTTCTCTAATACATTACAAGTGAGAGGTTAAGTCTAACTTTGTAAATGATAATATAAAAAATGTAATATAATTCTAACTTCGTAAATGATAATATAGAAAATGTGAAACAAATGGTAAGAAATATACACCGCACATTATATAAAATGAAGGAACCTAATATTGATAGGCTGAAATTGTAAGTGCGCCTTAAAGAAGTAGTACGGCGACTATTACCATAGATATAAGGATATAGTGCCTATGAGTGACTACTATATAATATATATTATATAGACCTAGATAGTCCAAGTATATTGAGATCCCAAAAACCCTTGACATTTAGAACAATATAAAATTCAAATTACTCACGAATATAAATGAAAAATATGGGTAGATAAAATAATCTATATAATTAAATAGAGAATTTGTAAAACCAATTGGATGGATTCAATAACTAATATGATGAAAAAGTTATGTATTGTTATTTCAAAGAAAAAAAACCAGTTCTTTCACAATTAAGACAAGATAAGTTATGTATTGTTATTTGAAAGAAAGAAAACCAATTCTTTCATAATTAAGACAAGTTTTACATTAGTCTCCGGGATTACTTGAGTAAGTGTATCATATTTCTAAAAGTAAAGAGATTACAAATTTGAAAAATGCACCAGTGTCTATTGAACAAGGTAATTTAAAGTAAATTAATAACAAGGTAATTTAAAGTAAATTAATAAGAGTCAAAGCCATGGCCATAATATTCAAACAATAATTAAGGCTCACAGCCCGAGCAATTATATCAAACTGTGGTAGGGTCGGAATCAAACAAACAAGTAAAATTAAAGGACACCTTGTAATGGGTTGGGAAATTCATAAGCCACTCTTATAGACCATGTGCTTCGACATCGTCATACGAAGAATGAGAAATTGGTAGAAAACTCGACCTGTAGACCAAGAAGTTGGAACCAATGTGTTGAAAACATATTGGAGTACTTAAGATAATCTTATCAAATTCCCTGGCGCCAATGTTATACCTGTAAGAAAGAGAAATTGTGAAGGGAGGTATATTTTGGTCACATAATAAATTATATGAACTGGTAAATGAGTAGTGGAAGGAACGGTTATCATATAGAATTATTTACCTCTCGACAAATACATTCCCCACCTATAAAGAAAAATTGAGGGAGACTATAAAATTTTGGGTAATATCAAAGTGTATAACAAATTCCAAGGAAAATAAATCTCTGAAATATGCCATAAGCATCCAAGGTCCTAGAAACTAGTAAAAATCACAAAACCCCAAGTGAAAAGGAGATTTTGGAGTCTTAGGAAAGACATAATACCACAAAATTGAGAAGACAAAGTTACTTACTAGTACTATTTTAAAATCTGTAGCACCGGAAAGGAACTGGATTCCTATTCCTTAACTAACCCTACAAGAAAACGTAACGAGGGTCTTAATACTGAAACCCTGGAGAACAAACATCAACGATTTGAAATTGAAATAATTTAACAAGAACATTACCTTAGTGCATCACTTAGAATTGGGAGGGTTAGGTTATGAAAACCCTAAGAGGGCTTTAAACCCACCATAGTATTGAACACATTACCCACGTACCTGTTAAAAGAAAACCTCAAACTCAGTAAGCATGAAGAAAGCGATGCCAATAAATTTTAAAGAGGAAAATAAATAAACAAACTCTGGTAAAACCCTCAAATTAAAGAAGAAAAACTCACCTGCGACCGTCGTGTCCACATGGACACCAAAACTAATAAGGTAGGTTTCACACCGGCTGTAGTGAAATCAATATGACAAGGTAGCCAAGGAATAATGTAGTGCAGCCAGAGTGATGCTCTGGATGCCAAAGAAAAACAAATGGAAACGATTAGTGAGTGAGAGGGTAGGGTCAGTGATTTGAAAACCCTAAACTTCAGTCATTAAATAATATCTCAGAGACCAATGGGTCAGTTAAAGAAAACCAGTAGTCTTGGTAATTAAAAATGATAGAAACAAAATCATCTCTTGCAAGTAAAAGTAGCAAGCTTATTAGTTCCCTAGTAGGAAATGGACCACTGTTTAATATACCTAGATGTAATGGAAATAATCCAGAGACATGAGAACAAGGTCTATAAAACTTATGCAATGATAGAGTCATCAAGAAAGTATAATGATACTAATGTATTAAAAACTGGAACGAACAGATATCATGGGGTTGTTTGATATTTATAAGAAGAAAATTATATTTTATAATTTTTTTTTTATTTTATAATTTTTTTTATTAATATCTTTTAAATTTTATATATCAATTTCATGTTAACAATACAATAAATTACCTATATCATTTATAACGAAAAATAAAAATATTGGAATTTTTTTAAATTTAATTTTTTTTATAAGTTTTTTTCTTAAATCTAAATTAGTTTGTTTTTCTTGATATAAAACAATGTTATTTAGTATAGATATTGAAATATTTATTTATCACTAACAATAAAATATTTTTTGTGTTATCAATGCATTTTTATTTTAATTAGTAGTGTTATCAATGCATTTTTATTTTAATTATTATATACTAACTAAACATACAATGTATTAGAATGAATTACATATTATGTAATATGAATTATATTATTTTTACATGGCATGTGCAAAAGGAATTGCATAAATCTTTCATATTAAAAAACCATTGTTTTCTTTATTTTCAATTAGTTTATCTCTATATAGAGTGGATGTAAAATTAGAATGTAAATTGAAGTAATTTATATATGGATGACACTATTTGTTTTACTATTACTAATTTTATATTTCAAATATTATTTTAATAATTTTATGGCAATAAGAATTCAAGATTTAATATCTAGTATTTTTTCTAGGCCACCAAGTTTAACTTTATGTGATGTGTTTTGGTCATATTTTGCTTACACAAGAGTATATTTGGACTCAAACACTAAAATCATATTTAATTCTTGCCTCTATCTTTATTTATACTTTCACCCTCATTCCTTTTGTTCACCATCTCATCTCATTTCATTCGTTCTGGAAATTTTTTGTTTTGTTTCAAAGCTAGTATTTTGCATTCACATTTTTCCCTTTTTGTACTATATTCTGTAACAGCCATAGACGATGATTGTGGCTCTAGAAACCCGTAGGTGACATCTGCACCATCACTAGGTAAAATACAATTGAATAATTGGCGGCTCTTTTGTTTTCCTAACTACATTTTGAAACAAAGAAATTAAATAAAAAATGTGTGAACAAAATCGAGTTACACTATAAAAAAATAATATAATAGTTTGTTACTAATTGTAAAATTGTTTGATGTGTGTCTTTTAAGGGCTGATAGTGTCGCTTCGAAGGGGTCAACATATGGATGAGACATGATGTTGGTTTTGCATATGGTGTGGTGAAAATGAGAATTTGTGGTGTTGCGATTAGTGTGGGGACAATGTGAATAGGTGCTGTGACGACCTCATCTATTTCTTTTGGATTCTCTGTCTCTCTCTCTCTCCATATATATATATATATATATATATACCTTCATTAAAAAAAATGCAACATAAACAATCATTCACTTTCTCAAATATATCTAAGAAAACACCAAGAGTTACACTGATAATTCCCACATAAAATCCACTAAAATTTCTAAATTATGGAAAGAGTATTTGAAAAAGATTAATTTCCAAATAGTCTTATGTAATTATCTAGAGAATCCATGGAAATATACTAAAGGCTTCCATGTTTATCCCATCCTTAGAACTACTTTTCGTAGATATCCCCCCGAGCTCTACTCCTCCCTGCTAAGAAAACAATTTAGGGTATTTTATTCAGCTTCACCTCCTTAACCCTTTAGTAGTGTCCTACTATTTTTTGGGGTCCAGGTCTAGTCTTTCTCTCTCACTAGGCTTTCTTTTCAAAATTGGTTGTCTTTATCTCTCATAGTCTTCTTTACACAAGTTCCACCTAGGTCTAGTCTTTCTCTCCCACTGGCCTTTTTTTTCAAAATTGGTTATCTTTATCTCCCATAGTCTTCTTTACACAAGTTCCACCCATGACATCTATCTCCAATCATGAAATTTTTGCCGGTTTTTCCTTGCAAATAGTTCAAATGAATGGGAAAAATGGGGATTTTTCTTCTTTTGTTCCTTTCCCCTTCTGAGGCATAACTAATTCCAATTATTTTCCTTGAATTGAGGAGTCTATTCTCACATGATAACCTTTAATATATTTTCAAAAATAATAACACAAAAACAATTTTTTTATTAATCAAATTAAATATTTACATTGTCACATCATGTCACCTGTCCCCTTTGAATTTTCAGTGACATGTTTAACATAAATTTCATAAAAAAAATTTTACTAGAGATCTTACGTATTTCATCTATTAAATTTAATTCCTGCAACTCTTGCCTTATCTCTATTTATTATTTCACCCCAACTCATTCTCTTCCCCAAACGTCACATTCATGCTTCATTTTCCCTTTGATATATATATATATATATATATATATATATGATTCACATTCTACACATTAAAATCTTAACATATGCCCCAATTATCATTGGAAGTAGAAACATATATCTATAGGACACTCTCTTTATAGAATTATTTTTGTTATAAATATTTTTTGAAATGTTACATTTCTTTTTGTGTGTGTGAAGCTCATCTTTCTATTACTAAAGTGAATTTTTACAAGTCATGGATATTTGTGTTATTGGTCTTCGTACTTGGAAACCAGACCAGTAACACATATTTAGTGTCTTGAAGTTAAAGTATCCTTGTTCAACATATTGACAGAGAAAAACCAAAATTTGCTCCAAAGAGCATAAGTGTACATGAGAGCATGGATATGATAGCTCTACTTTCCAGAGTGATTACAATTTAAGCAAGAAAAAATGAGGACAATTACAAAAGAGGATTAGGATACCTACAGACCTATAAAATATTTGAAGTAGACCACAACTATCGAGTTTAGTTGCGACAAATAACTAATGCTGCCATGATCAAGCAACAATCGCAAAAAACCTTCGCAACCTCATCTAGACTGCAATCGTAGAGAGTCATTTTTAGACCACTATCTTGCACCGAATCTGACAGAGTAGTAGTCATTGAGAGACTACCCCAACTAATAGAGTAACAAGTGGGCGCAAAGAAAAATAGAAGCGAAAAGCCTAGAAAATACCTCCTGAGAAAGTAAAGGTATGAATAGTATCCACAGTAGAAGAAAAGATGGTTGTGGTGGGATGCTTTCCAATTTGGAGCTACCAATAACCAACCAAGCAAAAATACCCTTCCTATTGTGAAGTAGATACCACAGGATCCTTGGATGGGAGAAGTCGTAATACCATAAAGAAATTAAAATCATCGGTTGATCGCATGGAGGATGGATAATGAACTATAAATCAAAATTATCATCGTAAGTCTGGGTTTCCAATTGAAGCTCCCCAATGTCGACCTAGGTGGATGAATGTTATCAAGCCAAGGGAGGAAAATGATTGAGAATCTCTAGGTTTGAGTATGCCAATGAAATCCAGAGTACAGGTCAACCATAAAAAGTTGGAGGATAATGAAGATAATGGGCAGGGTATCCATGTATCAAAAACCCAGATCTGTTAAGCATAATTGAAAGAGGTGAGAAATACAATATGCCACGCACCAAGTCTAGAGGCATGCCTAAAGAATTGTTCCAAGCAACCATGACGCCATAGCAATACTTCCCTAAGGGAAGCCATGTCAAGTAATCTTACATGTTTTTTCCATTTGTCAAGTTCTCTGTGATTCTCTAGGCTTGACTGGTGGCTTGAGGAGCCGTGATCGAGGTCCATCTAATTTTCTAAAGTCACCTAGGGATCACACCTGACCTCAGCCACACCAAACTTGATATGACTAGACTTTTTAGCATGTTTCATCCCCTAGCACAGGGCACAACCACCCCCCATGAGGTTTGATCTTGGGTTGCCTTGCTAACAAGGCCCATCCTCTACCACTTGTTTTAGTGGGACTTGAAGGTAATCTTACATGTTTATTTATCTTTGTGTGTATAATTATTTTTTGTTATTAATATTTAAAATGTTACATGTCAATTCCATATTAAAAAATAAATGAATTACAAATCTACCTAAAGAACCTATTAATAGAATACTAATTATATCTTATCTATAAATTCTATATATATATATATATATCATTTGTTTTCTATAATGTATACATAGTTGACATAAAAATATTTTATTAATAATTCACATTAGATATATATTAAAATGTTTGTACATACTTTGGAAGTAGAAAAGATATATCCATAGGACACTCTCTCTCTAAAAATTATTTTTGTTATTAATATTTAAAATGTTACATGTGAGCTTCACATTAAACTAGCATTTGCACCAAATGCTGCAAAGGAAACGTCGTAAGGCATAAATTGAGGAACAATAGCGACATATGAATGGGCATTGAAAGTAAGAATTTATAGAAAAGATTGAAAGCAAGGGTGGAAGATTGAGTTACAGTTGCAGCTCTATCCTTGAGTCTCCGAATATGGATATTTTGTAAATAAAAATAGTCTTATGTAGAGGTTATCCATTATCCATGTAGTTGCTATGGTTTATGCGAACATGTTATGGTGTAATATTTTAAGGTTTATTGTTTTTAATTTTAAAACAAGTTTGAAGGACACAAGATTGCAAAACATATGATATTTTTCTTCATTTATGCTATTTTTCCACATGCTACCTACTTATGGAAACAACTACTGCTAGGATGGCTGAAAATTTCAGAGCTGCAGTAGAGATCGAAATTCTAAATCTGGGGGTCGAAGTTGTGCTGCTGGAAGAGATTTTTCTGGGTTTGATTGGGACAAGGGAAGCACATCATCTAGAATGATTGGAATTGGTCTTTGAGGGTATAGGCACATCATCTAGAATGATTGGAATTAGTCTTGGAGGGTATAGGAACATCATTTAGAATGATTATAACTGGTCTTGGAGGGTATAGGTCTTGGTATAGAAGTCTTGGAATCTGTCAATTGAAGAATATATAAAAAGAGGAGATTTGTGGGTTTTTCTCTCAAGTGGAGAGATTTTGGCCTTGGCTTGCAACCTACATTTTGTGTCCTTGTTCTTCTTGTTTTGGTAGTTGTTTGATGATATACAAACATAATAATAAGTAATGAAGCTAATAAGTAAGAAAAAGTAAAAAGAGATCACAAGCAGTAATTTTTCATTGTTTAAGTTCCATTTTCACCTGTATATAAAATGGATTCAAGGTCTTCAAAATTTGGTTTTTTTAAACTACTTTATTTTTCTATAAGTAATATAAGATTATGTTATTACATATTTCCTATGGACATCTAAATTTTTACCACTTTTTCTTAGTATGATATTTTATAATACTTTTAATCAAACAAACAAGCAAATTCAAAGTAATATGCTTAGCATGTTCTCCCATTTGAAAAATATACAATTGGAGATTTGTATTTGCTTATCAAGTTCTCCCATGTGCAACTTTATTATTTATTTCCAAATATGATTGGATGTTTATCTTTGATCAATTTTTGCAACAACAAAAAACACATGGAACCAGCTAGATTTTTGTTATAAGATTAGTTGCATAACAATTAATAATATTTAATATAATATTAATAATTATGCCATTCAAATTAGTGTTAAATTCAAATTTAGTGTATTATCTGATAAAGATACTTTGAATGTTTAACATATATCATTTGGTGTATTCTTTGATAAAAATACATTAGAATAAATCTTAAAAAATCCAAATAACTATTTCTAAACTATGGAAATAACCAAACTAATTTAAGTAAATTTGTTATTTCTACATGTAACCTATAATGCGTATAGGAAGGTGTGAGTTAGACGCTTGTGTTCATATCGTGTCAGTAACATGATTTTAAAGAAAAGTGGAGTCTGTAATTCGTGTATATTGGCTGGCAAATCTGTATAAAGATCCTGTGAAAGGTTGGAGCAATATAGCCAGCAATAAGTTGTTGTACGTTGCGCACCGTCAAAGTAACTTTAACCAGTTTTTTAATCAGTTTTGTGTTGGCCTAGATTTTAACCAGTTTTTTACATTGAGAATGAGTTTGACAGCTGATTTTAAATTTAGAAAGCAGAAAAAAGATTACGAATTCATGACACGAAAAAAGAAAAATCATTACTCAATAAATAAGAGGTGAGTCTAAATAACACATCAAAATCAATAAAAATAAATAAATAAATAAATTTGTTTTTTATAATGTTAACCTTACACATTGTAATTTAATTTTTAGTCAAACAGTAAGAAATTAAAAGTCAAACACATATTAAATGCTAGCAAAGATAACAATAGAAAATGGAATATAAGTAATTATGATAAAATTAGCTAAATCATGCCAAATCTGTTAATAATTCACGGGTGTCAGCCAATTAAGAAGGTGTCAGCCAATTCCAAATAATAAAACATTTCATGACATTCACAACATATGTATGCTGAGAAGTGAGTCAAACAGACATTGCCCATTGTTCTTTTAAACCCACCCTGGAATGGGTCGATCACCTGGTATGTGGGGCTTCAGCAATTTCTGAAAATGATTTCACGGTACCCAAACCAGAACGCGATGAGAATTGAACTGGGGTAAATCCCAACGTAAAAGTACGCTAAATAAAATTGGGTAAAAGTATCCTACATAAAATTGTTAGAACATTAAATAAATTCAAATCTATTAGAACAATCATAACATAATACAGCGCAGTCCATTAACTAATTATTTGTCTAAATCAAGAATCTAATTATTTGTCTAAATCAAATACATCCTTACCGCAAATTTCGCGGTGCCCAAACCAGAACGCGATGAGAATCGAACTGGGGTAAATCCCAGCATAAAAGTATGCTAAATAAAATTGGGTAAAAGTATCCTACATAAAATTGTTAGAACATTAAATAAATTCAAATCTATCAGATCAATCATAACATAGTACAACACAATCCATTAACTAATTATTTGTCTAAATCAAATACATCCTTACCGCAAAAATTAAATTTGATTAATACTAATGAAAAAATTATACCCATCCTATAATCCAATGAACATTAACTGCTGCCACAGACATTAGGTCCCTTGGTCGCAAAAATTGGCTGTGCCCTGTAACCAGGAAAAGATTAATTTTTTAAATTATTAAGCCCCCAACAAAAAAGAAACCCAGGCTTCATAATTTTATGAAGCCTGGGTTTCTTTTTTTTTTTTGGGCTCTTCCCTTACAAATTTTGGAAAGCCCATTGCCTGCTCAAGGCCATTTTATTCTCTTGGCTGCTATTTTCTGATCGTAACCTCTCATGGGAGGTTCTTCAGCGGAAGGGATGGTCGGGTCCAAGCAGATGTGTTATGTGTCGACAAGCGCTGGAAATGAACGCCCACATGTTTTTCCAGTGCCCAGGAACTGCTCAAATCTGGTATGAACTTTCATTATCTCATGGTTTTGCTATGCAGGTCTTCGCTTCTGTGCAGGAGGGTTACAAGTGGTGGTCAGCTCAATGTCAAGAGTGGCAATCTTTATTTATCATTACCTGTTGGTGTCTCTGGAAGTGGAGAAATGCATGCATTTTTCAGGATTCCAAAGAACTAATCCTCTCCTCTCTCATTCACATATCGGCGATGCTAAATCCATCATGTTGATGTCTCTGTTCTTTATATGTCTTTTCCTTCTTCAAGTTTTCATGTCTTTCCACAGGTTTTCCCTCCATATTGGCCGTGGGTTTTTGGCTCTGTTTTGTTCCTGGCCATTTTTATATCTCAGGTTCCTTCTCGATGCGCATGTCTGAACGGGTTTAGACTCTCGGCTCCAGGATTGCAATGGCTCTGCAATTTATTGTATGCTCCATGCTTTTTTTCTGTCTTTATCATCTCTTTGTAACTTCATATGGATTTCCTTTTGGTCTTATTCGGCCCCTATGCCTCTTCATGGCCTGTACATTTCCTCTGAAATGTTATTGGATGGACATCACCTGCTATTGAGGCTCATATTAGCATACGCCTGCTATATTGGCTCATATGTACATCCTTATATTTTCTCAATATAAATATATTGGCTCATATGTACATCCTTATATTTTCTCAATATAAATACGCTGATTTTCACTCTGAAATTTTTTTTTTTATGACATTGTATAATTTATCTTTCTTCCTCTGAAAAAGAAAGATAAATTATACAATGTCATAAAAAAGATTATTGATGTAAACACCTTCCTCCCATGGAGGAATTATAATTCGGATCATAAATTCCGCCATGACAGAAGAAACAGTGTATTTCATCAGGGCCCAAATTTCATCAGAGCCCAAATTTCGCCATGACAGAGGAAACAGTCTTTTTCATCAGAGCCCAAAATTGCTGACCTAAAAGCTCAAACCCCATGGTGCCATTCATGGTTTTTCCTCTAAATGGTCCTTCATTGATCTCCAAATCGCCAGAGAGAATATCAGGCTCGCAGTCACAGTAACTGTGAAGGATGTTGTTGTTATTTTAAAACTCCCCATTGTTTTTTAAAGCCTGGAATGGCCGATCTCCTGGTATATGGCGCTTCAACGATTTTCAAAAATGACTCTACGTGCCCGAAATCACATGTTGGTAGACATTGATACAATTGTTGTACACCATTTTGAGGCAAGAAGTTTTCCCAACTCCCGCCATGCTGTATACTCCAACTATGCGAACTTGGGGTTCAGTAAGCCATTCCTGTACCTGTCTTTGAGCAGAATTTATGCCAGAACCATCAAACCCAGAGGTCGGCACATCTTGAAGCAATGCCTTTTGCGGTGCTGATTTGGCAATCTGCTGAGCATTAACAATTGCTGACAAATCGTCTCTAAGGTGTTGATAGAGGTTATCGAAACTTACCTTCCATTCTCGTATTTGCTTTGAGAGTCTCACCGGCTTGCACACGAGACATTCGAGATACCATTGCCATCCCGCGGATGGATGAAGTAGGCTCTGCGCTTCTGTAAGGGATCTTTGCAGCGCTTCCAAAACATCCTTCACAGTCTGCGAGGGAACTCTCTGTTGGTCCTGGAAGATGGTGCTGATATCCTGTACAAGTCTGTCCATACGCTTCAAATCAGCTTGTAGAATCTCACGGTTTTCCTCTTTCTGAATAACATCTTTCATAATTTGAATCACTGGATCGAAGACGACATTGCTGATTGTGGTGCTCGTAACTCCGATTAAAATTTCCATGGCTTTATAGCTTCCTTGATGTTCTTGCGGCAGGAGCAGAGTAGACTTTCTACAGGAGCAGAGCAGAGTAGACTTTCTTGATGTTCTTGCCGCAGGAGCAGAGAAAAGTTGGAACAAAGCTACTAGAGGCATACCACTCGGCAACCAATTTGTAACTATTCCCAAAGCATTTGTAGCTATTTTGATTGAATGGTTGAAGTTTCTATAATCGTCTAACATTTAATCGTAGGGCACACAAAGATGACAAGTAGGTAAAAAGAGTGGATTTAAGAGGTAATGCCTTATTGTTTAAAGATAAATAAATTACAAATTTTCCTAAAAATTTATTAATAGAATAATAATTATCTCTTTTTATATATAAAAATATGTATTAAATGTTTTTATTTCATATATATATGGTTTGTTTTTGTTTTTTTTATATAGTTTACGCTCAAATATTTTATTTATGATTCATATTTTACACATTAAAATATCAAAACATATCCCATGTCCCAATAATATTGGGAAATAGAAAACATATCTACATAGGACTCCCTCTATATAAATTTCTTTTTGTTATATATATATATATATATATGAATGAATTATAAATTTTCCTAAAAGAAATATATTAATGGAATAAGAGTTTTTTCTTTCTCTCCTTTTATTGTGTCGAGTGGTGCTCTACATCCTAATATGGGGTAGATCTCATGGACATATAATGTTTAACATTTAACATTTAATATTTTTAATTTAATGTCACACCTATTTAAAAATCATTTACGGACACTCAAAAAAGAGGTATGGTAAATAAATTAAAATATAAATAAACTAGAGGTATGGCAAATAAATAAAGTCTCTTTTTATACTTATTCCAGAGGTATGGTAATAAATAAAACCTATTTTTATATTTACTCCATTAACCACTTTATATTTACGAAAACATGAAACAAAGGTTTTATTTACGTAAACCTATTTTCCAAATACCATTTTAATACGGTGGAGAAAATACCATATTTATAAAAGAGGTATGGTAAATAAATAAAAATATATCAAATAGGATTAGAAATCAACATCTAAACTCCTAGATAAGGCCTAGATAAAAAAAACACCATGGGTCAAATATCATGGTGAACAAAAGAAGTATGATAAATAAATAAAAATATAAATAAACCATAGGTGTGATAAATAAATAATAACCTTGGTCACACATGACTGAAACCAACCTAGATCCATCTTAACTCTAAATCTATCAAGCTGTGAGTCAAATCTCTTGAGGTGCAAACCTTTCCTCAAGTTTTGCATTCAAAAAAGAAGTTTACATCTAAAAAGATTTAGTAATATATTTTTAATTATATTTATCCATTCTATAATCTATATTAAAAATATATAAATTACACATATCCTTATAATGAAAATGATATATATATATATATATATATATAATTTAAAGTACTTTGTTTTTATTTTTATTGATATAAAAATATCTTATTCAATACCAATATTGAAATATTTATTTATAGTTAACAATCAAATAATTTTCTGTTATTAATATATTTTTATTTGATCTATTAGATACTAATTAAACATATAATGAATTATCTAAAAATATATATTGTTTTTACATGGCACACTTTCACAAAAGATTTCATATCTCTTTCCTATAAAAAGAAAATATTTTTTTCTCCCGAATGGGATGTGAGGGGGTGTCAGAGGCAGTAGGCCTTGAGTTGACATAGTTAGTACCAAGGCTTTTATTACAACTGCCCCCCACATGCTTAAGGCAGGGGGTGTGGTATCCTTAGCCATGAATGGTTGGGATGTGGGTTGGGAAGGTGGCACAGGGAGGAATAAGGAAGGGTGGTAGAGATGGGAATGGTATTCGACATGCCGAGCAAGTCAATTCCGCAATGGAGAAGGAAGGATGTTTAGAGTGGAAGAGAGGAGGAGGACCTTCATTTGAGTGATAGCGACAGATTTCTGGTATGTAGTATGGTCTCGCCCTTGTTTAATTTCTATGCTCTGGTTAGGTTCCTGCAGCAGTTACATGCATTGGTGGGGGTTCCACTCGGGGGGAAGGGAGAGGCAAGGGGCCGTCCCAATGGGGCTTAGCACAGTCAAGGAGAAACCAGGGGAGGAAAGGGAGGACCATGGCCCAGCTCTGTGTTTCATTCATTTTGCTTTTAAGCCAAAGTTTAGGCAATGGTATGGACAATAAGGGGTCGAGCCAAGATACAGGCCCCTACCTGTTTGCTCAGACTCGGGGTATTAGGGATAGCGGGCACGTCATGTCGTGGGGACCGAGTGATGCCGAGAGAGGTAAGCAAGAGCCTCAGGCACGGGGACAGGACACTAGCAAAGCCAACAATTCGCTGAGAAAACCTTAGCATTTGCCTATGCCTAGTAGAAAGAGCATAGCTAGGGACCCTGGGTGGCATAAGTGACAGAGGGGAAAGCACACCCTTGGTAGGAAACTGCTAGCTGAGGGAGGGGCATGCAGGTATGACAAGAATTGCAAAGTTTGGTTCCAAATGGGCTTAAAAGCCTGGCTCCAACTACAGGGGGGTGACCAGCAACGACACCATGGTAAGGGTGAGTGGCATAGTGAAGAGACTGGGGACCCGAGCTATGAACCCAATTCCCCTAGCCACTTATGGTCACAGGGATACCTTAACCCATCGCAGGCTAGGCAGGGCAGAGAAGCACGACATGACCATTCGTGAAGGGTTGATGTGAATGGCATGAGGAATCTAATGGTGTTTGAATGTCTACTAGGCATCAAGGAATAGGGCATGGCTCCAGTAAAACAAGGACATGGTCGTGGAAGCAAGGGCTCCCCCCCCGGGGTAGCTAAGAGACCCAACCCGATGAAAGGTCGTAGGGGCCGCAAGCTTGCTGAGCACAACATAGAAAAGGTAGTCGTGGCATACAAGGACGAAACTAATGAAGGTATCCAAAATTTGATCTAGGACTGGGAAGTCGAGATAAAACAGGAAAGGGAACTGGACGACGAGATAAAAGTCTGGAGGACGATGGTTCCTGACCTAGGGAATACATGAGGTAGAATTACGTAGTTCAAACACACCCTGCACCTGTACTTCTTGATGAAAATTCTTCTTGGTATATCAATGGAAAAAATTTCTGTGGGGATGGTAGTCACACTACAGGGGTTGCCCAATTACAAAAAATATATGGAGAAAATCCTATTTTAGTTGCATAAACAGTATATCAGGATGGATCGTATCGACCGTCACATCCCTTGCATTGTAGAGCTGTATGGAATGCCAGAGGAAACTGCTGAGATCTTGCCCCTGTTGCCTTAGACTTTGAGGAGAAGAATGTCAAGAAGGATTAGTTCCTCTATGCTTAGTTTTTGTTTATGCAGATAGCATTTAAATTTCCTATTGTTTATGTCAGATGCTATATAGTATTTGGACATGAGACTGAGACTTACCTAGCCTTGTTAGAAAGACTGAAGCAATTTTGTTTTTGGATGGTGTATAATGCTGACTGGTGGCCAACAGACTCAGTTTCCCCTCGGGGCAAGTTGAGGCCACCTCGTAAAACTATGTGGTGTAAATTTGCCTTATATATATAATAGAAAATGGATGGTCCTACCAAGCATTACATATATATATATATATATATATATATATATATATATATATATATATATATATATTCAATTACTTTGTCTCTACATAAATATTCTTTATAAAACATAAAATAAATGTAAAATTAAGTTATTTTATTTATACGGAATATTGATTTTTCTTATTATTACTTTATTTGAAATATTTATTTTATTTTATTTTAAATGTGAAAACATCTCTCTCAACAAAAACCTACAACACCTATTACAACACAAATTCAAGATTTAATATCTAGTATTTTATCTTTTCTGGTTAAGCGACAATAGATTTGGACTAGTGCATTAATGACATTTAATTCTTTCTTCTATTTCTCTTTATTTATAGTTTTATCTCCCCTCCTTTTCACCATCTCATCTCATCTCATCTCATCTTATCTATAAAAAATTGGATTTTATTTTGAATAGAGGCAACATATTTGGAAAATACTTCCTTAGTCAGTAAAGCTATGAATAATATCCATAGTAGAAGAAAAGTTGGATGTGTTGGGATGCTTTCCAATTTGGAGTTTCCAATAACCAACCAAGCAAAACCACCCTTCCAATTGTGAAATAAAAACCATGCGATCCTTGGATGGGAGAAGTCGGAAAACCATGAAGAAATTAAAATCGTCGGTTCAACAAGAAGATGCAGAATGATGACCTGGAAAGCCAAATTGTCATCGTAAGTCTAGGTGGCCACTAAATATCCACATTGTCAACCTTGGTGGATGAATATTATCGAACCAAGTGATGAAAATGATGGAGAATCTCTCTAGTTTTGGCTATATCAATGCAATCCAGAGTATGGGCCAGCCATCGGAACGGAGGACATAATGAAGATAATGGGAATGGTAGCCATGTCTTAGAAACGAGCATAATTGATAGAGGTGAAAAGTACAATATGTTAAGCACCAAGTTTAGAGGTTGGCCTAAAGGATTGTGCCAAGAAAACATTATGCAACCATTGAGAATAATTGACAGAGGTGGAAAATACAATACTCGAGGCACCAAGTCTAGAGGTGGGCCTAAAGGATTGTGCCAAGCAACCATGATGCCATAGAAGTACTACCTTGAGGGAAGCCATGTAAGGTGAGCTTATATGTTGTGTGTGATCCTCTAGACATTACTTGTGCCTTCAGGAGCCACAACCCAAGGCCAGAAGTGGGCCTAAAGGATTGTACCAAGAAACCATGACACTAATGGGTCTCTAAACGAGACATAAATTAAGGCCCGTGCCTCTAAATTAAAACATAAATTAAGGCCTACGACCATCCTTCAGCACATTAAACCTTTATTTTTGCATTAAATAATTTATTTTTAACTTTAATATATTCATTACGAAGGTTTATGAATAATTGAATATGTGTGCCTAATATTTTTTACTTTTGTGGAATATTATGAGAATATTGGGCAGATTATGAAGATGTGGAGGAGGAGATATTTTAGGGACTTGTTCCCTACTACTAGAGGATCAATAATAAATAATAAATAATAAATCAACAAGATATTATGGAATTACGACACAGATTGTGGAACTCCAATGATTGAGAAAATCTAGGAATGTGTTCCACTAATCAAGGGAACAGATCCATTAATCAAGGGATTTTGGTGGGGAAAGCTTCCTCCATTCATGGGGAATGATCCCTAATCATTTTGTATAAGTACCAAGTCAAATTTCCCTCTAGATATAGATTTTCATTAGTGTTTTTGTGAAGAGAACTCGTATTTTTGTAGCTCCATTGTATTTTCTTGTAGGGATGTAATTCTGTTGATTAAAATAATGAAGATTGGTGTCATTTTCAGCTTCTAAACCTTTTTCTCCTGCACAAGTCTCTGATTTTCCTTGGGCTTGGCCATCCCAAGAACCTCATAGCCCTTTTGTATCATTTTCTTTCTTTCTTTTCACTTCTTATTCACATACATCTCTAACTTTTATTTCTTTCTATTTCTGCATTTAGTATTAATGATTTCTTGTTGTAGGATTGAGTTAAATGGTTGATGTAAGCTCTTTTGCAGGATCACAAGCACTATTTCATCCTTGGAAAAGCTTTGGAAGTTCATAGTAATCATTGAGCTACTTGGATTAGTCTTCTTATTCCCAAATCTAGATTGTTGGACCTCCGTTTTAGCAAAGAACAATAAATTTATGTTAATTTTTAGAGCATGCTAAAAAGCTTCAATTGAGTTGGTTCCAATTTAATTAGATCGCAAAAACATTCTGGTTCATAACAAAAATTACCACATTGCATTTGCACTTGATTTGGTTAGACATTTTTTAGATTTACTAGCTCACTAGTTCTCGAATTTCTATATTTTCGACTAGTAATGTTTTTTATTTTTCTGCATGGGTTACATAGGTCTTTTTGAGTGATTCCACTTGGAATAGGGACCTAAGACATCTTAGTTAATAAAAAAATTTGTCCCGTCCAATTTGGATTTGATTTTCTTGGTTATTAAACCTTCACCAATTTCATCATTTCACAAGGAAACTTCTCCAAGCTTTTTGAACAAATCCATCCATCTCCCAACTTTGGTTTTGAGTTCTGAAGTGGTCCAAGGCACTCCCTTGCCTCATTCCATCCACCAACCACCTTCCCTAATATTTCCATCACCTTCAAAATCCATCATTTTTCTCTCGGCTATATCCTATAGGTTTTTTATACATCCTATAGGTTTTCCTGTAGTGGTCTATTTTGAGGCCGAATTGAGGGAAAACCTCCAGGAAGCCACACAAGGTCACCTAAGGGTCTCCAAAGCCTTCCAACCATCCTCCATCATCTCCAAGCCACCTTCCACATCATCAAAAGAGATTAGCTTCCACACTCTCACATGAAAAAAGACAAAAAGAAAAATAGATTTATTTTATTCATTTACATGCATAGCAGTAGAAGGTTTTATGGTTTGAATTTACATGCTTAGGACAATAGGATTGCATACATATTAACTTAACATTATTTTGAAGCAAAACCTCTTAGGAGTTAGTTAGAAAATGGTGTGTTTTAGCATTTGATTTCAATCTCTTTCCTTGTACTTTCTTTCTTGCAATAGGTTAAAGTTCCATTTCGAACATTTCATTTTCTACAATTAGTTTAGGATTTGGCTTCAGTACATGCACTCCATTACATCATGATAGCAAAGGAAGGACACATTGTATGCTGCTCATATAGTGCTGATACCTCTTAAGTTTGTACGAACCTTGGGTTGATAATTAAAGTCGGTAGCCTTAGGAGTTGCAACATTCATGTTGCAATACTGAGGCACATCACCATCCACTTTTGCAGGTAGAAGAAGAAGATGGCAAAGAATGTAGAAGAAATGGATGGAGATGATGACAATGAGGAATATCCTCTTAGATTTCCCATTCAAGATACTGATATCAATGTTCACATGAAGAACATCCCTCCATCTTTTCTTCCAAAATTTCATGGTCTAAGGTTAGAGGATCGGGAAATATTTCTCTTTCAATTTGAGTTTGTTTGTAGATCTTATGGTTACTTATTGAACACTCAAAAATTGAGATTTCTGGCAACGTTGAAGGATAGAGCTCTTAAATGGTTCATCAGTTTAGGGAATAATTCAATAAGATCATGGAATGAGATGCAAAAGATATTTTTAGAAAAATATAAAGATCATAATCTTAAAGAAGAAATATTTAGAATGAATCAAAGAGATTATGAGAGTCTAGAGGATCTAATAGAGAGGTTCATGTACAATGTTAAAAGGGGAAAACTACATCATTTAGGATCCGACAAAATAAAAACCCTCTTACTTAGAACAATTAGGGATGAGTTGATTGATCTCCTTGATCTCACGAGTAGAGGTGATGTATACCAACTATCATTTTATGAAATTTGTGAAACATGCAAACACATATCAAGAGGAAAAGCAAGAGTAGTTAAATCAGCATCAAGATTGGTAAGTCAAGCTAAACTTGGAAATTTGTTTGATGACTTTAAAACAGAAATTCTTAGCAATCTAAAAAAACAAGTAGAAATGTTAAGAATTCAAGATGAAGGAAAAGAAAATGTTGATATTTGTGTTGCAGAATCACATGATGTTAAACATTGTCCATCATTACCAAGGTTGAAGGAATTTCACCAAGAAGACAATGGAGTAAGTCAATTGCCAATGCAGCAAATTTATGTAGCTCCAAGAGGACCATGGAAGCCTATTCAACCTGATATTATGCAAGAGCCTAATTCACAATTACAAGCTTATGCACATCCACCTCAAAGTAATTGGAACACACCCTTTCCTTGGAAATATTGGCCATCCCAACCTCGTATCCAAACATGGCAACAAGGTTGGAAAGGGACGTATGGGAGCCATCCAAAATATCCTCAATATTTTCCTCAATATCCTCCATACCCAACACCATGATATCCCTATCATTCATCTCCTTCATAACCACAACCCCATCCACATCCATCTGAAATATACACTCGCACTCAATTACATGTACCACCATTTCCAAACCCACACATTGAAATAGCTCAGCCCACTTACAATGCTGAGGTACAACAATTTCAAACATATCCTCTTAAGCTCAATGGTATTCACCATAGATTAGGAAGAGTATTGCAAAAATGAGATTCTCTTGATATCATTAAAGGACTACATCTAGAGAAAGGAGATTTAAAACAGAAGATCAAATAATCATATGGGATGCACTTGATGAAGAAATGATAACAAAATCAGAGATTGAAAAAGCTCTCTCATGGTTATCATCAAGTCCTCCATGTGCTCAAGATAACGATCAACAAAATGAGGAAGATTTGAAGGTCATGGAAGAAGAATACATCCGACATGATCCAAATCAACAATTGAACAAGGGGCATCACAACTATATTGAAATATGGTTCCAGACAATCATTAAGGTAGTGCATCACTCTCTTCTTCAACTATGCTTGATCCTTTCAAAGTCAAATCATTTGTTCTCTGAAATCCAAGTACATGTCAATGTTGGCATTATGATGTATGTATTGCACTTGATAGCAACCCGCTTGTAGTAAAACAAATCTCTTGTATATGGTGACTAGATGAATCTACATAAGAGATATCAGATGTGACAAAATACATGACAGAAGTGTTTACAAATGTGATGAAATGCAGGGCAGCTTCAAGGAATCAGTTCAGAAAGCAACTCACTCAGATAACAGATCACAGTACTACAGGTTAACAACACAGAATTACACATCAGATTACACAATGAAGAAAGATAGGTATATGCAGTTTCACCATTGACCAAGCCGCGTATACACGCGGGTTCATTGTATACAAGTCACGTATACGTACACACACACTTTCACAAAAGGAAAAGCACGTATACCTTGGAAAACTAAATGTTTGGTCTGAAGTATTTGGTCCATGGTATTGGTCCAAGGTATTGGGTCCGAGATATTGACCCCAGGTATTTGGTCCAAGGTATTGGTCCTAAGTGGTTTTGGACCAACCATGGGCTACAATAAATGAAGAGCATATATCAAAATCGGAGAGAGAGAAATCTCCCTCATGGTTACCATCAAATCCTCCATGTATTCAAGAGATCAATCAACAAAAAGAGGAAGAATTGAAGGTCATGGTAGAAGAAGACATACAAGATGATCTAAATCAGAAACTGGACCAGGGATATCACAACTACATTGAAATATGGTTCCAGACAGTCACGAAGTTGCAGCATCACTCTCTTCTTCAACTATGCTTGATCCTTTCAAAATCAAATCATTTGGTCTCTAAAATCCAGGTACATGTCAAAGCATACATTTCAAGCCTCCACATCATTTTGTCTGTCATCTTGATATGCACATGGCTCCATTGGAAGTATTATTATAGTTGGAATCGATTTTTTTTCATGTAGGGTAGGGTAGAAAATAAAAAAAAAACATTAAATTAAAAAATAATATATATATATATATATATATATATATATATATATATATATATATATATATATATATTGTGAAAATCTCCTTGGAGGCGCCTCAAATTGGCTCATTGATTGAAAATCTCCATGAGGCAGTCAATGAGTTGAAAAAAAAGAAAAAGAAAAAAAGAGAAAAAAGAAAATATCCTAGGTGAAAACCTCCTTTGAGGCGCCTAGGCAGACCTACTAGTTGAAAACCTCATTGAGGCGGCTAGTAGGCCTAGGAGAAAAAAAAAGAGAAAAAAGAAAAGATCCTAGGTGAAAACCTCCTCTGAGGCACCTAGGCAAACCTACTAGTTGAAAACCTCATTGAGGCGGCTAGTAGGCCTAGGAGAAAAAAAAAAGAGAAAAAATAAAAAATCTTTGCTCCATGTGTCTCTTTGATGAACGTAGGTTCTTTCCAACATCTACAATGAACAAAAACAAGTTGTCACCAAAGAAAGAAAAAATTGGTCAAGCCTAGTCAAAAGAAGTCAAATTTTGACTTTCTCCTCCTTCGATAAAATGCTAAACAAGGCCAAGTCCATGCCTATCCATCACCCTCATCTATTTCCACCATCCACTCATCATTTCCAAGCTTCTACCACTCATTTTACTTGTTGTCCTAAAAAACTACAGGATGCTCTATTTTTCCTACAGGATACAAAAATACATAGAGCAGAAATTTGTTTTTGCCATAACTTGAAAACCATGCATCCATTTGCCAAGCTGTTTCAAGGGGAGATGCATATGGATGATGGTAACATGCTCAAACAATTTCAGCAAATTCCAGTGTACGGTTTCCAAGAAATTGACCTTCATCAACTTCAGCCATTTTTGTATTTTCTCAATATCCATGCATCCATTAAAAAAGTTGTTTCATGGGGAGATGAATATGGATGGTGGTAACATGCCCAAGAAATTTCAACAAATTCTAGAGCACAATTTCCAAGAAATCAGCCTCCATCACCTTTAGCCATTTTTATTTTTTCTTGATATTCGTGCATCCATTGAAAAAAATTTGATATGGGGAGGTGCATAATGATGATGGAAACATGCTCGAAAAGTTTCAGCTCAATCTAGTCTATCGTTTGGGAGATATAGACAAAACAAGTCATTGTCCTGTAAACCTACAGGATACAGAACAACACCTACAGGATTCGCAGTGAGCAGTTTTAAAGGAGATCCAGAGGTCAAAGAAGCTCCTCCAGAGATTAGTAGCAGCATCAAGATCATCAGCATCACCATCCAACACCTGCACATCAACATCAACTCAACAGCAGCATGCATGTCTCTCCAACAACTATCAGGTAGGTACATGTTGTTATAGACATTTTTGTGCCTTACAGCATTGAGCATGAAATGTCCATAATCCAAGGGATCCAAAGTCCCTAAACATGTTGTTCCTACCCCTAGAGGAACAAGGCTAACAAACCACAGAAATTCACAGAAGTTCTCCACCAGAAACTGCTCAAAAACAAGTCAATTCAGGATCAATTCAGAGGCTCCACTAGCTGTTTGCGCTGAAATGTAGAGATTGCACTAGCTAGGTGCATTGCAACGCAGGTAGAAGCACTACCAGGGTGCACTGAGCGGGAAGTGACAAATGGAAAGTTCATTCAACGAGGTGGAAAGACCCTAGAAGCTTCCAGAATCTTCTCCAATGACACTTGCCTCAAGGAATTCGACTAGTGATGAGTAAGAGGCTCTTAGTCTCCAAGTGGAAGCAAGAACTAACAGAGGGAGAGGACACTAGTCAGATCTCAAAATGACTCATCCTCTCTGCAAACATATATATATGGATCTCTCCTCCATGAGATCTAGAGGCTGGAATTTTGTTATTGCAAAGAATTGCTGTTGGTTTGAGATTGGAATCATTGGGTGCTTAATGCTTTGAAGGAAGGTGAAGATAGGAATTTCATTTGCTGGGAAGGAGATGCTGGATTGGAGCCCTCTGGGTTGTATCTCTTCCTGAACCTTGTTATTCATCAATAAAGCTATCTTGGTTTCTCCTATATACTGATGTATCTTTGATGTATGATTGCATTAGTATGTTTAGTTTATTTCTAATCCTGAACTAGTTATGAATATGAATCTATGTCTTTGTGTAGCATTCTCTTCTTGTGATCTTGCAAGGACCTGTTGAAGCTGGGCGAGCGAGAAGGCAAGTAACTGGGAACTCTCAAAGAGAAGAGAAACTGGATCGAGGGACAAACGGAAGACACTGGTTAGTCCATCCATCTCTCTTCATTCTTAATTCATAAAGGAAGAATGCTAGAATAGCTGTTTCTGTTTGTTGCTAAGGCACTGTCACACCTTAGGTGGATAGGATCGTCATGCATAGGCATTTTTCCCCACAAAAAATTGGAGACTCCGCTGGGGAGATCTGTTTAATCATTTTATTTGTGTCTCTATCATTGTTTGTTTCATAGACTCAACAGCAACAATCGAACTGCATCTGCTATTCTCATATGCAAAGTAGACAACTGCTGCTTTGATCCAATCACTGGATTTGTCTATGATCTGAACAATGAACTCACAAATAATTTGATGATCCTTTGTGATAGATCTTAGCCCTCCCTCAAAGCATCCCTTTGATTGTACCTTGCTTGTTGCTTTGATTTGGCCTGAAACTGTAGATTAAATAGCAAACTGTGACCCAGAACCCAGTGAGGAACTCTCGTTTCTCCTTCACTGCAGACTCTGTGAAGAGGTTCTGCATTTCAACGCAGGTCCCGTGAAGGCTACCTGCGCTGAATGTCAAAACCTCTGTGTTAGGGGTGCGCTGATCCAGTTAGGCCTTGTGCAGCTGGGGTTCTCTGCTCTGTTTTGCCTTGTTTTGATATCTGATTTTTGCAGCCTGTAACCAGCATAGGTACCTGTCTGATAACTCCTTTTCTCTGCTTAAATTCCGCCTCCTTTTGTACAAAAATACTGTGAGTGTTTTTATGTGTTTGTGGCGTCATTTATAGTTTTCCTTTGCAAGACTGAAATAGTCGTCCTGTAGCCCTTGATTCAGATCTGTTGATTGTGATCTTAGGAGAGAGTTCATTGGCTGTTTACAGTTGGTTATACATTCATTTTTGCTTTTGGTTTGAGTTTGTCTCTTTTGAGTGTCAAAACAAGTATTCATTTCGAAAATCGTTAAGTGTTGTAATCTCTTCTACCCTTTCTGATTTCGAAAAAGTAAATTTGTTTGTATTTGTCATTTAAAAGAAAATTCAAAGTTGTACAAAAAGCTTTCTTTTTAGGCATCAATATTAAGAAAGCGGAAAACAAACACCTGCATTGTGCATTTGCATCTTGATAGTTTTCATGCTTGATTTAGGAAAAGTGCATTAGAGTGTGCTGATTGCTCTTTGAGAAAAGATGGTGTCTTTCTTTTCCCTTTGTAGCTAGGATTTTCATTGTTGAAAAGATATAAAAGCTTGCTTATCATCTTTAGACTACATTTAGGAATTGTATCATACATCTCGTGGTGAACCTCAAAAGGCAAACTTCTAAAAATATCAACCTAAAATAAATTGAATGAAATTAACAACGCTTTGTAACTTAACGCGCAACATAGAGGTCTAGGCTAGAGACGTGTTCCGGCGTCGTAAAGCCTGGTGACTGTCGATCTCGCTGATGGTGGGTGATTCCTCCTGAGGGACGATAGTGCCAGTACGGATTGTGCTCCCACGTACCGTCGAGTATATATTGGGAGACCCCTATAGGCGTAAAACCTTTATCCTTAGGAAGCCGTGTCGGCCACCCTACTGATCGCAATGCACTGAACACAACATTCAGGAAGATCGACCGCCCGTACCTTAAAAAGTATTCTGCGGTTTTGCGAAAAGTTTGGCACACCCTCTACCTAGAACTCCAGAGCAGTTCCTTTTGGCCTTTTTCAGACTCTATAACGGAAAAAGTCCATCCGAGCATTTGTCACTTCGGGCTCGTTAAAACATCGAAGGAGACTAGAGTCATCTTTAGCTTTTTCTCGACTCTTTAAAATTGAAAAAGCAAGTTGTGTCTAAAGCGTCTAAAAAATTCATTTAATTCGGAAACACACTTTCCCCTTTTGTATTTTGGTTGATCGAGTAATCCGAAATCGTGGAAGAAAGTCAATTGAAACCCCGTCGTTCGCGGAGACTTACGAGTCAACCGTCTTTGTCTCCGGAATCGAAAACAGTACGGACAAAGCGAACTCGTTTAACCGGTTCGAAATCTCCTATCAAAGTTAGAACAAGTGTTCCAACAACATCTGAGATTCCGGTTACTCCAAACATTTCTGGAAACCCTGCCTCTACAGAAGAAGTTCAACAGCCACAGAGGGACAGTGATACTGATCCTAGTCTGAGAATAAACACTTGTGTTACTGAACCAGTTCCATCTGTAACCGGTTCAGAGAGTCTTGTTCTTCAAACATCTGTCGTTGTTGATTCAACCCCTTCTTCGGCATCAGAAATATTTTACGGACCTGATGGTCTCCCCCTTCCACCTGGTTTGATTGCGATAGAGGAAATTGTAGAAGATCCCCAAGCAAGCACTCCAACACATTTTGGAGTCGGGGTCACTCTATTTCCTTCGACATCAGAAGTTAGTCTACCACCAGTGGAAGTTCCTGTAGAATCGCTAGGTAATCTCTTGGATAAACTCAAAATGTCTGAACAACCGTCAACATCTAGGACTGTGTCGAATAACACAGCGACAACAGAACTCCCTGCCGTCACTCCGATAATGTTTTCCGGCATACCATCTGTCCCGACTAGCTCACAACCGCTAGAAGGAGTCCACCCAGGGACTATTTCGACAGTGTGGTCCGTTCCAGTTTGTTCCTTCGGAATAATATCCGGCAACTCTTATGTTGAAACTCGCTAGATTGATCCATCTAGAGGTCAATTTGGGCAATCCAGTCCCCAAGGACAAACAATCCCCTTGAGTTCCAGATTTCCACCGTATGGGGGGCAGTATGCCCTTTCATTACCCCCTCCAGGAGGATATCCATACGGGAGTTCACAATAGTATTCAGGTTATACCGGAATTACATCAAGTGGTTGGGTACCTATGCTACCTCAACAACCAAGGGTTGTGTATTCTATGCAACAATGTGTACCTATGTCGAACATCCCGACCACACCGGCTATTGTGACAGTGTCGCAGGTTCAAACGTTGCCTGTTGTATGTCAACCTCAGATTTCTCAGGTTGTAATGCAACAACCCCTTGACCCTGTGACTCAACCACAATCGCCTACTGGTGGGGCGACACAGGTCCAAACGGGTACAATTACCCCACACCTTGGTCCAACGGTTAGTATAGTGCAACAGAACATGGCTTCGCAACCATGGTTGGTGCAATACCAACAACCACAATTCCAACAAGTGTACCAAGGTTCTGAGCAGCAGATCTTTGCGAACAGTGGACAACCGTACATTCAAAATGGTCAAAATCAACCACTTTATGGTGGTCATCTCCACCAACCGTATCAGTCATACCAACATCAATTACATTATGCTGGTATGCAAAGGCCAACTGCTCAGGCGATCCCATCGTATCCTGGGTATGCTTCACCTAACCTGAATCAACAGTTACCATTTGTGGCAACTTTAGAGTTACTCGATTTACACCGGTTAACAAATGATCCAATTTCTTACGCCCTTTGGTGGCCAGGGATTCCTCACAAACTTCCTTCAGACATTCCTAAATTTAATGGAAATCCAGGTGAGGACCCATCGAATCATGTGATGACATTTCATCTATGGTGTTCATCAAACACCCTGAACGATGATTCGATAAGGCTTCGCCTTTTTCAGAGGACGTTAACGGGTCCAGCGGCAAAATGGTATATTGAATTGCCTAGAGCCTCGTTCGAAAATTTCAGCACCTTAGCCACGACATTCTTAACCCATTTTCAATTACCGATAAGGTACGAAACGGGAACGGAAATCTTAACCAACTTCAAGCAGACAACAGCCACTCACATATCTGATCATATACATGAGTGGTGACGTTGTCGTAGGATGGTAAAAATGTACGTTCCCGGTCAACTATTAGCTGAATGGTTTATCAAATCCTTACTTCCTACAATCACAGAAGAAGTGGCAAAGGGGGGAGTCGTAACGGAAGAGCAAGTCATCGCTCGTGCGCAATATCTGGACTTGGTCTATACTCAGTCTGGCACGCTCTACGACAAAATACCTGCCGCCCCTAGACCGGAATTCTCAATTCCTCCTCCTCCTAAATCAAACAATGACTCTCATGCCATCGATGGCGTGATTGGCACGATAGACACGAAATCGACAAAGGCTACATCTAAAAGGGCCCGTAAGATTTCCAGTCAAAATGCAAATGAGGAACTTCTTGCCTCGGAAGTAAATGCCGCGTCGACTGACAAGGGCAAACAACTGAAGCAACCAGGGGGCAAGAAGAAAAAGAAAGGGAGAAAAAGGAAACCCCCTGCGGGGTGTCATATATGCGATGAAGATCATTGGACGAGAGATTGTCCACATATAGCTGAAGTTAAGAAACTCTTTAAGAGTTCAAAAATCTCAGCAGTATTGACTGATCCGTTTCCAAGCCCGGGTACCGAACTGGTTGCTAATCAAAATACTTCCTGATCCCAAGTGCTTATGTTGTCTATCTCAAAGCAGCAAAATGATGCTTTGACAAGGAATAAAGATTACGAGAATCCACAACTGTCGAATAACAAGGCTAATGAACAACCTAGTAGTTCGACGACAACTTTGACCGAAGTTGTGCCACCCATCATTCCTGAACCAATGATAAAGTCGCCAAAGGGAGGAGTACACAAATCGACATTTAATCCTCGTGCCAAAGTAGCACAAAATTATAATATAGTAGAGGACCTGGCCCAATCGCCGTTCGCTATGTCGACACTTGAGGTACCGCAAAATTGCCTCTCCCAAGAGCAAGATTTATTATCAGCAATAGGTGGGATTGGCCCAAGGGATTCCAATCTTGTGGCCTTTGATCATAAAGGATATGACCCTCAGTTACTAGCTCAACTAGCTTTCCTTATTCAAGTGAAAGCCCTCAACAAAACTGTTCATCGAACAATTATTGATGAGGGGGCATCTACGTGTATTATGTCGATGAGTTGCTGGAAGAATTTAGGCTCACCACCCTTGTCGAGATCGTCAACGACGTTAAAAGCATTTGATGGACGATCATACACTCCATATGGGATTTTAAGTAACTTGCAAGTTGAACTAGGGGGCAAAACAGTAGGAATTGATGTTGAAGTAATTGATGGAAACCTCGATTACAACATCCTACTGGGAAGGCCCTGGATATATGCCATGGCCGCAGTTGTGTCGACCTACTTCAGGAAGATTACATTTCCCTTTCAAGGAGGAATTACAGTCGTCGACCAACAAACTTTCCTCCCCGACAGTTCACAAGTTACGGGAAGCATTCCAATGATCCATGGAAGCAATCATTCGCTTCAAAATATTAGAGTAGGTCCCCTAAAAGACCCTGCCTTAATGGGTACTTTTTCCCTACCGCCTGCAAGTAATCTGGCAGAAGTGGCCACAGTGGAAACCTACAATATGAAATCTTCTATATATAATGGATTCGGAAGATTCCTAAACATTTTGTCAGCGTGGATCATCACCCTAATAGAAATACTGTAAATATAGTGGGCTCTGAGGACGGTTCTAATCTCGTGTCAACCTCATTAAAAAATCAAACAAGGAGTCATGAGGATAGTGCTTTTACTGTGTCAACCTC
This sequence comes from Pinus tabuliformis, assembly GCA_031772625.1. Lineage (NCBI taxonomy): Eukaryota > Viridiplantae > Streptophyta > Pinopsida > Pinales > Pinaceae > Pinus > Pinus tabuliformis. The sequence continues at coordinate 332,446,774 of CM062804.1, read as the reverse complement.
ATTAAAAATTGAAACAATCTCCTTTCCAAATCTCAAAGGTAAACCTTCATTCCAACCACCAAGTTGAATGCAATGAAGCTTGGGGGGCATGCACCTCGATTTGCGTTGTTATGCTGGGGGCATGCAAACTTATCATCGAGCAGTTTTAGCACACAGTTCATGCTCGTTAAAAAATAAACCCAAGATCCGAGCAGTTTTAGCGCATAGTTTATGCTCGTTAAAAAATAAACAGAAGATTGAGCAGTGTTTTTCCGCGTTTAAGCTCGTTAAAAAATGAACTATTCCGGTAAATAACCACCGTGAATGTAATATCATCAGCCATTAAAGCCTTGGTCGTGTTTGCCCATCACCTCCACTTTTCCATTGGCCGATCATTCACCTCCATATGATTGTTTACCCATTTTGAGGAATAGCTGCGAAGAGTGATTTCACTAGCCATCCTTGTGACACTGCCGTGATTGGAAAATTCCAACTTGTACCTGGAATCAGCTGCTAACCCGTTTTATCACTCGTTCCTCAAAAGACGAGTCTTCTTTAAGCTCTTTTCATCTGACTCGTAAAATATGAAAAGATTGCCGATTTTTGGCCTTCCAGCTCGTTAAAGCGACCGAAAGTGCTATCCCTCCTCTAGATTTTAATCTTTTTGGACCTGAGGGATTATTGCACAAAAAGATCGAGCGCTTGTTTTGTTCGGCTCGTTAAAACTATCGAAAACTCATCCCTTCTGTATTGTTTTATACTTTTTCGGACTTAAGGGATTAGATGACGAAAAAGGACTTTCGGAGTTGACTTTATGTACCTTTTCAGACTCTCTAAAAATGAAAAGGACCGAGTTATCTTTGTTGTTAGACTCATTAAAAACATTAAATAGCGACAAACTTGTCTTTAGACGAGAACGAGTTTCACTATCGCTAGGCTCGTTAAAACATAGCGATGGGCTTGCCCGAAGGGCAAGTTATAGGACAAGCATATGTTATCCTCCTCAGGCTTGACAAAAATAAAGAGGTATTGGTCAGCAATGACTGGGAAAAATTGGGAGAAACTCAAGAAAACTTTGATGGTAGCAAGTTTCTCTTGAACATGACACTTTTCCTCCGTACCACAGTCGGGTTGGGTTGTTTCATTCACCGGTCACATCACCATGGTCTCGCCATACCATCCATATTTGGGGTAATGCTACTGATCCATCGCATAAGTGTCGCCATATGTTCAAGAGAAGTTGTTCAGAGAAGTCAACCATGTCCCATCCACTGCCATACATTATCCTTCATCCTTTCATGATCGCCACCCTGAATCATATGTCATCAGATCGTTTTCACCTCCATCAAAATCATTTGCTCCGTTCCGTGTCACTGATGTGGGATTCATTAAGGCCCTCCTTTGACGGATCGCTTCTTGTCGACATCAGCTCATTATCCAAGAAGTTGATCTAGGAACAACCCCTTCAGTACTTTGAAGCTTGCATGCCTCAATGGCAAGTTTCTCACTTCCGGTGAAAGGTGTACATCAATGACCTTCGACCGAAAGATTTTACGTGGTGTTCGACGCCAAGTCCTTTATTCACACCACGTGAATTGTACTGCAGTACTTTGAGGGTCATTATCATTATCGGTGATTCCTCTCGCGCTTGTAAACGGTTTACCTCATTGACCGGTAATCAAGTGATGTCTTTTCATGTTCGACTTCAGAATATTTCTCACATGGATCGACTTGTACTTAGAGTGAAGTTCGAACGAGTTTGAAGACCCCGGATCTAGTTTCATCCATCCGGGCTGCGATATATATTCAGGAAAGATAAAGACATTGACATGTACATCATTGCAGCAGATAATCATCCTACCCAAAGGATGATAATTTCATCAAAATTATCAGTCTACCATCAGACGATTGTCTGTTCTATGTACAAAAAAATGAATTTATAAAGCCGAGCATGGGAATGCCCGCCTCAGCTAGATCATGAAAGCAGTATGAAAAATAATGTATTGTATTGTATTGTATTACAGGTCTCCTCCCAGCAATGAATGAACTTCGGATCCTCCTGATAAAGCATTTCACCTGATAAACGGCCTCATACTTTAGGGGGCAACTGTTATAGACATTTTTGTGCCTTACAACATTGAGCATGAAATGTCCATAATGCAAGGGATCCAAAGTCCCTAAACATGTTGTTCCTACCCCTAGAGGAACAAGGCTAACAAACCACAACAATTCACAGAAGTTCTCCACCAGAAACTGCTAAAAAACAAGTCAATTCAGGATCAATTCAGAGGCTCCACTAGCTGTCTGCACTGAAATGCAGAGATTGCATTGGATAGGTGCACTGCAACGCAGGTAGAAGCACTACCAGGGTGCGCTGAGCGGGAAGTGACAAATGGAAAGTTCATTCAACGAGGTGGAAAGACCCTGGAAGCTTCCAAAATTTTCTCCAATGACACTTGCCTCAAGGAATTCGACTAGTGATGAGTAAGAGGCTCTTAGTCTCCAAGTGGAAGCAAGAACTGACAGAGGGAGAGGACACTAGTCAGATCTCAAGTTGACTCATCCTCTCTCCAAACATCTATATATGGATCTCTCCTCCATGAGATCTAGAGGCTGGAATTTTGTTATTGCAAAGAATTGCTGTTGGTTTGAGATTGGAATCATTGGGTGCTTAATGTTTTGAAGGAAGGTGAAGATAGGAATTTCATTTGCTGGGAAGGAGATGCTGGATTGGAGCCCTCTGGGTTGTATCTCTTCTTGAACCTTGTTATTCATCAATAAAGCTATCTTGGTTTCTCCTATATACTGATGTATCTTTGATGTATGATTGCATTAGTATGTTTAGTTTATTTCTAATCCTGAACTAGTTATGAATATGAATCTATGTCTTTGTGTAGCGTTCTCTTCTTGTGATCTTGCAGGGACCTGTTGAAGCTGGGCGAGCGAGAAGGGAAGTAACTGGGAACTCTCAAAGATAAGAGAAACTGGATTGAGGGACAAACGGAAGACACAGGTTAGTCCATCCATCTCTCTTCATTCTTAATTCATAAAGGAAGAATACTAGAATAGTTGTTTATGTTTGTTGCTAAGGCACTGTCACACCTTAGGTGGATAGGATCGTCCTGCATTGGCATTTTTCCCCACAACACATGTATGCAATATTCTTTACCTCTTCTCTTGAGCATATTATAGTTAGAAATTTGTTGTCAATGCATGAAAGATGAGGTTTTATAAGCTAAGGATTAGTCATAAGTCTCAACAACCTTCAATTGCAACTCACTCCTTCACTCATGCAATGTTGAAAAGTCAAATTATGAAGGGTGATGATTTTAAGGAATGAGGACAACAATTAAAAAAAGGAATTTTTGCAAAGGCCAAGGTCACCACAACACTCCAAACCCTTCATCCACTTCATATTAACTATCTATTCATCATTCATCCATCCCATTTCATTCTTGGAAAAAAAAAACAAAGAGATCATCCTCTCCATTTTCATGAAATTTCCATTTGCAGGTCAGCTAGAAGGATGGTCAAAGAGAAAAGGAGGATCACAAAGAGACCCCTGTCACTCACATTTTTATTTTACCACTCATTACCACTCATTCCTCCACCATTTATGTCATTCAGGTCAGCTAGAAGGATGGTCAAAGAGAAAAGAGGATCACAAAGAGACCCCTGTCACTCACATTTTTATTTTACCACTCATTACCATTCATTCCTCCACCATTTATGTCATTTTTTCCACTTCTTTATTTTAGTTTACAGAGGGACTGTGTTTTCTACAGGATGCTCATGTAGGAATTACACTGACTTAGAAATCCTACAGGAGGCAGTCCTAAGGCAAATAAATGCTGGACAAAGGTAACAAAATGTTGATAAGGGTGTGTAAGACCTTGACAAATTGAAAAAAACAATCAAGAACCATATTGAATAAGGGGAAGAAGGAAAACTAATGGTCTCAAGAAACAAGAATTTTTCTTTGCTCAAATATGTTTTTTGGCTTGTCCTTGCAGAGCTTACAGCCAAGATTCTTAATGCACAAGAGAGAGGCCACCAGGGCCATGGATGAGGCACAATGAGGTCACTAAGTTGCTCAGAGGATGAGCAACACTTTCAGTAGGGGGGTATGATGGGCCTCTAAATTAGACATAAATTAAGGCCTATGACCATCCTTCAGCACATTAAACCTCTCTTTTTGCATTAGATAATTTATTTTTAACTTTAATATATTCATTAGGAAGGTTTATGAATAATTGAATATTTGTGCCTAATATTTTTTTTTGTGGAATATTATGAGAATATTGGGCAGATTATGGAGAGTTGGAGGATGAGATAATCTAGGGACTTGTTCCCTACTACTGGAGGATCAATAATAAATAAATAATTCAACAAGATATTATGGAATTATGGCACAAATTGTGAAACTCCAATGATTGAGAAAATATAGGAGTGTGTTCCACTAATCAAGGGAGTAGATCCACCAATTAAGGGAGCAGATCCACTAATCAAGGAATTTCGATGGGGAAAGCTTCCTCCATCCATGGGGAATGATTCTTAATCATTTTGTATAAGTACCAAGTCGAATTTGCCTCTAGGGAATGATTGAGAAAATCTAGGAATGTGTTCCCTGCCATTTAATGCAAATTCCTAGTATTGGGGACTAGATCCACTAATTAAGGGATTTTGGTGGGAAAAGCTTCCTTGATTCATGGGGAATGATTCCTAATCATTTTATATAAGTACCAAGTCGAATTTTCCTCTAGGGAGAGATTTTCATTAGTGTTATTTGATGAGACTCATCATTGAGCAATTATATGGGCCTTAATTGGCCTTAATTCACCTCCTAGCTTAGTCAAACCAACTATTCTCACAACTTATTGCATACTTTTGATTATATTTTGTTTACAAAATGAGTTAGAGTTGGATATTTGGATTTGTGGTCTAATGTGCATATAATGCAGGAATAAAAGATAAAAGCAAGAAGAAATGCAAGTATAAAGGATGGAAGCAAAGAACTATGCAAAGACCTCGGAAACACTCAAATGGGACAAGGGAGAATAATTATAGAAGGTAAATCCTCATCTTTCACTACCCCTCCATTCGAATATTCCTCCATCAGTTCAGAATGCAAACAACCATCACTTTGAAGACTAGAAGACAGCCAAGCAAGTGAAAGGGACAAAAAGCAGTTTTCTTGAGTTAGAGGCCAAGCCTCCTTAATGGGGAGGAAGTCGTTAGAGACCTCAAATGTATAAATAGAGAGGTTTAGGGCCTCACTAAGATTTGAACTTTCATTGTAAAACTCTGTTTTATTTCTGAAGCTGCAAAGACTTGTGACAGTATTCTCTGTAATCCATGGTTTTTCTATAATAAAGATGAGTTATGTTTAAGCCAGCTTTGAGTTAAACTACGAGGGCTGAATCTCTTGGATTAGGGCTCGACCCAAGCAACCACAGCTCCTCTTTACTGTACTGTCATGCTAGAATAGAGTTATGTTCTATTTATTTTCTTAAGTATTTTCATGATTTGTTGATTCATTTGTTCACAATAGTTTTTTGTTTCTGATTCATTTGATTAAGCAGCTTTCTGGTTCTGTTCATTTGTTTGAATAACTTCCTATTTCTATTCATCTATTTCAGTAGCTACATTTGTTGTAGTTTACTTTTTTTATGCCTTCTTTTATTTCACATGTTAGTTAGAGGAAAAAGGTCACTCTCAAGTTTTGCACAGGTGTCTCGGCCTCATCTCCTACCTTTGGGGCCATGACTTGAGGAAGAGACCCTCCAACAACCCCAAAAACACAGTCTTTGGTTCTCACATGGGCTATGGAGTTCGTTGTTTAATGCAGTTATTTGTTTACCCGCATTGGTCTTCTCTGTCATTTTTCATTTGAAACCGCCTCCAACATGTCCTTCATACATCGCTTCCTCACCATCCAATCACCAACAAACCTTAACAATCACCATCTGATTCACTATTTTCTCCAACCGTTGCCTCACGTGGAGTCCACCATGTACTTTATGAACTTTAAGTCCCCACCGTCAATTTTCCCTACCTAATCCGACGACTGTCGCTTCACCCGATCACTTTAGGCGCTTTAGACCCCCACCGTCGATCTACCTTGTTTGATCCGATGCTTGTTGCTTCAACCGATTGCCAATTAGCTTGGTCGATCTCCACCATTGGTCTGCCTTGCCAGATCCGACGGCTATCGTGCGATCTCACATGGATTTCTTTCTGACCGTTATCCGCTCGAGAGCACACGAGAAAAGTGGTTTCTCTGTGCTACATGTCACCCATTTAGGCTAATCGCGTGAAATTTTAGAAAAAATCTTACAGCTTTGAGGGCACGCGAAATACAACTTACCGCCCTTTAAACCCGTTCCACCATTTCCGTATGTTTCTTTTGCAAGCAATCTAATCTCCGTCGTCCATCTCTTGACTTCACCTGCACGATAAGATCTTAGCCATCCATCGCTCCTGTTAGACTAACCCATCCATCTCTTGACCTCACCAGCGCGATTAAATCTCAGCCATTCATCTCCTTTACTCCCTTGTTCGTCCATCCATTCACTTAAGCCTTTGCGATAGGATATTAACCACTCATCCCGTTAGTTAACCCTGTTCATCCATCTACCTATGTAAGCTCCTTCGATCAAATACTTTTCGTTCATTTACCTTTCACTCGACTGATCCAACAGTTCTTATGCACTATTGCTCCCTCACATCCTCCGTTCACTAATTTTGACCTCCGATTGCTTTCTCCGCTTGAAACCCAATTTAGCCTAAGTTTATTTGCTACACCTTTGTCCAGTTTAATGTTTTTACTTCTGCAACTTAAATAATTAGCATTAGGTTAATGTTAATTTATAAATTCTGCTTAGCATGGTTGTTTAATTAATTAGTTAGGTTATGGTGTAAGTTTAGCATTTCATGTTGTTTTCTTCATTACTGCAGTAGAAGTAGCTCTCTCTTAGAATAAGGTTTTCTCTCCTTCCATCAAAGAATTAAGCTTCTTCTGACTCTATAGAAGTTTGGCTTGGAACCCCTGGGGTCTCTTGCCAGATAAACAGTGACAACAGGCAGGACCTTCACTTCTACTTGTGCATATAACACTGTCACCTCCAAGTTTGTACGAACCTCGAGTTGATAAGTAAAGCTGGTAGCCTTGGGAGTTGCAACATTATTGTTGCAAGACCTAGGCTCATCACTTTTTGGTGTCGTTTCCGGGGAGGTGTCAGAGTAGAAGTGATTACTACCCTTTTCTTCTATTTTCTAGTTTCCAACTTTCTTCCATTAGTTTATTTTTGTAAAATTAATCTAGTTTCTTCCTTTCTTTCAGTTGTCATTATTTGCTTTCCTTTCCATTTTGCAAGTAGGTTTTCAATCATAAAAACAAAAACAAAAAAAATTATCCAAATACCAACCCAACCCCCCATTTGATCATGTGGTGCAGTAAAAGCCACATCACCATTCATTCTTGCATGTAGAAGAAGAAATTGGCAAATAATTTAGAAGAAATGGATGGAGATGATGACAATGAGGAAGATCCTCTTGGATTTCCCATTCAAGATACTGATGATAGTGTGCAGATGAAGAACATCCCTCCATCTTTTCTTCCAAAATTTCATGGTCTAAGGACAGAGGATCTAGAAACCTTTCTCTTTGAATTTAAAATTATTTTTAGATCTTATGGTTACCTATCAAAAACTCAAAACCTGAGATTGTTTCAAACAACTTTAAAGGATAGAGCTCTTAGATGGTCCATGAGTTTAGGGAATAATTCAATAAGATCATGGAATGATATGCAAAATATATTTCTAGACAAATATAAAGATCATGATCTTAAAGAAGAAATCTTTAGAATGAATCAAAGAGAATATGAGAGTCTAGAGGACCTAATAGAGAGGTTCATAGACAATGTTAAGAGGGAAAAACTACATCTTTTAGGATCTAACACACTAAAAACCCTCTTACTTAGAACAATTAGGGATGAATGGATTGATCTCCTTAATATCATGAGTAAAGGTGATCTATGCCAATTATCACGTGAGGAAATATGTGAAACATGCAAACACATATCAAGAGGAAAAGCAAGAGTAGTTAAATTAGCATCAAGATCAGTAAGTCAAGCTAAACTTGTAAATTTTTTTGATGATTTTAAAGCAGAAATTCTTAGAAATCTAACAAAACAAGTAGAAATGTTAAGAATGCAAGATGAAGGAAAAGAAAATGATGATATTTGTGTTGCAGAATCACAGGATGTTAGACATTTTCCATCATTACCAAGGTTTGAGAAAGTTCACCAGGAGGACAATGGACCAATTCCATTGCTAATGCAGAAATGTTATGTAGCTCCAACAGGACCATGGCAGCGTATTCAACCTAATATGATGCAAGAGCCTAATTTATAATTTCAAGCTTATGCACATCCACCTCCAAGTAGTTGGAACACACCTTTTCCTTGGCAACATTGGCCATCACAACCCCAAAACCAATCTTGGCAACAAGGTTGGGAAGGAACTTAAGGGAGCCATCCACAATATCCTTAATATCCTCAGTATTTTCCTCAATATCGTCCATACCAAACTCCATGTTATCCTTACCATTCACCTCCACCGCAACCCCATCCACATCCATCTCAAATCTACACTCCCACTCAACTACCTGCACCACCATTTCCAAACCCACACATTGAAGTATCTCATCCCACTTACAATGTTGAGATACAACACTTCCAAACATCTCCTCTTGAGGTCAATAGTATTCACCATAGCTCAGGAAGAGTATTGCAAAAAAGAGATTCTCCTGATATCATGAAGGACAACATACAGAAGAAGAAGATTCAAAGGGAAGATCAAAGAACCATGGGCTGCATTTAATGAAGAGCAGACAACAGAATCAGAGATTGAGAAAGCTCCCTCATGGTTACCATAAAATCCTCCATATGTTCAAGAGAACACTAAGAAAAAAGAGGAATATTTGAAGGTCATGAAAGAAGAAGACATCCAAGATGATCCAAATAAGCAAGCGGACTAGGGATATCACAACTACATTGAAATATGGTTCCAGACAATCACTAAGTTGCAGCATCACTCTCTTCATCAAATATGCTTGATCCTTTCAAAGTCAAATAATTTGGTCTTTGAAATCGAGGTACATGTCAAAGCGTACATTTCAAGCCTCCACATCATCTTTTCTGTCATCTTGATGTGCATCTGGCTCCATTGGAAGTATTCTTATACTTGAAAGTTATTTTGTTTTTCAAGTAGGGTAGGGTAGAAAAAAGAAAAAAAAACCTTGGGTGAAAACCTTGTGCCCAGGGAAAATATCTAGGGTGAAAACCCCTCTGAGGCAGCCTAAGTGTTTTTTAATAATAATAATAGTAATAATAATAAAAGAAAAAAATAAAGAAAAAAGACATAATTGTTCTTTGTAGGTGGGTGAGAAAGACAGTCAAGGAGGAAAGAGAAGATCTAAAGGAAACATTGCCTCACATATATTCATCTCCTCCACTCCTTACCATGCATCCATCCATCAATTCCATTGCTTTTCACTTCATTACTTCAATTTAGGTGAAAATTGTGTTTTCTACAGGATCCCCTGATGGTAGATTGGTTAGGTCCTCAAAATTTATACTAGACATGATCTAACCAATCACCTCATCCATTACCATCATCCCTGCATCCACACACACTCCTACTCCCTCTGTCAATTCATTACGACATCCTCACAACACCATCCAAAAATATGATCAAGAAATTCTAAGGGAGACACAAAACATTGCCAAGTGGTAATCCAGGAGCTCCACAGTAGTAGTAGCATCAAATCTAGGAGCTCCACAGCAGCAGCAAAATCAAATCCAGGATCTCCACAACAGCAATAGCATTAGATCCAAGATCTCCACAACGGCAGCAATAGCATTAGATCTTCAGTCACAGACACCTACAAAAGTTAATAAACCATCAGCAGACAAGAGAGGAGGAAGAAGAATGACCATCAGCAGCACCTATGATCTCTAACAACTGCAGCATCGCATCAATACCACAGGTAATTATCCCACTCACTCACTCATATGTATCATTTGATCAAAAGTTGTAAAGGTTAAGAGGTAGCTAGTTTATAAGTGAAAAGGTGGCAAAAAGGAAATTCTTTAATAAGTCAAAAGAGAGTGCAAGAGTCCATAGATACATTTTTGTTATGGCAACCATTTGAGAATGCTTGAATAATTAAGATTTGGGGTAGAAACACCAGTTCACCAAAGACTCAGCATACCCTATTTATTGATGCAATCACTCATAGACTCCAGCAGCAAAGTAAAGGAAGGAAATTCCTAGCAGTTAGTTCACCATGGGTTGATCAGAATCCTCATTAAGGATGCCCTCCAAAACCTCAGGATCCCTATAAAAGGGTCAGTCTTTAGAGACTTACCAACAAAGGATGACATCAAAACCCACTTATGATGTTAGTCCTTCTATCAGTGAGGAGGAGGAAAAACAAGAAGAAACTAATACAGAGGAACATGATGAAACATGAGGATGATGTTGAAACAGAGGAAGAAACTAATGGAGATGAGGAAGAACAACAAAAGGAACAAGATAAGAAAAACAGAGAGGGCAGCTGCAAGAAAAGGAAAACCGGCTAGCATGTATGGCCAACCTCTCCTTAGAGGCCATCCAGTGTAGGATGCCAACTAAATATATATGCCTGACCTAGGTTCAATATCTGGGATACATCATTGATGATCAGGGTGTACAGGTGGACCCATCCAAGATACAAGTCATTCGGGATTGGCTAGCCCCAACCACTCTAACAAAGCTCCACAAGTTTTGGGTCTTGCCAATTTCTACCATAGGTTCGTGTTGGGGTTCTATCATATCACTTGGCCTTTAAGTCAAGTCACCAAGGGTGGAGCGAACTATTTTTTTTTTTTGGGTCGAAAACCCAACAAAAATCATTCTCTGAGTTGAAGAATCACCTCTATTCTGCACCAGTGCTCACATTACCATAACTAAAACAACCATTTGAGATTGAGACATATGCCTCCAACTATGCTATTGGTGCGGTTCTTACTCATCATGGGCATCCAATGGCTTACCACAGTGAGACACTTCCAGACACAGTTCAAAAGTACCCCACTTATGATAAAGAAATGTATTCCATTATGTAGGCCTACCATCAATCGAATGATTACATTATGGGGAAGGAAATGGTCATTCACATAGACCACTGACCTCTATAGTTCATATAGACACAAGGGAATTTGCAGAATGATCTCCATCAGAAATGGTCCACCTATGTGCAACAATTCCATTTGAACATTAAGCATAAGAAGGGTAGCACCGATAACATCATTGATTGCCTCAGCTAACCACTGATCATGGCGCTGATCACTGTGCTCGACTCCCATGGGCATGAGACATCACGGTGGCCACATATTTACAAGAGCGATCCTGAATTCAGCAGCATACACCAGACACTCCTAGAAGGGAAGCAAGTTCCAAAATTTCACCTTCACGATGCACTGTTAGTCCACATGGGACACATCTGTGTTCCTTCAAGTGAGTGTGCCAAGATGATTTGGGAGGCACACTACAGTTGGCTCGCTGGACATTTCAGAGTAGAGAAAAAAATGGTAGTATTGCAGAAGTATTTTTATTGGGCGAAACTTTGTCAGGATGTTGGGAAGTACATTAGATCCTGCACCACCTGCACCATTTCCAAACCAACCATCAAGAAGTAAGGCTTGTATACTCCTCTACCTACTCTTAGTCGGACTTGGGAATCTGTCTCCATGGATTACATGTTGGGCCTTCCTTCTACTAAGCATGGCAACGATTGCGTTTTCATGGTCGTCAACAAATTATCTAAGGTCATCATCATGGCGGCCTGTAAGAAGAGTATTACAGAAAAGGCCATTGTTAAGCTCTTCTTTGATCGAGTTTGAGTACACTTTGGGATCTCATAGTCCATTGTCTTAGACAAGGAAAAAATATTCCTGAGTGCATTTTGGTCAAGTCTGTGGTCGATGTTGGATACAAAACTTACTAAGTCCACGACTTTCCATCCCCAAAATGATGGCCAAACAGAGGTTGTCAACATGATGATCGTACACATTATGTGCATGTACAACTCGAAGCATCCCCCCACATGGGATGAAAGTCTCCCCTATGTCCAACGCAGCTACAACGGGGTTCTTCATAGCTCAACATGCCACAATCTCTTTCAAGTAGGGTTGGGTTTTCAGCCATTATGCCCCATTGATGTGGCTATACCATTTGCAGCCACTCAGGTAGATTCGTCTCACGTTTAGTCTAAAGATAAAAGGGATAAAAACTTCATTGAATGCATTCAACACATCCGCCAATAGGTCCATGCTATATTGGAGAGATCCAATGCTAAGTACAAGAAATGTCATGATCAACATCGAGTGCCGCATAAGTTCTAGGTGGGTGACAAAATTTGGCTACATTTGCAGAAGGAGCGCCTTCATGGACCCCACCGCAAGCTTCACCCGTTCTGATATGGGCCATACACCATCACCAAGGCCATCAGTGACAATGCTTTCTATCTCAGCATTCCACCATTTCTTGGTCTACACCCAATGTTCAATGTAGATCGCCTTCAGCCATACTTTCCATCATTGTTGGACACAACTGACATTGCAGAAGAACTCACACCAACAGAGCTCAACCCAGACTACATGGAACATGCCACAACTGATCAGATCATGGACACACAGATCAAGAGCAATCTCCAAAAGAGGATAGTTATATTGAGTTGTAAAAGCATGCCAACTCCTTCACCAGGGCAAGTGGTTCACTAGGGACCAGGTTCAACAGAAATTTCCTCACCTCATGGAGGCTCTGCACGCAATGGGGACCGTTTCTTCCTAAGGGGGGAGGAATGATCCAGGTGGATATTGGTGGCCACCCACATATTCCACCAAGATCCCCTAGTTAGTTTCATATGTTTCCTTGTTCATTTCTGCATTTACTATTTTTAGCATTTTTTCGAGTCTTGAACTTCCGGAGCAGTTTTGACCCTCCAAACGAAGTTTTTTTTGGGGTTTGCATCAAGCTCGTGGTCATCGGTAGAGGCCTACTATGAAACCTATAGTACTCAGCAAGACCTTTCCAACAAGGTATCATACGCACCAAACGAAGATAATATGACAAAGTTATGACCCTAGGAAGTTGGTTGCCCAACTAACCCTAAAGGGGCCCAAAAACGCTTGGTGTTACATCTCCTAGGGTTAGGTTTTTGGTTGTTTAGGGTTTTATCATGTTTTCCAATAATAAATAGGCCCTTGAGCCTCATTATAACATAGTTCACAGGCATGTAGTAGCCACATCTCTTCTCAGAGATAAGCTACCATCACACGAGCTATCTTATTTCCATTTTGATTGTAAGCATAGTTCAATATTTTTCTATTAATCAAATGAAGTGTTTTTCTACTACATCTTTGTGTTTATGATTATATATGTAATTTGTTGCAATCCTATTTAAGTTTAGATTAGTGAATCTCAACCTTATTTTATTGACATGAAATTAGATATTACATGCTAATAAAAATAACTAGAAATTATTGAGGTGATGGCCTCCCAAGAGATCTGCAACAATACTGCCTTGAGTCTCCAAAACAAAAACTAAACTCACTAATGCACTTGCGAATTCTGAATGAATTCATAAATTTATCAGATGAGTTTTTGTCTAATTTCACCAAAATAGCCAATATTTTTCATCCTAGGGCTTACTAAAGCTGAGAACTATGTTCTCCAACCTCACCAACATAAAATATTCCAAATTCCAAGACATCTCAATTATTTTCTCCCCCTCATTTTAAAGACTTGATGGATTTCTATCCACCCTTCTAGAAGAACTTGATTTTATTATTTTATTTCCATTCTAGAATATTCTCCTCCTTATTTTATTTAAGTGGCATTTTAAATCACTTTTCCCCTCTTTGGCCTTTTTTCTTCAATTAATAATTCTCCTTTTTTTATTTAATTAAGTGACTAATTAAAGTCACTTTTATTCTATGAAAATGGTAAATTTTCCTCTATGATCTCTTTGGGCACTGAAAGTCACTTTTCATGACCCCATCCTGTATATATCTCGATTTCGGTTTTAATGAGCTATTACACTAAGATGTTCCTCCAAATAATATGCTCCCATTAACACCTTTGGAGTTTTTAATTAACATGTGTTGATTATAACCTTTTTTATGGAATCATCATAATGCAACGGAACTAAGAATTAACTATACAAAACTAACCCTGATGATGAAATATGCTAAGAAAACTCTGTTGGACCCCATAAAACTCCTACAAAACCCTCCGGTCCCACTAATGATATAATCTCACTCCTATGAGATGGGTAACCACCCCATCCCACATTTACCCACTTTTACAAGCTCTCCAGGTAAACATGAGTTGAGAGTTACTATTACATGACCCAACATCCAAGTTCCAGTTATGGAAGTGGGGTCTGCTAACCGAAAACTTACTAAAAAATCTCAGGGACATCACATTACCTAGGTGTCAAACCACAATCCATAGTGCTCAGAACCTGAGCTCGAACTTATTTTTAACTAATCTCACAACCTAGCTGAACACATAAGCCACTGTGAGTGTAGCTGAGAAGCTCCAACGACACGCATAAGTTTCCCTCCATGCGGTTGCAACCAAAATTTTCTAGATCCATGCCCACGACTATGAAATTAGTGCCACTTTTCAAGGCTAGCCTACATACGATTGCCTAGAACAACCCAAAACATTCCAAATCTAATTCTAAGGTGAATACAAGTCTATATGATAAGTTATAAGGCTAGATATTGCTCAGAATTTACCAAACACATGAGAACATTTCATCAAACACATGGTAAACATAGTAGCTACAAGTCATGAATGCATATATGTTCAAGGTCTCTTTAAGTTCATCAAAGAATCATCAAGAAGGATTAGTGCCCTCTCAAATTAGTTTCAACAACACTTGTTATCCCATTACTTCATATAACTATTCATTAACTTAACAATCATGAACAGGATCCATAACCCAAGCACATCATTTAACCATGTCTATAACTTGCATATAACCATAATAGACCCATGACAACTAGTAAAACAATCACCATAGCAATAAACACATGTGCTCATTGATAACAATAAGGAAATAAATCATATTCACATATGAAAATGCCAACCAAGTCAGGGACTTCCATGTACCACTCAACCATAAATTGGGTTGAACCAAATATCTCATTCAGCCAATCACCCCTGTGCCATATTCCAAGAATGAATGTAAGATCATATGGGTTAAACCAAAATAGAACCAACTAGGGATTCCAGAGGAAAAAACACCCACAGTGATTTCACCTAACTGGTCCAGAAATAACTAACACCAAACAAGCTTGGATGCCTCCAACTTTCTTCACCATAAGTAGAGGAATTTTCATGTCTCCACCCATCCGTCAAGAGTTCCAGGAGAAATCCCATCTCCACCCTTGACCCTTGGGAATTTCCCGAGACCACCTCACCAGGATGTAAAGTTTGTCAGTCATCCAAAACTTAAACCAAAACAAGGCACCCATAACACCATGTCTATCTAGGAAATGGGAAGCAAGGCTGAAACCACTATCAATCTAGGAAAATCCCATGCCAATGACAAAAAATGAACCAAACAACGAAATGAAATCAAGCATGCAACCTATTACCTCCAATGTACACCTGTTGTAGTTTTTTTTCCAAGCTTTTCCTTTTACTCCGTTGCTTTCCTTTGCTTGTTTTCTTGTCCAAGTGCTTCCCCTCTCTTCTATTAGAGATCTATTTTTGAAAGTGATCAAATGAAGAACTAACAAAAAGTTGTGTATTGTTTCTCTGATGTCTTTTTATCATTGATATCTAGCCTCTTCCTTTCCTTTTTCCTTTTTCTTTCATTTTCCTCTAATTTCTCTCTAATTTCCCTTGCACGCATATCTATGTCTCTTCATCTTCATTTTCTCCTATTTTCCTTTATTCTTTTAATTAATTTCCATTTATTGCCTCTTGCCTTTTCCAATGTCATTTCTAATTTCCATAAACATTAATAAACTACAAGTGATGCCCACTATAGTTTTTTCCCTCCCATAACCTTGATCTTGTTTATTTACAGAGAAAATCAACCCGGGTTGCTACAAATTCCTCCCTGTTGGGGGAACATTATCCTCGGTGTTCTATGCCACTTAC
The DNA here is from genome assembly GCA_031772625.1 of Pinus tabuliformis. Classification (NCBI taxonomy): domain Eukaryota; kingdom Viridiplantae; phylum Streptophyta; class Pinopsida; order Pinales; family Pinaceae; genus Pinus; species Pinus tabuliformis. The sequence goes on along the minus strand of CM062804.1, from coordinate 332,430,569 downwards.
GACCAGAAAAATATACTACCTATGGATCTTTATAACACATCTCGATGCATTATTTATAATGACAATTGCTGAAAACATGACAAACATGACAAACATACTTCTTATTGGAGCTTCATAACATAACTCGATACGGTATTTATAATGATATATATATATATATATATATATATATATATATATATATATATATATATATATATATCAAATTCTTTATTTGTTGGTTGAAATTATATATATATATATATATATATATATATATATATATATATATATATATATATATATATATGTATGTATGTATATATACATGTATGTATGTATGTATACATACATACATACATGTATATATACATACATACATATATATATATATATATATAGATATATATCTCAAAAACTCATTTGTTTCAACCAACAAATAAAGAAGGATATAATGCCCGAATCTAATCATCCATCTCACATGTAGCTTCATCGGGCCCAAAGTGCTTCCAATGCACTTTAACCTGATCTATTTCTCTATTCCATAGCATGAGTTGTTTCTGCTGCAATATGCATTGTGGCTTTGGCTAAACTCTCCCTCTAGTTCCACCTGCAATACAAACCAATCAATCACATGATCTACATCCTGCACATATCTCTTAAGAAATGAAACATGGAAAACATCATGGACTTTCACTAGTGGCACCAATGCAAGTTTGTAGGCCACTAGTCCAATGCTCTCAATGATCTCAAAAGGCCCACAATACCGACTTTCTAGCTTGGCATATGACTCAATCCTCAAGGATCTCCTCATGGGCTTGATGTGCAAGTACATGCTCGTCAACCTAAAACTCCTTAAATGCTCTATGTTGATCTGTATAACTCTTATGCATGTCCTGTATTGCCTTCAAATTCCTTCTAATAACCTACATCTCTTGCTCCATCTCATCCAACATATATGGTCCAATCAACACCCTATTTATTGGATCATTCCAGCTGATAGGATCATTATAACTCCGCCCATAGAGAGTCTCAAATGGACTCATCTTTAAGGATTCCCGATACCCACTATTATAAAAAAACTCCACAAGTGGAAGATACTCCTCCCATCCCATTTTCTGATGCATTACATACATCCTCAACATATCCTCAAGAATCCTATTAACCCTCTCTGTTTGTCCATTTGTATGTGGATGATAAGTTGTATTGAACGCTAACTCTATCCCCAAACCTGCAAACAACTACTTCCAAAACTTGGAAGTGAACTTGACATCTCTATATGATACAATATTCTTGAGAACCCCATGCAACCTCACTATCTCCCTGATGAAAATCCGAGCTACCTCACTAGCTGAATTAGTAAAGTTCACTACAATGAAGTGAGCTACCTTACTTAGCCTGCCAACCCCAACCCTGATGGAATCATTTTTCTTTGATGTCCTAGGCAATCCTATAATGAAGTCCATGGAAATGACCTCCCAATTCCATTTTGGAATAAAAATAAGTTGCAATAGACCAGCTAGATATTTTCATTTAGCTTTCACTTGCTGATAGTCCAAGCACCTTGCAACAAACTCAACCACCTATTTATTCATATTCGGCCAATAGTAGAACTTCTTAACAACTATCAAAGTCTTATGGTATCCTCAATGTCCTGAATATAGTTTGACATGAAACTCTCTCAAGATAAGCTTCTTCAACTCACTGTTATCTGGCACATAAATCCTGCTCCTGAATATAACCAAGCCATATGCTGTGAGGTGATACTCCTCATCCATGTCACCTTCACCCTGTTGCAACAATCTCTGCTTTAGTGACTGTTACTTCTCATCATGCTTCCCTACATGTAAGATCCACTCCTACAAATTTCCCCACTAGAGCTCACAACAAAAATAGGATTCACCTGTACTCTCCAACTAAGAGAATCTGAAACCCTGTTCTCCTTACCCTTAATGTACCTGATCTCAAAATCAAACTCACTCAGATTAGCCAACCATCTAGCTTCCTGGCATTCAGATTGGGTTGGTCAAACAAATACCTCATCCCACTATGATAGCTCATCAAAAAAAAACTCCTATCAAGGAGATAATGTATTCACGTCTTTAATGCATGAATGATAGCTGCCAACTCAATATCATGAGTCACATAGTTTTTCTTGTGATCATTCAACTTCTTTGATTCGTATAAAACCACCTACCCTTCCTACATTAGGACTCCACGAAGTCCTTCCTTGCATGCATCTATACAAACCACAAACTCCTTATCAGGATCTGCAATCTTCAAAACCAGAGCATTCCTAAGAAACTGCTTCTACTGCTCAAAACTAGTTGCACACTCTTCAATCCATTCAATTTTTTTCCATTTCCTTTGCAAAGATGTGATATGATAGCCAATATTTGAGAAGTTCCTCATGAATTTCTTATAATAACCTGCTAGTCCCATGAATGATCTAACCTCATCCACATTACTCGAAGTTGGCCACTCCATGATGGCTTTAATATTTTTTGGGTCCATTGATATCCCCTCCTTAGAAACAACATGTCCTAAGTAATGAATCCGAGTCTGAAAGAAATTGCACTTTTTGAGCTTGGCATACAACTAATGCTCTCTCAACAATATCAACACCGCTACCAGGTTCTCGACATTTTCCTCTTCATTCTTGGAATATACAAATATATCATCAACAAAGACTATCACAAAATTATCCATATAAAGTTGCAATACATCATTCATCAAACACATGAAGGTGGTTGGAGCATTGGTAATACCAAAAGGAACCACCATGAACTCATAGTTCCCATACCTTGTATGAAATGAAATATTGTAGATGTATTCTTCTTTATTGTGCACCTAATGATATATTGATCTTAGATCAATATTCAAAAACACTGCATCTCCCTTCAACTGATCAAACAAGTCATTAATTTGTGTTAATGGATACATGTTCTTGATAGTCACCTTTTTCAACTGTCTGTAATTAATGCACAATCTGAGAGTACCATTCTTGTTCCTTACAAACAACACTCCTGCACCCTAAGGATGCACACTTAGCCTTATGTATCCCTTATCAATCATCTCCTTAAGCTGCAACTTTAGTTCCACCAATTCCAGAGTGCTCATACTGTACGGTGCTTTAGATGCTAGTGTTGCTCCTGGTACCAAATCAATAGAAAATTCCACCTCTCTATGAGTAGAAAACTCAGGAATCTCTGTAGGAAACACATCCTGAAACTACTACAAGATAGGATACCTTGTTGAACTATCTGTAATTAATGTGCAATCTGAGAGTACCATCCTTCTTCCTTACAAACAACACTACTGCACCCCAAGGTGACACACTTGGCCTTATGTATCCCTTATCCATCATCTCCTTAAGCTGCAACTTCAATTCCACTAATTCTGGAGTGCTCATAATATACGATGCTTTAGATGCTAGTGTTTCTCCTAGTACCAACTCAATAGAAAAACCCACCTCTCTATGAGCCAGAAACTCTGGAATATCTGTAGGAAACACATCCTGAAACTACTACAAGATAGGATACCTACTTAGGACTTCATCATCGTCTATATCCTTCCCTTTGTCACTGGAAACATGAACTGCAAACAATAAAAACCCTTTCCTGTGACAATGCTTGGCCTGCATAGCTGTAAGAATTCTCACCAAGGTAGGATTCTTCTTTCCTTGCAAGATTCTCTTTTCTCCGTCATCATCTTGGCACTTAATGACCTTGTCATAGCAGTCTACCTTAGTCCTTTGAATGAACAACCAATCCATGCCCAAAAACATGTTATATGAACCCAAAGGAAGCACATTTGTATGTGTTGATGTAGGCATGCCATTAAGATCAAATTCACAATATCTCACGCAATGATGAACTCTTTTCTTAGTTCCTATAGCCAAGTACACCAACCAATATTTTTCATGCACTTCTTTATTCAATCATCACTGATCCAACAGGTCAAGACTAATATAGCTATAATTAGATCCAAGATCAATCAAAATAGAAATAACCTGATCACAAATCTTACCTTCCATATCTATATTAGATGTCTGATGATCTTCCTGCCTATTATCCACTACTTCATAGATCTGGGGAATGCTCTGGTCTACATCTCCAACTTTCTACGCCTCCACAGCACTATAAATCTGAGGCCTATCACCCTAATGAGATGGAAAATCCCTCCTACGATGCTCTCCACCACAAGTCCAACACCTCAAAGGTTTCCTACCATTGCTTTTATTCTGTTGCTCCTTAGGCTAAGACCCATGTCCTCTCTTAGTTGCATTGAACTTCTTATGAGGTGCTACATTCTCCTTGTCACCTACATCCTGAGATCTTCCTTGCTTTTTAGGCCATTTTTATTTCATATTCTCATTAAATTTCCAGTCCGCTTAAACTTATACTTGCACTTTGACTACTCATAACAATACTTCATCTTCAGGGATGACTTCCTCTAATGACCGAGACTCATCATACTCAATCTGATCTTTGAATGCTAAAGGAAATCTATTGATGAACCTTTAGACCTTTGTTTTCTCATCCTTGAGGTAGGGCATATACCTCAACAACTCCAGAAACTTGGTCGTATATTCCTCATCTGTTATGTAACCCATCTTAAGCTCGTAGAATTCCTTAACCTTCTCGTCATACTATTTCTCAGTTAGGTACTTCTTCTTGAGGAGTCTTCAAAATAATCCCAAATCAACTTCCCTTCCTTGATGCCTATGATATTCTTAACATCTTCCCACCAGATATTTTATTTTCCCTTGAGACTGAAGGTGGTTATCTTGGCTTTCATGTTCTTTGAGTAATTATGGAATCTGAATAACTTCTTCATCCTAAGCATCCATGCTTCTGCATCTTCTGATTTCTTCACTTCCCCATCAAAAGTAGGAGGCTTGATTTTCTTGAACTCTTCTAGAGAGTACCCCCTCTCACTCCTCCTATAAACATGATGGTGGTAATGGATATCATGTATCTCAAAACCAGAGCTAGAATAAAATCCATGAGTGTTAATCCTCCTTTGAGGTGTATCCAAGGATCTGCCACTTCTCACTGTATATTCCCTATCCATCCTGTACCCCTTCTGAGACCTGCTTCCATATGCACCATTTGTCTTTTCTTCTTGTCCCTGACTGATCCCTAGTTGTCCCTGCTTCTGCAGATCTCCTAGGCTCTGAAGAATCACTGCATTAACCTTGACTTGTTTTTCTTGAGCTCTGGAAATCCTTTCTCATGTATCAATTAACCGCTCATTGTCTACCTTGCAACTCACAATTTCTTCCTTCAAACTTCTCAATGTGTTTGCCAAACTAAGAGAATTTCCCTCTCCCTACTGCTCAACTGATCTCTACCATTCTGCCAAGGTCTCTGGCCTGTATGGAGAGTCCAACGAATTGTACTCAACTATTCTGCTCTTCATCTCTTGGCCTTCTATTTCCTACAATATGCCATTTTTAGTTATGTAACACATAATAAAAAGCATACCTTAAGGTATCTCATGGGAGGTTATTGCATCTGAACAGGCTATTCCAAATTATCACGATACAAAATCACAAGCATACCAACTTACACATGGATATCATAACCATAACAATAAATAACCAACATGTGTGCATGACAAAAACATAAACAACTAACATGCATGCATAACAATCTGCATTTACGCCGAGGTCCAGTGATGCAACCTCACTCTGATACCACCCTATAGCCATCCCATCCCACATTTACACACTTTTACAAGCTCTCCAGGTAAACATGAGAGAGTTACTATGACATGACCCAATATCAAACTTCTAGTTATGGAAATGGGGTCTACTAACTGGAAACTTACTAAAACTTCTCATGGACATCAGAACACCTAGGTGTCAGACCACAACCCTTGGTGCTCAAACCCTGAGATAGAAAGTATTTTTAACTGAGCTCATAACCAAGCCACACACATAAGCCTTTGTGGATGCGACTAGGAAGCTCCAACCGCACATAGAGGCCTCCCTCTATGCAGTTGCAACCAAAAACTCCTAGTTCCATGCATGCGGCTGTGAAATCAATGCCAATTTTTCAGGGCTAGCTTATAGACCACTACCCAAAACAACACAGAACATTCTAGAAATAAGTCTAAGGTGAATACAAGTCTATATGATAAGTTATAAAGCTACCTCTTACTCAAAAGTTACCAAACACATGAGAACATTTCGCCAAACACATGGTAAACATAGTAGCTATAGGTCATGAATGCATATACGTTCAAGGTCTCTTTAGCTTCATCAAAGAATCATCAAGAAGGCTCAATGCCCTCTCAAATTAGCTGCGACAACACTTGTTAGCCCATGCATTCTTATAACCATTCATTAACTTAACAATCATGAACAAGATCCATAACCCAAGCCAATGATTTAACCAAGTCTATAACAAGCATATAACCATAATTGATCCATGACAATTAGTTATACAATCATGACAATAATCAACACATGTTCTCATTGATCATAATAAGGAAATAACTAATATTAACATATGCAAAAGCCAACCAAGTGAGGTACTTCCATGTACCACCCATCCATAGATTGGGTTGAACCAAATATATCTTTCAACCAATCACTCCCGTGTCATATTCCAAGCATGAATGTGGGATCCAATGCGTTAAAACAAAATAGAACCAACTAGGGCTTCCAGAGGCCAAACCACCTAAACCTTCAACCACAATGATTTCTCCCAAATGGACCAGAAATCACTAACACCAAACAAGCTTGGATGCCTCCAACTTTCTTCACCATAACCAGAGGAATTTTCCTTTCTCCACCCATTCGTCAAGAGTTCCAGGAGAAATCCCATATCATTAGAGGAATTTTGAGGTCTAAAATTGGCATCCTGAGGAAATTATAAAACAATAGTGGAAATAATAAATTAAATTTAGATTACATCATCAAAGTTTAGAGGGAAAAAGGAAAAAACTATTTTTTCAACTTATCTCCCTATGGGTTTACTCAAGTTTCGAGTGGAAACACTCATTGGATGAAAATTTTGATTCCTCATCCAAGGAGTACCCATGTTGCATACTTTTTATGGACCCTAATACACAAAAAATGAAAAATGTGATTTCAATCACGTTTTGTCATATATTTCTCATTTTTCGTGTAGCAGGGTCCATCGAAGGTATGGAACATGGGTACTCCTTGGATGAGGAATTAAATTTTGCATTCAACGAGCAATCTCGCTCAAAATTTGAGTAAAACTTTAGGGAGATAAGTTGAAAAAGTAGTTTTATTATTTTATTATTTTTTAATATTTTTACTTTTTTACTCCAAAAATGGTGAATCATCCCTCATGGTTGACATCATCATATTGAATCCTATTGGTTCCTATAAAGTTTATTTTGGTTGTACATTTTTCTTAGGAGGCCCATTTTAGACCTCAAAATTCCCCTAATGCCACCTTTGACCCTTAGGAATTTATTGAGACCACCTCACCAAAATCCAAAGTTTGTCGTCCATCCAAAGCTTAAACCAAAACAAGGCACCCACAACACCATGGCTATCGATGAAATGGGAAGGTAATTCTGAAACCATTGTCAATCCAGGAAAATCCCATGCCAATGATAAGAAAGGAACCAAACAACCAAATGCATGTACCATGCATACAAATCGCAACAATGAAATCACACATGCAACTTGTTACCTACAATGTACACTTGTCGTAGTTGTTGATCCAAGATTTTCCTTACACTCTCTTGATTTCCTTTTATTGCTTTTCTTTTATTTCTTTCTTGTCCAAGTGCTCCCTCTCTCCTCTCTTAGAGCTCTATTTCTGAAATTGATCAAATCTAGAACTGAATAAAAGTTGTGAACTGACAAAAAGATGTGTATTGTTTCTTTGATACATTTTTACCATTGATGTTTAGTCTCTTCCTTTCCTTTTTCCTTTTTCTTTAATTTTCCTCTAATTTCTCTCTAATTTCCTTTGCATGCAGATTTGTGTCTCTTCATCTCCTTTTCCTCTTATTTTCCTTTATTATTTTAATTAATTGTCATTTATTTCCTCTTTCCTTTTTGAAAACCATTGCCAATTCCCATAGCCATTAATAAACCACAAGTGATGCCCACTATAGTGTTTTCCCTCCATTCAACTTGGAATAAGTTTCCCATGACCTTGGTCTTATTTATTGACATAGAAAATCAACCTAGGGCCGTTACAACTCGACTGTCATAAATCCTGGAAATCCATCCTAACCACATCATATGCGAAACTAGAAATATGGACATTACACACTTGGAACATGACCTTCTTATTTTGACGCTCATAATTCAAGAGGATGCTAAGTCATCCCCCATTACTCATGGAAAAGGGGCTATCCATGTGATCATGATGAATAATATTCTAGAAGGGTCAATATTATAACTCAAGTTGAGAGCTGAAGGAGTCAAACTTAACCACTAGTAGGCTATCAAGTTGTATTAAGACCGAGACACTAGGAGGAAAAGGGATTCCATTCTTTTTTAGTGCATTTGGTTCCATAGATGAGAAAATTAGTTGAGAGGGATAGAGAGAGAGCATACATAGAGGATTTGTGCATTGTAGTAGCTCATGGGCCATAGGCCTTACTTGTTTGTGCATGCATCCATTTTTTATTTAGAGAAAGAGAACAAAGCGACCTCACTTTCCAGTTGGGGTTTCTCCCAAAAGGGTTTCCCATGGTATATCTTGTGTCAATTGTTGTTTGTGATTTTTTATTTCAATGTTCTATATTTTCTACATAATTATAATTTGCATGCATATGCAATAAACAATAATTAACAAATTCAAAAATCTAAGGAGAAATAAACCCTCATATTGTATATTTCAGATTTTCTAATATATTTTAGTATATTTGTTGTAACAAATTGTCTAATGGAATATCCACATTTACTAATCATATCAGGTTTATTTTGGTATATTTTGGGGAGTTTCAAGGGATCTAGATCAGTTAACCTAAAATTCAAAAAACCCTAGTCATGGTCGATGAACCTATGAATAATCGTCCTGATCCAACAGAGGAGAGGTTTCCAGAGCTAGAAGCACATGTTGCAGATATAAATCATCATTCTAGCCTACTTATGGCGGACCTGACCAATAAAATCAAAATATTTGGAGAATATGGGGGTTCTAATGCAGAGGTCCAATTAGAGGGGAGATCAAGAGATTGAGAAGAAAAAAAGGAGTTGAAGAAAGAACTCAAAAATATCAACCTAGTTTGAGTGTTGCAAAGCATCCAAAATTCTAGTTCAAAATGGAAGCAAAGGTTGACATCAAGCTACATTAATGTGATATTGACAATTTGATGCTAAATCACTAGTTGCAACAATTAGAAGTTTATTTTTGTGTCCATCATATAGAGGAAGACTAGAATATTTCATTTTCTCAGCTAAAATTAAAGGGCCATGCCCTGACCTGGTGGAAAGCCACATAGAGACCTTGATGTTGGAAGGATATCCTCTAGTTACTACATGGGAGGATTTCAAAACCCTCATAAATTCACAATTTTACCATATTGGGTATTTAGAGGACAAGTGGATCTGGTGGCATTACCTCAAGAAGGCGTAGGAATAGATTGCATAGGATTACACCACAAAGATTAGAAAGATGGATATAATGTTGGGTATCTCCCAAAGAACCCATATTTACTCCTCAAGTACTTTGGGGGTCTACATGGCCATTTAAGTAAAAATGATGTTTTTTAAGCCCATATCAATGGACAAGGATTCTGTACAAGCATATTACCTCGAGAACATTGGTTAGAAGAAAGGGAAATCAAGTGGCTCGAAGAAGGCCCACCAAGATGCTTCTAAGGAGGGGAAGAAGAAGTGTAAAGGTGGAAAAGATAAAAATATGATAGCCACAACACACCACTGAAAAGATCCCAACAACCATTGTAACCACTGTAACATTGATGGCCATATAGAGGAGAAGTGTTGGAAGTTTCATCCAGAGCTTAAACTGAAGAAAAGAAAGAAATATGATAAGAAAGATAATTGCATGGCCACTGATCCTAGAAACTAGGTTGAAAGCATCTCGGATGTGGATGAAAAGATCGTATGTACATTAGTGTAGAAGGAGGTGAATCTAACTAGCCTTCAACAACATGAAGAGAAGGAAAATACCAAACTCTTCCATATAAAGATATAGGTTAAAAAGAACAAGATTAATGCTTTATTCAACTCAAGATCATAGGAAAATATCATTGCAACAAAGTTGGTCAACAAATTAGGAATGAAAGTTTGTGCTCATCCAAGCTCATATCCATTGGGATGGGTAAGTAAGGATGCATAAATAAAGGTAACAAAACAATGCAAAATCAGATTTGCTATCAGTGTTGATTTTATTGATGAAGTAGAACTAGATGTAGTTCCCCTTGATATATGTGGCTTAGTGTTTGGAAGTATTTATATGTACATGTAAGATGCAATACTCATGCAAATGTATAACTAGTATAACCTTGTCAAGTTCACCATCAACATGCACAAAGTCAAGATGAAAAATTCACTAGTAAGTGCCAACCAAGCCAAGAAACTGATCACTTCTGGAAAGAAATATGTTTTACTACTTTTAAGAGAAAATCAGTCTATAGAAGATATAGAGAATGCAAAGGCATCCTTGTAGGGGTGTACTAAGAAATAGAAACAACAACTAGAAAAATTTCTATAAGCATATAGAGATGTGTTCGAGGATCCTAAAGGGATACCACCCAAGAGGGAAATGGATCACGAGATCCAGCTAATGATGAACTCCCCTTTTCCAAACATTGGGCTATATAGAAAATCTATTATAGAAGCAAGTGAGGTGAAGAAAAATTGAAACAACTACTAGAAAAAGGTGTCATTTGACTGAGTACATCACCATGTGGGTTACCCATCATCATCATGCCAAAGAAGGATGACACTCAGTGAATGTGTATAGATTATAGGGTGTTAAAAAAAATTATGCTTAAGAACAATTACCCCTATCAAGAATAGATGATATGTTGGATTAGTTTCAAGAAGTGAAATACTTCACCAAGTGGCATTTAAAGTCTAGATATCACCAAATTCGAGTCAGAGAAGAAGATACCTAGAAGCCCACCTTCAAAACTAGGAAAAGTTTATATGGGTGGTGTTGACGGTGCCGGACCCGCCAACATTCAGGAGATCTCCCCGATATGAAGTCCCAACTAGACCTCACACTTTTTTGTGTAAGAGTACCATCCGGTACGATGGCCTGGTTTCCATTATCTTAAATATATGCCTTAGCTCTTGCTTGTCAGCACATGAGATTGGTTTACTTAGTCTTCAAACAACGAGGTTCATGTGCGTGATGAGTGCTTAGTGTAACTTGTGTCTAAGTTCCTTCACTGCGGAGGGAGAGGGTGAGAGTGAGTGTTAGGTTGAAAGGGAATAGTCCCAACTCTGTTAGAGACACACACCATAGCAGGACATGCACATCTTCTGGCGGTGTAGTCCACACAGATGTGGTAGTCACAAACACAAAGTGAACAGATATCATGTACAACACCCAGCGGAATAGTTGGCACACGAGTGCGACAGTTGTTAAAACAAGTTTACAAGAATGAATTTGTCAAGTGTCCGACGGAATAGTCCACATGGGTGAGACAACATTAACAACTAATACAACACATTTCCAACAACATATGCACTAAAACAACCAAAATAGTTCAACTGTCTTAATACAAGTTAAAGCAACATCTATTACAAGCGTCCAAAGAATAGTCTTACAAACGAATACAATACATGTGTGAAAACGTGTTGTCCTATTAACAGGATTCTGAATTAAACGAAAGTTCCAAGACACATCTATACACCATACATCACTAACCCCGATCGAAGGGCGTTAGAGCCATTTCTCGCTCCTCAAAGAAAATATTATAGGCTCTCAAGGCTATGTGCGAGGAGCCAAGGTGAAAAGTCTTGTTGCATGTACAAATGAGGGGTATATATAGCCAAGGGTGAAAGTGACCCTTTTGACTCTTTGACTTCCCTCATGAATGTTTGACTTACATGACTCTTTGAATTCATTCGTGGGTCTCTTAGACTTCCACGTTACATTACATTGATTACACAGTTATGACCCAAAGTAGTGATGTGGCCGCGGCGACTCATGACACAACTCGACATGCCGCTGCAGGTATGCACATGCTGGATGTGTTGTTCGTGTCCAGTTGTTGTGCTACTGAGTGATGAGTGTGTCTATGGTGTACCATAGCTTCGCCTCTCCATGGCAAATTGTGTTGAGTCTTCAATTGTCTTAGTGTTCGCTTGATAGTTCATGCATGCGCATGTGTCTCCTTTGCTTGCTACTTGGTATGCTTCATTTGTTCGTCCGACCATGAGCAAGTCTTCTAGCATGCGCTCCTTGTTCATCCCATTCGTCATCACGCCGTGTCTCATCCATGCACCTTTTTTTGCTATCACTCATGACGAGACGACATTAAATCCAGAAATCCCCTAGTCTACCATGATGCATTGTCTTTCATTTCTGGGTGCAGGTGACGGGGATAAAGGACAAGGTTCTGAAACAACGCAAAACACATTTCAGTCCAAGATGCAAGGCTCCAGGGCACTGTCGGGAAAAATTTCACATAAGTCACTAAGAATCTGGGTTGAGCAGTTTGGGAGAACAGTGACATCTACGGGATCTGACTCAGCTAGGAAGAAGAACTGCATAATTTTTTTGGGGAAGGCAGTGCGAGTAGCAGGAGGCACTCGCAGTGAAAACTGTGCAGATTTCCAGAGGAGGTTAGGATCGATCTGTGGGAGCTTGCTGGCCATAACTGCACAGATATGGGGGCAGTCAAGTAGGACATGTATGCATAGTTTTTGGGTTGAGCAGAGTGTTGGGCAGTAGGTGGACTGTCCATGAAAACTACACAATTTTCGGAGGAGTGGCAAGAAGGATGATAGGGGGACTAACTGACAAAACTGTGCAATTTCCATAGGCAGTGCAGTGACACACAGTAGGTGTCTGTCCCACATTTCTGCGCAATTTCTTCAATCAGTGCAGGCAGGCAGGCTGACAACTTCTATGCATTTTTTTGGATGATTGTAGCCCTTGGTCACTGCCCAAGTCAAATTCTTCAGTTGACCAGTGAGAGGCTTGATGGATAGGTTTGTGGGAAGCGCAGACTGAGATAGATGCTTGGGAAACTTCTGTGTTGTTCTTGGTGACAATCAATCAGGTTGATTCTAGGATTGTGCAGTGCAGACTTCTTGGAAGGAAGTATCAATATTTGTGCAGTTCTAGGCAACAGTGCTTGGTCACTAAGGGTTGATACTGCATAGTGCAACTCAGTCGAGGTCCGACTGATGGAGGGTGCTCCAGTCGACAGATCTTCGGCAAAATGGTTATGTGTGTGAGATATTGAACTCGTGTGTACATGACCTTGCGAACACACACTCAACATGACTTGATGACAATATGCCTCAGACCAACAAGACAACATGCTCAGTGTGACTGATTAAAGGGTGTGAGCGACAAGTGTGACACTTGAGATAGATCATTGGACGATCGTGATGACACTTCTGCAACATGTAATACAACTTTGTGTGTGAGTGCAACTGATGTTTACATAGAGAAATAACTTGTGCACACAAAGACAAACCTTCAATATCACCAGAGCAAGGTTGCAAGCATGACATGGAAATCAACATGCCGAAGATGATAGTTGGTCAAACAAGTGAAAAGGAAGCAAGACATGTAGAGGAAACAAATGAAATGACTTTTTTGTTTTTGCACATATGCTTGTTACTGAAGACACGGTGATATGACACTAACAAGTAGCCTTGCAAACTCAACTAAGAGGTGTACTTCAAAAAGTGTTCTTTACTTACCACACTTACCCTCCAGATGATCATGCATCCAACAGATTTTGCATGTGGTCCTGACCTTTTTCCATCACTTAGTTCCTTGTTCCTTCTCCTCAACTCCTTGGGAGTGATCTCAGTATGTCACTTTTTCTTGTATTCACTGAGAGATAGATAAGTGTCATTTCAGCAGACAATGACTGCTGCAAGAATGAGCCCTTGGGAGTTCCATATGTGGAGTTTTTGAATGAAAGACAAATAGGGAATCTTGGACAGAACTGCGCAATTTTGAGGCACAGGACACTGTTGTGGGATGGGGGTCTTGGGAGGACACATTTGCACAATTTCTAAGTGCAGTGTAGCCCGAGTAGCCGAGAGGAAATACTGTACAGTTCCTGAATGCAAGGCACTGCTGCGGGATGGGTTTCGGGAGGACACTTCTGCACAGTTTCAGGTTGCAAGGTAGACTGAGCAAATGAGGGAGAACATTGTGCAATTCCTGATGACAGTGGGTTCTAGCTGGGGAAAAGACATTGGAGGAAACCACTGCACAACCTTGGATGCTAAGGGATGTTGTGGTCTCTGTGCACTGCGGGGTTCCAACAAGCAAGGGAGGAATCTTGATGGTTGCAGAAGCAAAGTGCACAATTATGGGAGGTTGGATGAGGCTAAGCTGCTTGGGAAATTGGCTAAGCGTGAGATCAGTGAAACATATGTACACATCGATAAGACTTGACTGTGATCACACACGAACACTTAATGATGCAACACAGACCATCCAGAATGCATAAGACATACTTTTCTTGATGCAACAACCTTCGTGACAAGAGTGCGTGAAGTGAGTGTGAAACATGTATGCATGATGATAACAACTCATATGTGCATGATTTCCCTTCAAGAAAAATAACATTCCCTTTGCATGACAAAAACTAATCCCTATGCCCAAAGATGCCACATGCTGCATAAAGATGACAACATGAACAACTCTTAAGATCAAGGAGGGGAAGCTTGAGATCAGCTTACCAACAAGTGACCAAGGACGATCGATTGTAGGATCTAAGATAGGCTTCGAAATTTGCATGCGAGCCAAAATTTTGGAGAGTAGTTGTAGCCATTACAACATTGGTGAAACACTCGTAGAACCCCAACTCTTTGTATGGGCCTTGTTTCATTAAAAACAAGTCTAACCCTTGTGGAATTATTGTTTGATTCTTTGATCCCAATGGCTTCTACACTAGCTTGTGTGAAAGATGTAGTCCCTGCCATTCTCTTGATCGGTCAGCACACATTCCAAGCCAAGTCAACTTAGTTGTTTCGATTGGGGATGAGGGGTATATGGATGCACAAGCAATATAATTGTCAGATTTTAAGTTTCATCTCTGGTGTTTCTCTGTTGATAGCAAGCCTGGACAGTACCCCGATGGAGTCACGCAGGAACACAATCATTGCTCCACTACCAATGAACCTGGTCAGTACCCTGGTGGAGTTACTTGTATCAACTCTCTCTGCAAAAAGCCTTTCTCTTTGTTTTCCTTATTCATTTTTCATTTTTTCATTTTTCAAATAATTGTGCATAGGCACTTATTTATTTCAGAGGCGGAAGAGGGATCCCAAATTATTAAGAGAAAAAGAGGTTGTTCCTTTAGATAAGTATGTTATAAATACCTCTGACATACTTGTTAATGTTTTCCCCCTCACCTTACTCTACTTGACTGATCTGACAAGGGTTAACCCAAAAGAACTGATTAGAGTAGGCAGTACTAGTTAACAGTGCAAGTGTTGTGCGTTTCACCAAGACTCACTTTGAAAAAAACGTATTTTCCAGCAAGGCATCATCGACTGAAGACAACAAGCTCTTCATAAAGAGAGGGGACAACATATAAACAAATGTTGATAGTTGTACAAGTCCTCTTAGATTTTCCTAGCTTGTCTCGAGAGCCAACACGGTTTCATGGGAGGCTAACCTATGGGTACAAGCAAGCAAAGAATGCAAAAGAAAAAGGAAGAAGTAAAGTGAAAGAACAACAAGTGAGCAAAGCAAGCAAGAAAGCAACCAAGTGCCAAGTAAGAAAGCAAAGAAAACATGCAAACCAAGAAGAAAAGAAAAGAAAGAAAGAAAACATTACTCCTACTTCTACGCTAAACAGTGCATGGGCCTACTCACATGAAGTGATATTTCCAATGCATCCACTGACGCATTGGGTGGCCCATGTTGGTGAAAGCATGTAAACCAGTGAACAAGAAAAATTGATCAGCGAATACCAACACACTCCTAGTTCTAAAACATCCACAGAAAATAAAAGAGCGAATGCACAAGACATACATTATGCAGACTTAACATGGTGTTGTGAAACATTGCGTGAAGATGATAAGCATGCACACTCTCTTGAATGTGATAGACAAGCAAACATGAGAAAGAGAGACAACTTACACCTTGCAAGTGTGCTTGTTGTGTATAATTCCTCCAATGCATGAGCGATGGGATCACGTGATTTAAGTGGAGGAAGCGAAACTTGTGTATTAGATTGATCTTCAATGCATACAAATGAGTGATGAGGAGCCTTGGGTGTTTCAAAAAAATTCTGATCGGAAGTGGAACTAACCTTAGGACAACAAGGTCCTGACGTAACCATTAGCTCAGGTTGAAGTGCCTCAACATCCTGCGGGGTTTCCACTTTGTTAATAGATAGATCGTCGAAGACCAATGGCATAGGAAGATTAACAGTGAGTGAATCAACATCGTGATCCAATAGATCACGACAACCATGATCAGAACATTCGGGATGTTCGTCGGCATCCTCATGATCTGATGAATCATGCAGAGGGGTTGATGAGAAATAAGGAAGTTCACCCTCCGTGTTTTCAAAAATGACAAATGATAGATGGGACAAATTTTCAGAGGAAGATGTGTCCTCTCCACGATGTAATGACAGGTTGACATCTGGTGTGTCATGTGAATCATCGGAAGTAAAAAAATCTAGAGATGATTTTTCACATGGAAAATCAAAAGTGGCAGAATCACAAGAGATGTTAGGATAGAGTGAACAAGGTGCAGATGGAAGGGAGTCATCCTTCACTGCGGGTTCTTCTTCAGATTCCTGCACACACTCATCATAAATGATAGTGCAAGTTGGCTGCACAACACCAACTTCGTCGACAACTTGATCCTTGTTCACAACAAGTGTGGAGTCTGGAACGAAAGAACACAAGATAGTACAATCCAGAGTATCAATGGAACGCAGGGACAGAGGTTGAGGTAACAAGTCCACATGATAACCAGTAGGCTTATAAGCCAAATTTGCACAGATATCAAGAGCAGGTGGGGTAGGAGGATGTAACAGTTCAACAGATGTGCACGTACATTCTCCCACCTCGCACTGCAGAGCTAGAGGTGTTTGATGAGAAGAGGACAAATAGTCACTTGTGACAGAGACCTTGTCCATCTTAGATTTTACAGCTCTAACATCGAGGTATGCTGGGAGGGGTTCGAATGATTCTAAGAATTGCTGATTTTCAGATATGTAAGAAGATAGTTAAATATCCCATCGATGAATTCCCAATCAATTTCATCTTCAGGAAATAGGTATGCAAGATTACAAAAGCGTGTGTGAAATTGTTCAACGGATTAATCAAGTTCTTTCCGTCATTCCAAAATCTTTATTGAGTGCTTTACGATCAAAATGATTGAAAGCGTGGGTTATCTCTGCGAAAAATGATGGAAAGAGTGAATATTCTTTTTGGGCAGCATGGCACACCATAGCAGTGGATGCCCTTGAAGCGTGTATGCAAACAATGTGCAGGTCATGTAATCTTCATGGATTTCATGCCTTTCATAGGAGCCTACGACACCAACGACGTGTCTAAGCATGGATGCTCCACCTTTACCATCATATGTATTATGTGATAAGTCATTCCAGAACTCTTTCAAGATTTCAATTTCGTTTCCATAAGACATGCACTCCGACGAAGAAATTTTGTCATTAGTCATGATAATTATGTGAAGATTCAAAACAGATGTGAGGACTCAACTTATCATCTATCCCTCCTTCTAGCACCAGAAATGTAGACGATGTTGGATTCGCCAACATTCAGGGGATCTCCCCAGTATGAAGTCCAACTATACCTCACAACGTTTGGTGTAGGAGTCCCATTTGGTACGATGGTTCAGTTTCCATTATCTTAAAGATATGCCTTAGCTCTTACTTGTCAGCACATGAGAGTGTTTTACATAGTCTTAAAACAATGAGGTTCATGTGCCTAGTGAGTGCTTAGTGTAACTTATGTCTAAGCTCCTTCACTGCGAAGGGAGAGGGTGAGAGTACGTCTCAGCTTGAAAGGGAATAGTTCCAAATCTGTTAGAGACACACAAAACAACATGATATGTGTAGCTTTTGGTGGAGTAGTCCACATAGATGTGGACGTCACAAACACAAAGCGAACAGATAGCATGTACAACACCCAACGGAATAGTCCACATAAATGCGATGACCGATATAACAAGTTTACAAGAATGAATTTGTCAAGTGTCTGACGGAATAGTACACACAGGCGAGACAATGTTAACAACTGATACAACACATTTACAATAGCATGTGCACTAAAACAAATGAAATAGTTCTATTTTCTTAATACAGGTTAAAGCAACATGCATTACAAGCATCCAAGGAATAGTCTTACAAATGAATACAATACATGTGTGAAAATGTGTTGGCCTGTTAACGGGCTTCTAAATTAAGTGAAAGTTCCAAGACACATCCGTACACCATACATCACTAACCCCAATAGCGGGGCATTGGAGCCGCTACTTGCTCCCCAAAGAAAAGATTACAGACTCTCAAGGCTATGTGGGAAGAGTCAAGGTGAAAAGTCTTCTTGAATAGTACAAATGAGGGGTATATATAGCCAAGGGTGAAACTAACCCTTGTGACTATTCTACTTCCCTCATGATTGTTCGACTTACATGACTCTTTGACTTCATCTGTGGGTCTCTTGGAATTACACATTACATTACATTGATTACACAGTTATGACCCAAAGTAGTGATGTGGCTGAGGTGACTCATGACATAACTCAACATGCTGTTGTAGGTATGCACATGTTGATTGTGTTGTTCATGTCCAGTTGTTGTTTTGCTAAGTGATGAGTGTGTCTGTGGTGTAACATAGCTTCACCTCCACATGGAAGAGTGCGTAGAGTCTTCAATGGTCTCTGTGTTCACTTGATAGTTCATGCATTTGCATGTGTCTCCTTCTATTGCTACGTGGTATGGTTCACGTGTTCATCCAACCGCAAGAAAGTCTTCTAGCATGTGCGCCTTGTTCATCCCCATTTATCATTGCACCGTGTCTCATCCATATACTTGTTTCTACAATCACTCATGACGAGATGACATCAAATCCATAAATCCCCTTGTATACCATGATGCATTGTCTTTCCTTTCTGGGTGCAGGTGACTGGGAGAAAGGACAAGGCTCTAGAACATCACAAAGCACATTTCAGGCCAGGATGCGAGGCTCCAGGGCACTGTCGAGAAAACATGCGCAAAGGTCATTGAGAAGCTGGGTTGAGCAGTGTGGGACTGTAGGAATTTACAGGGCAAGTTCCTTAGACAAAACACCAAAGGGACTGGAACTGTTCATGTAGACAATGGTCAATTTAATGATGTATTATCTGTTCCAACCTTATCCTGCAACCTTCTATCTGCATATCAGATAACTCATTCAGGTGAAGGGAAAATCATTGAATTTTCACCTCGCGATGTTGTAATTAAGTACCTACAAGATCCTAAACAGATTTTAGCTACTGGCATTTCTAATGATTCTACAAGGTTGTATAATTTAAACAACTTTGGGTCATCAAATAAAATTTACATAAGTTTCTATCATGAACAGTTACCCTACAAATGACCCTCCATGACCTTTAAATAGAGATCATGGACCAATTAGGTGTTAAGCCACGAATCAAGTGTCAGTAATACAGAGGAGAGAATGAACCATTGGATCACTTCATTTCTAGAACATATCGTGGCCGTCAGATTGTAAGTTACAAATGCACATAGTAAAGAAAGACACTTTACCTAACTCTACACTAGACCAAGTTATACTTTACTATTTTCCTATGTGTCGGAATATCCTAACACCCCCCCTTAAGAACAACTTGGGATAGGATTGAAGGATGTGCAAATATGACAGAATAGTAGAAGGAAGGAGGCATTAGAGCTTATCCCCCCTTAGTGACAACTTCTTGAACTCCAACCATAAATCGAAGTTTAGTAAACTTCGCCTCTGTGAGAGCCTTTGTAAAGATGTCGACAACTTGATCATCGGTTGAAAAATATTGCACTTCAAGAACATGGTCATGAATGAGCTTTCTGATCAAGTGCATTTGTAGTTCAATGTGTTTGTTGCGCTGATGATGGACTGGACCTTTGCATAGTTGAATGGCACTTTGATTATCACACCAAAGTGTAGTCGGATGTTGTTGCTGAAAGCCAAACTCTGACAGGATCTGACGAAGCCACGGGGCTTCCTTACTAGCTTCTATGGCGCCACGATACTCTGCTTCTATTGAAGAAAGAGAAATGGAACTTTGTTTCTTACAAGCCCATGTAATAAGTCTAGAACCAAGAGTGAACACATAACCTGCAGTAGACTTGCAATCATCAGGGTCACCAGCCCAATTAGAATCAGTGAAACAAACCAATAGAGGAGATGCTTCTGCACTGTAATGAATCCCAAACTGAACTGTACCTCGAACATAATGAAGTATTCTTTTAGCTGCTTTCCAATGAATTTCATGTGAGTTTTGCATAAACTGAGCAATAAGGCCAACAACAAAGGAAAGGTCAGGACGAGTATGGGTCAAATACAAAATTTTTCCTACATGTTGATGGTATAAGGTAGCATCAACTTCAAGGGAAGTACAAGTGACTAAAATTTTGGCTCCAGAATGAAAGGGAGAAGGGGATGGCTTACAGTCTTCCATGTGAAAGTGGCGTAGAAGATCACAGGCATACTTGGATTGGGAAAGGGAAATACCTTCCTTGGATTGCAAGACTTGAAGACCAAGAAAATAATGCAAGTGCCATAAGTTTGTCATTTCAAACTTCTTTTTAAGGCTGGACTTCACATGGTTTATAAGGTTGGGATCACTACCAGTAAGGATAAGATCATCAACATAATGAACAAGAATGATAAGAGACTTACCCACTTTCTTGGTGTAGACAGTATTTTCAAAATGACACCTAAAAAAGCTAATATCTAAAAGAAAGCTATCCATTTTGGCATACCAAGCCCAAGGGGCTTGCTTGAAACCATAAAGGGATTTCTTAAGCTGACATAGAATGCTGGAGTCTGATTTTATAAAGCCAGGAGTTTTTCCATATAGATTTCTTCATGCAAGTCCCCATGCAAAAAGGTAGATTTAACATCCATCTGATGGACTTCCCATTTAAAAGAGGTATCAAGGGAAAGAACAAGGTGGATAGAGTTCATTTTGGCAACAGGGGAGAAGGTTTCAATATAGTCAATGCCTTCAACTTGTGAAAATACCTTAGCAACAAGTCGAGCTTCATTTTTATCAACTTTTCCATCTGGTCCAAACTTGGTTCTATAACCCATTTACATCTGACAAGCTTTCTTCCCCTTGGAAGAGGAACAACATCCCATATATCATTTGCCAAAAATGAATGATATTCTTCATTCATAGTTGTGTCCCAATCTAGACCTGAAGCTTCTGCCAAGGTGTCAGGATCATGATTCACTGAAGCTTGAACTAGTAAAGAAGAAGTTCTATTGAACTAAGAACGTGTACATCGCTGATCTGTAGGATCACCTGCAAGAGAACCTGTTGCATCCTGAGTAGCACAGACCCATTTTGGAAGCTGAGGAGCTGAAGGAGGATCCTGAGAAGGTGGGGGAGGATTGTCATCCTCATTGTCATCATTTGAAGAAGAAATGTTTTTAGAAGTAGAAGGGATAGAGAGAGGTGGCACATCCGCCGAACTAGGCTCGTAGGCCGATATATTTTCAGCAAACTTTACATCTCTTCTAATGATAACATTTTGGACTTAAGTGGAATAAGTCTATATCCTTTGACATCTTCAGAATATCCAACAAAAATACATTTTTCACTCTTAGTTTCTAAGGCTTTATGTTTCTCATCGGGAATATGGGCCCATGCTTCACTTCCAAAAACACGAAAGTGAATTACATCTAGTTTAATTGAGATCCATGCTTCTTCTGGTTTAATTTACTATGTAATTTGCACAGTTAATTGCTTCTGCCCAAAAATCAAAACTAATTCCTTTAGGTTGAAGCATACAATTAGCCATTTCCTTAAGGTGTGATTCTTCCTTTCAACTACAGCATTTTTTGTGGAGTATATGGAACAGTATGTCGCATTTGAATTCCATGCTCAGTGAAAAACTTGATGAATTTGTTGTTAACATATTCTCTGCCATTATTAGATCTTAGCTTAAGAATTTGATTTCCATATTGTTTCTCAACAAAGGCCTTAAAGGCCAAGAACATGTTAAATACTTCACTCTTGAGTTTTAAGAAGTATACTCAAGTGCGTCTGGAGAAATCATCAATGAAAGTTAAGAAATACTTGTAGACAGAGAATGAAACAATTGGAAGTGGACCACATAAATCACTATGCACAAGCTGTAAAGGGGTTGAGGCATGCCAAGGGGCACGTTTTTCAAAACTATCCCGATGATGTTTTCTGAGTACACATCCAGAACAAACACAATCTCTGCAAGATACCATAGGAAGACCTGTCACCATGTTTTCTTTACATAGATTTTGAAGGGAGCGATAGTTTAAGTGACCAAATCGCTCATGCCAAAGTTTGCTCACTTCATCATTATGAGCAACAAATACTGAGGGAATATTTGATGACCCAAATTGTTAAACTTATACAACCTTGTAGAATCATCAACAATGCTAGTAGCTAAAAACTGTCTAGGATCTCGTAGGTCCTTAATTACAACATCGTGAGGTGAAAATTCAATGATTTTACCTTCACACGAATGAGTTATCTGATATACAGATGAAGGTTGCAGGATAAGGTTGGAATACATAATACATCATTAAATTGACCATTGTCTAGATGAACAGTTCCAGCCCCTACAACACTGAGAGATCTATCATCACCAACATATATATTTTTGGTGTTACAATCATTTAAAGAAGAAAACATGGCTTTGTTTTTGGCCATGTGATAAGAAGCTCTAGAATCAATGAGCCACCCATGAGAATGAGAAGAAGAAGATACATTTAGTGCATAACCAGACCGAGATGCTTGACAACCATATGCAGAAAGTGCTATTCCTGAAGATGAAGTTGAAGTTGAGGAGTGCTCCAAATGGATGTTATGCTTCTTCATTGCTTCTTCCAAGGCTTCCATCTTCTTAAAGAATTTGGATTCTAAGTGGCCATCTCGATTACAAAAGTGGAAATGTCTATCAATCTTCTTCCCTTTGTTTTTATTTGCCTTATCATTTTGTTGGAATGATTTTTCATTTTGAGACTGAAATTGCTTATAACCCTGTTTGGTTTATGACCATTCTTTTTTTAGGATACTGCTTCTTAGGATTCTTTGAATTTGGTTGTTTTGGGTGTCTAAGGCTTTCTTAGAAAATTTTCCAAGATTAAGAAGATCAAGATGTAAGAGTTTTTCTTGTTCTCTTATTAAAGAATCACAAAAGGCATCAAAAGAGGGGGACTTGTAGTCTTGTCCTTGAGAAATGAAATCTTCTCTAGTAGAATGGAAGGTGGAAACAAACACAGAGTAGGCTGGTCCCAAATTAGTAAGAATGGAATAGATAAGGCTACCATCTTATTTCTTAACCTTAACACCTTCCAAGAGAAGTCTAAGGGTCTTGAACTTGGACAACAAATCTTCAATGGAAGAAAAATTATTGGGGTCCAACGTAAGCAACTCATTTTCGAGTTGATGGGCTCTAATTTCATTTTTAATTCCAAAAACTTTAGTAAGTTGTTTCATTGCTTCATTAGGGGTATCAAGTTCTGCGATATGGAATCTAAGGTCTGGGGAAATAGACATCCCTATCAACCCACGTACTTGATCTTGCCTATTTTCCCTTTTGGCTACCTTATCTTCATCTTTAGGTTTAGTTTCTTGGCCTGAGGCTATTCTGTAAAGACCTTTACTTCTAAGTAAATCCACAATGTAGGACCACCATTGGAATGAGTTGGTGTTGTCAAGAATAACTTGGCATGGAATTTCCATTTTAACATAAACTGAAGCTGTATATTCTAAAATAAAGTGTTATAATGGAAAGATCTCGAAAAATTAAGCTAATTAAAAAAAACGGCTTTGAAAACAGCGTCTGGATGAAGAAGTTATGGCTTTTTGAAGAAAATTTGTTGAAGATGCCGACGAAGTGCGTGAATGTGCGGAAGTGAATGATAATGTTATATTTAAAAAAAATCCCCACGCTCCCGCGCCCCCCCCCCCCCCCTTCCAAACTTAATCTAATTGGCTCACTTTAAAAAAAGATTTTATGTGACCCACTTTTATAAATAAATAAAAGTCACTTTTACAATGGTACTTTATGAGCTACTCACTAAATTGTAACTTAAATAAAAGATAAAGAGACTTTAGAATTATAAGTGACTCACTTTTTATAATGGGTGAGAACACTTTTAGATAAAGTATTTTAAAACATAAGTTACATGTGCTTTTTGAAAAAGTAAGTCAACAAAAAGAAAGACTTGAACCCAAGATCTCTATTCTCATAAAGTAACTTTGGACCAAGTGAGCTAGTTTAAAAGGTTAGTAATTTTTGGAAAGATAAAGGGTTTGTTTTTTTTTAGTCACTGAAGCCAGGGAAAATGTTTAAGAACCCCCCAAATTTACATGTATAATAAATGGTCGAATCTCCATGGTATATAGGAAAAATGAAGACGATTTTATCGATAATATGATATTATATATAATTTTTTGGCGAATCTCTCACCAGCACGACGAATATTTTACTCAATTATAAAATCTTGTGTTTATTGAATACACAAATGAAATCATTGCATTTCTTTAAAATATCTTTTGAAATCAAAACTACCGAAATTACATATCGATAACCTAGTGGGTGTAGGATAAAATTCAACCCGTGCCAATTCACAGAAAGCATAAGAAAAACCTAATACTATATAAAACCAAGAAAAATTCAAAATCGTCACTTCAAGGGACCACGTAACCACCCTGCAATACACAAGTATGTTCCTGTTTTCATTAGAAAAATTACCCAAATTGCAATCTGTTTACTCCACTTCTAGGGACCTCGTAACCACCTACCAATACACAATGTATGTTTCCCATTAGTGCAATTTAAAAATTACTCAAATTACAATCTGTTTTACTCGAGCATATGTTGGAAAGTTATAGAAAAGATGACTAGTGAAATCAATCCATTCATTTTAGCCCTGGATTGTTTCAGTTTAAAACAGAAGTATACAAATATACTTGTCCAATGTCTATGCTTTAACCATTCACCAAAATGTTTTTATCAATATAATTTCCTAAATCTATTTAATATCTTCATTATCAAAAAAACCAACCTATATCCATCTTAACTCCACATCTACCACTCTAAGGTACGAAATCTATTTATCCCTCTGAGCACATTGTAGACCCAGAATTAAGATGGATCTAAGATAGAAATTCCCTTTAATAGTAAATATCTATGCTCACATGAATACCATGGGTTCAATACCATGGGTTATCATAAACCTGCAGCTAAAAAATACTATTATTAATTATAAAAAATTAATAAAATTAATAGCTGATTTTTATTTATTTTTTGTTTTAACCAAGCTAAAATGTTTACATACATTAAATTACAACATCCATTTTTACTCTTGATCGTATCAAATATTTTTCACTCACTATGCTAGTTTGCATATCAAGATATTTGATAACCTTTCGGGGTTAATAGATCCAGAGTAAAGAGATGGATCTATGTTGGTTTAATTCCCATTTAAATAGGCTACATTCCAAGTGAATACCATGGGTCAATACCATGTGCCATTTTGGTGAATACCAGGGTCAATACCAAGTGCCATTTTTGTTTATTAATATTAAATTAGGGTTAATAAAGTGTTTTTTTCATGGTATTAATAACAATCGAGTCCATGGTATTTTGTCCAAAGTATAAATATAAGGTGACTTACGGAGTAAATATAAAAAAATCTTTTATTTGTTACCAATACCTCTGGTTTATTTATATTTTTATTAATTAACCATACCATTCATAAATAACAGGTGACTTATGGAGTAAATATAAAAAAATGTTTTATTCGTTTACCATACCTCTCGCTTATTTATATTTTTATTAATTTACCATTCATCTTTTACAAATATGTATTTGG